>CM030012.1:53241979-53594479 GCA_017639485.1 Pluvialis apricaria
AAGGACACTGGAATTTTTAAATCGGGTTCCAAATTATTACATCTCCCATTAATGTTTAACAGCATTTGAACCCAAACAACATTCATTAAGAGAGAACAGATTTCTGAAAATACTTTTTCTATCTAGAATAGAATATTTCAGTTGGAAGGTACCTACAATGGTCATCTACTCCAACTGCCTGACCAATTCAGGGCTCACCAAAAGTTAAAGCATGTTATTATAATGTTCAAATGTCTTTTAAACATTGACAGGCCTGGGGTATCAACCACCTCTCTAGGATGCCAGTTCCAGTGTTTGACCACCCTCTTGGTAACGAAATGCTTCCTAATGTCCAGTCTAAACCTTCCTTAGCATAGCTTTGAACCATTCCCACGTGTCCTATCACTGGATATGGGGAGAAGAGCTCAGCACCTCCCTCTCCACTTCCCCTCCTCAGAAAGCTGTAGAGAGCAATGAGGTCACCCCTCAGCCTCCTTTTTTCCAAATTAGACAAACCTAAACTCCTTAGCCACTCCTCATAGGACATGCCTTCCAGCCCTCTCACCAGCTTTGTTGCCCTTTTCTGTATGCATTCGTGGACCTTCACATCCTTCTTGAATTGTAGGGCCCAGAACTGCACACAATAGTCAAGGTAAGGCTGCACCAATGCTGAATACAGTGGGATAGTCACCTCTTTTGGCCAGCTGGTAATGCTGTATTCAATGCACCCCAGGATGTGGTTTGCCCTCTTGGCCACCAGGGCACACTGCAGTCAACCAGCACCCCCAGACCCCTTTCTGCAGGGCTGCTCTCCAGCCACTCCTCCACCAGTTTATACCTGTGCCCAGCATTACTCCATCCCAGGTGCAGAATCCATCATTTCAACTTGTTAGATTTCATCCCACTGATGACTTCCCAATACTCCAGTCTATCCAGATCCCTCTGCAAGGAATCTTGTCCCTCAAGAGAGTCAACAGCACCTCCCAGTCTGGTATCAGCAAATTTGTTAATGGTGCATTCAACTCCTGCATCTAGATCATTGATAAAGGTATTGAACAGAACTGGCCCTAGAATTGAACCCTAAGGAACACCACTGGCAACCAGTTACCAGCCAGATGTAGCCCCGCTCATTTTGTCAAGACATATATAGTTATATTTTATTTCACTTGTGAATCCCAAGACATATCTCTGTATGTACATGTGTAACATTTTATTTCACTAGCTATAGTAATGAAATCCTCAATAAATACATCAGAAAGTATCACATTTCCCTAGAATAATAATCTAAATCTGATTTTCAAACTCAATTGCCTTCATTTCTGAGGGTTTACAAAAAATATTATGGAGCTCTGAAAGTCTAACATACTGGAACGTAAAACCTTTGCAGTAAGGTTCTTGAAGCCAGTCCAAATTTTTAGTTATTTATAGGTTAACAAAAAGTTGAAAATCAGCTCATGATTCAAACTGTATAAAATTAATCAGCTGTCCCTGACTAGTTTCTTGTAGATGCTTTTTCATTACAACCATTTCTTTACGTATCAAAAGAGAGACTCTGAACAACATTTCTATGCCAGATATGCAAATTAGGAGACACACATGTTAAGAAGGAAAGGAAAAGTTTGTATTCCTGCAACTACAACAAGAACTGTAATCTCACTGTCAGTCTGGCAAGCTCTATAATATTAGATAAACTTTAAATTATCTTATCTATATTAACTGAAGAAAAATAAGATCATCACAACACTTAAATCTATGTTCCATAGATAGAACTGTTAAGTTGTGTGATATGAAGATAACTATCTTTACCCAAGTTTGATACAGTTTTTTGAAACTGAAAAATAGCTTCAAAAAACAAAAGGCCCTGCACACATACAGAAAAAAACCCTTATGATCCTGATGCTTAAAATACAGTTTGTATTCCTATTTTCTCTGAGATTTAAACAACCCATATAACATATTTTTTCCTCAAGCCTTAGGGAAAAAAGTTCATATAAAAATCTTTAAATACACTGAAAGCATAAAATTCCTGGCAAATTCAAAAGTATAAGTTTCAAATACCTTTTAGTTTATGTTGGTTTGTTTTTGTTAATTTCAGTTTTCCAAATTTCTTCATTCCCTATTAATTTTGACATTTTATAGTGGTCTAAATAGTTGTTGGTTGTTTTTTTTTTTTTAACACAATAGTTGAACAGAGGTTGCTTAAATAGATGCAATTTTATCAAGTCTTGAAATAGAAGCTGTTCCTGCTCTGTAGTTTCAGGGTATTTTCAAAAGCACATTTCTGAAGTAGTGTCCTACATCAGGCAAGAAAGAATTCTTTGCATGCCAATATACAGACAGTTGCTTAAGGATATATCAGCCAGCCAGGATCATGCGTGTCTGACTTGCATAACACTTGCTTTAAATGTAAATAAAATCAAAACTAGGTTCAGTACACAATCTTACTCATCTGGGACACATCTTGAGAATGTCTAGCAGAGGTAGGGGTTATTTTTCCCCCTAAGTGTCAGCAAGTGACAGATCTCAATGACACCCCATGCTATTTTTCTACAGGGAGTACCAAGAAGTAGAAATATACAGACTTACTACTAATCTTGACATCTCTAACAGTCCCAGGGTATCACATCAGCCCCTTTAGGTCATTTCAATTTGATCTACATATCCATGAAAATAAAAATCAATGTGCCCAATGGTCTAGTAAAACATTCACCCTATCCTATGCAGTCATTTCTTCTCTGTGAAGTCCGGGCGTAAAAGGCACTGAGACCCTTGGAGCTTTGCCATCGGGAACATATCCATCTTGGCAAGTGATCTCATGCTGAACAAGTTAATCGGTATAATCTATGAAGAGATCTTTCCCCTTGATCCTTCTGCGGTGGCCTAGGCCTCGTTATTGCAAATGTCATATATTTGCAGGTGTTTTTACAGGAGCCACATAGAAAGATAGTAAGTATGTAATTGGATTCTTTTAAGGCTCCTGGGGGATATGGAAAACTCATCAACATCTAAATTCAAAACATACTTTTTCTGGTATAATCTCATCACATCATAGAGGCTTCAGTTTACCAACAGAGAATGTCAGAACACTTCAGTGACTGAGATGAAAATATGGATCGATACTAGGAGAAAAGGCTTTGGTACTGAATATTAGATCCACCATATCCTTAGCTATATGGGGCCTGGGTTTCAAAATCCTCTGAAATTTGCAGATTTTTTTTTTCCTATTATGTCTGTGAAGTTTGGCAAGATTTACAGATCTTACAAGGGAGTAAGTCATAGAAAACATAGCATAGAAGACAGACAGCAGTCCTGAAAATAAGCAAAATATTTATACACCTGACATATTCCACATGTACAGAAACACACTCTACTTACCTTTGGAGGCAGCTAAAACAGCCCTCCAAAATGCAGAGAACTCCCAGTAGGGCCAGAG
Organism: Pluvialis apricaria; assembly: GCA_017639485.1. Classification (NCBI taxonomy): domain Eukaryota; kingdom Metazoa; phylum Chordata; class Aves; order Charadriiformes; family Charadriidae; genus Pluvialis; species Pluvialis apricaria. Next base: position 53,245,392 of record CM030012.1, read on the forward strand.
TCAACTTGGAACTATCCAGAATATACTATGTCAATAAAAACAAAATAAACACGGCTCTTCTGGTAGGGAGCAAAGAAGAAAAATATAGGCATGGGTCCTAATCTGAGCTAAAATGGTACACTTTCATTAACTCCAGATCCTTACAAGATCAGAGGAAGCATTCATGTCTGGAAGTCAAGTACACTACATGTAACCCCTTTTTAAATTCCTGTTTTAAAGTGGCAAAGTTCTATATATAAAAATCTGTATCAACATTTAAAATATTTAATAGATAAGGTATTATGTTTCAATTGTAATTTAGTGACTAGTTATAAAACTGAGATTTACTTTCAGTCAGAATTTAAATATAAAGTGTCAACCTATAACTTAATATGGATTATTATAGCATGGATTACCTATTATCAGATCTAAAAACTACCAAAACAAAACAATATTGCAGATATTCCAATATTATCCAAAACACGTGCATTATCTTGTATACTGAAAAATCTAGTGCAGATGTAGAGTACCTTTTGGTATGCCTTAGTTTATATTCATCTACAGATGTGCCACCACCACCAATTTCAACTGTAACTGGTTGACCAACAGCAAGGCAGCTCTGTACCACAGCTCAATTCAGAATCCTTCCAGTCTTCCAATGAATGGAGAAAAAGAAAAAAAAAAAGCGGGGGGGGGATTGAATAAGTTAAAAGAACCAGAAAATTCAACAATGTGTCACAAATAGAGAGGTCATTATGCCTGGATAACCCAGGATATTAACAGTTGCAGAAAGTGAAACACTATCCACAACTTAGCAGTCAATGAGCCCTGCTCAGAACCAGTGATCTTCTGTACAACAAGGGTGGCATTTTACAGTTCAGTGCAAAATGGAAGAGACCCTTGATATCTTCATTTGTCCTTTTTTCTGTGCATATTTCACAGTGCAACGATTTAGGGTCCATAACGTGTCACTTGCTATAACTACAGAGTTTACTTGAAATATGTATGCACAGAAAAAAAAAGTTCAGTGAACTGCAAAGATTGCAACAAATCTATACTCTTTGAGCCAATATAAAGTTTTACTCCAAGTCTGAAACAATGCTGGTTAAGCATACCAAAAGTCCAATTTGAACTGCTTTTGCTTCCAATGTGTGCATTTACTACAAAAGCAGACCGCTTTTGTAGCAAATCAATGGCTCAAAAATATTTTTTTTATTAAACTCCATTTGAAAATAGCAATAGCTATATTAATAATATCATTAAAGTATTTTGGTTTCAACATTTTACTGCACTGGCTATAGGGTAACAAAAAATTAGGAATGGACAGACTTGTTCTATAAAGGACATTGTCAGTTACAAGGACAGCCATCATGGCTAATTTTAGTCCTTCTTAAAAAGTTATGGTAGAAAATGCCACTAACAGCTATTCTATACTGGGAATATTGATAGGTTTTATATATGTATTTCTATGAATGTTTTCTGCTTGTATCTCTTTCTGCACAGCCATAAGTAATCATTTTGAACCACTGATTAAGAGGTAACTTTATAAAAAAATATCAGTTTGCAAAGATGGTTTATCATTTCTAAGAAAAACCTGCTGTATAAATACAGCCTTAATACCTGGAAATGTTTCAGATAACATTATGTTAAAGAACAGCAAGAGATAAACAAATGATACTTGAAGTTTACCTGGGTACCATAGCATGTCAGCAAAACATTATTTGGTTCACTTAAGTATGAAAATAAACATTTCAGCAGCACATCCAACAACTGAACTGAATGATTTTGTGAGTTCTGATAAAGTTTTGTATCTGAACTTTCACAGGTGTTGCATTTTCTTCTGCTAGCTAAGGCCAGAAATGGAAACACCATAAGTTTTTCCTGAATTGCTGGCTTGACTGCAACAGAAAAATACTGGAAATCATGAAAATGCCAGTTTCGTGAGCTTTCCATGCAAAAGCATTTTGATGTGGATTCAAAGGAGGTTTCAGACTGCCCTGTGCTTACTCAACTGAACTTCTGAGGGTCCTATGTTCAATCTTGGCTTCCACTTACATGCTTCAGGTTGCTTTTCACAACTCAATAAAGGAATGTTTCCATTAGAAAAAAAAAAATCAGGTGAAAGTCAGTTAAGCAGAATATTAAGATGCAAAGGAATAAACGTGTGTCTTGAAAGAATGGAAAAAAGAAACAAGAGAGGCTTTTAAATCACAAACATTAGTATTTCCACTACACAAAGACCATTGGTCCTTACTCAAAGATAAGGCTAACATAGCTGGAGAATGAACTGAGACATGATGCATCACGTATCTTGGAACCATCAAAAAACCTGTATTGCCAGACAAACCCTTACTCAGGTAAATTTATATGGTAAGGTAAGCGATCTATTAAAATGCATTCAATTGCCACACAGTACAATTAGACACTGAAGTATATGCTTATTTCTTTGCAGTAAAATAAAGACAAGAGATTGATCTTACATCACTTCAAAGGCCTATCAACATTCAGATTTGATAGGATTACCGAAAACTAATCCAGTTTGCTTTTACACATTTCAAGTGTACTATGAATCTCTCCCACAAGCCATAGGAAAAATATAACTAAAAAATAGTAAGTGTAGAAAAGGCATACACTAAGATTTCAGGAGTGGACTTCAGATAGTCACAGTTAAGTGGGGTGAACAAGAAGGTGGTTTCTATTTCAGTGTATCAGTAAAAAAGATCTCTGAATATCAGAAATAACCAAGTCCGAGTTTAACTGAACTCTGTAAATCACTTGGACATAAAAGCTAAAAGTGTAACCCCCCAGAATGAGCTGTTTGTATAATTTGTCCTGTAATTCTTGACAGAAATCAAAACTCCAGCTAATAGTGTAACACTATCCCAGGCTAAACTAGCTAATTGGGTAAATACTCCTTCTGCTGACTAACTGATGTGCTACTTACAGTATCGCCATCTCCTTTCAGATGGATCTGTGCAGTACAAGTAGTTCACATTTAGCAATGAAGTTGGCAATATGCTAATGCACTTGATGAGTGTGGAATGGCTCTGTTGTTGCCAGACCTTTGACTTGAACTTGATAGGGCTGATTTGGCACTCGGCAACTGGTTACACTCATCAAGAGGTGAAGCTTCATGACAAAGATAATGTGGTGGAAGCAATTAGTATTCAGAACATCAATAATAGGTCTTTGGCATGCGACTGTGGGCTAAGCAAGGCTTTAGTAATATCTGGTATGTAACACACTGAAAAAGTGCATATCACAAAACTTTTAATTTTACACAGAAGTATGACCTGTTTTTTCATGTAGAAATATTTTTAAAATATACTTTAGTTTTTTATTTAATCCCAGCTGTACTGACCTTCACAAATACACATTCCAAGACTTTTCTAAGCTTTCTAAAAGTTTTAATACATTTGTTTTCAGTTAAAGTGCACAACAAAGTGGGAAAAAGCAGCCTTCTCCTTTTCCACAAAAATTAGTTTAGAAATGTTAGCATTTGCAGTTTATGGCACCAGATTATGCTCTATTCTTCAGTGAGGGTGAGTCAAGAATAGGACAGCAACTGTAGTTTCCCCCCTAGTTTCCACCATCTCCAACAGTGTCCTTGGAAGGAATAAAGTTAGTACTCTGGGCTAGCCAATACCTTGGCTGTATCAAAGACCCTGTCTCTCTAGCCTTCTCTCCAGAATTTGAATATGAACTCTCATTTGAATATGCTCCCTCTGCTGTCAGTTAACAGAACAGAAAAACCGGCATAATTGTTGATTGTGAAGGCAGTTCAGTTGTTAAAGATAAATCACAAGGGGCTGTTTTATCGTGTTTGTATTGTTGGAGTGGAGCAGGAAGACCACAGTGAGATACAGGATCACATCAGCTCCATTGTTTCTAGAAAATGTTTCATTAAGTAAACACTTTTGAAAGGCTCTGGTGAAAAAGGAATAAAAAAGATTAAGTCAAGTAATCATTCATGTTGGAAAGGACCTTAGGAGTTCACCTACTCCAAAAATCCTGTTCAGAGCTGGGTCAACACTGAATTTGAACCTAGCTGTTCAGGGCTTAGTCCTTTCAGGTCTTGAAAACTTCCAAGGATGGAGATTCCATAACCTTTTTGCCCCCTTGTTTCAACACTTAATCATCCTTAAAGGGAATATTTTTCATCTTAAATTAAAATCATCTCCTCTTTCACTTTACAGCTATTGTCTTTCATTCTCTCACCATGGACCTCTGAGGAGCCTGAATTCATCAACTTCTCGTAGGTATCAGAAGGCTGGTGTCAGGTCTCCTCCAAAGCTTCCCTACTCCAGGTTTCCCAACTTCTCCCTTGTATCAATCTTTGTTGTACAGTCTAAGTGCCTATATAGAAATTGCTGCAAACAGTAAATATCCCACACAACCCTGCAGTGAAAAGGTATGGAAAAAAATTAAGAAAAATCCAATCCAATGTGGAAAACCAAATGTTAATGACATGGCCTCCACTGCATTTTCCTAAAACTTTCACGAACTTCATAGAAGTCCATATTAATTGTTAATTAGCTGATCTTTATACTGTAAAAAAGAAATGACAAAAACTGTACAGATAACTGGTTTCCTGCTGAGAACAAATTTACTGAAGTTTCAAAATATCACTTTGCTAGTTAGGACAAATCCAGACTGGAAATAAGAGAAACTGCTACTAGGTAGAAGAGGTAACAATTTCAAACAGGTAGCTTACTCCTGTTGCTCAGGAATTATCTGATATTCAGTTATTTTTCTCACAGGTATTTGCAGGGTATTCACAAAGACAATAAGTTGATTAAATTTGAGTATTATTTTCAACCATGCCTTTTTCAAGGAAAGATTTATTAGAAGTTTTCAGCTGTGTCTTTATTTTTCTCATGACTACGTTCTGTCACCAGCTTATGCTTCCACAAGCACAAGGCTTAGACACTATAATTCCTTCCAAGCAAAGTAAAGGGGAGGGGGACCAAATCTAAATGCTGGTTTCTCCTGCCCCCTCACCTGTGAATACTGGCTCAGATTTCCCTGCAATATTTTATTTCAAAAAAATAAAAATGAGAGGCTTATTTACACTAGAAGCATTTTAAGATTATTTTTTCTTCATAGTGACTTGTACAATCATTACACTAGCAAAATTAAAGAAACTAGAGATCATCTTTTAACAATTAAACTAAAGCATACCTTTTTTACAGTATTTTTTAACGTTTTCGCCCAAGATAGTATTTTCCTGCATGGTATAGATTCCAAGGTTATAAAATTCACTTCTCTTCGAGATTCAAATCGATGTAACCTCTTCAACTTTGAAGAGGTACCAAAACCACTGTTGTTGTCATGAGGGAAATAGTCAAAATCCAGTGAGAGTGCAAACACAGTGAAAGAAGAGTCAGCTCTGCTTATTGCTCTTCCATGGGCACTTTGAAGCCTTCTACAGCCCACACCTGACAGAAACATCAGAATGACTGCCCTTCCCCTCATCTCCTCTCCCACACTTGTTGGGAGCAGAGGTGGTGCAGCTCCCATGATCTCCTGATGCAAGGAAGATCAGAGTCTTTTATGGAAAGGACAACCCTGCCTTAGAAGTAACACAATTGCCCAAAGATGTAATTGCAACAGATGTTTCATTGTATCTTGTTGTGGAATTAATCAGTGTTTGTAAGACTGATGGAAGGGACAACATTTCTGTTCAGGTTGATCATTTCCTGCTCGCTCTCCCAAAACTGAGCAGAACCTCTGCCAGTCAGCACAAGTTGAAGCAATTTGCATTGTACAGAGGAAATACAGTCTTCAGAAGGAAAGAGCAACTAGTTGCAGGAAAACAGAACTAGCAAAGCTTGGTTTCCTACATATTTATGACTTTGAGTTGGATTCTCAGTGTACAAGTAGGCAAGGTGAAAAACTGCAGTTCAACAGCTCAGCCGCGAGACACAAGTCATTCTTTTGTGGATTCCTTGGTACCTAATTAGACTTGCTCTTTCTACCAACCAGTATGTCTTCATGAGACTTGAATGACCTTTTTTTAGAAAACATCCCACTTGTTAAATTTCACACTGAAATAACTTCATTATTTTAGGAAAAATAAAACAACATAGAAACATGGAGACAGAGATACACTTTGTTCTTTGAGGAAACCAAATCAAAAGTATCTAATACAGTTCATATGAAACTTTGATGAACTTTAAGCTTTTATAACATCATCCTACAAAATATGAATGTTGTACCTTCACAGAAACAAGTCAGGCTGCAAAGCCCAGTTTGGGTATCCATACAGTTTATGTTCATGGCTGATTTTTCACACTGTCACAAAAGAAAGTATCACAGCCTGTGGGTACAATATCTAGTGATCAGTCATATGTTAGCCAGAGGCCAGAGCATCAATGGTACTGATAGCTTCCAAGGGTGTTTTCTCTGGGAAATACCATCATCATTTTCTCAGTGGCAAAGGCACAAAACACCTTGGGATCAGCCTAAGCCTATCAAAATAAATTAATGTTGTTATACTTACAATTTTACAGTGTTAACAAAGTGTATCTATTATTACAAAATGCACTTTGGACTCACAATGCAAAGCTATCATCCAGTGTATATGATATTTTTTACAGAAGAGTTAAACTGACCTGTTCACATAAGGGATGAAAAGTCTGAAGTAGAGTAATATTAATAAATTAATTTTAGGTTAAAGGTTTTAACCTTTCAATATTTCATTTAGTGGTTGATCACACACCAACTCCCAGGAATACAAAGAGGCATCGTGGTTGTGACAGTATATAAAGAGTCAACATCACACTCCTTTTACCCCATGTGAAGTGTTTAAAAATGCAGAACAAGAAGAAATAGCATCTATAGAAATGACTGGCCATTAACTTTCTTCTTAGGGACTTAAGCTTTTTCAATTTATTTTACAGTTTGTTCAAGACTATCAGACCATGAGAGACATTAGCTGAGCTAGAGCAGTCAAGGCTGCAAGCGAAGTTGAAAAAGTTTGTAAACAGCAGTAGAAAAGTTACACTGATTGTTTTATTGTGCCACACACAACTATTATATCACACATTACAGACAGGGTGCCTTTATTGCGCTTATGAAAGTGTTCTTTAAGCATTCATAAGACAAATCACCAAATTCTCCTTTGATAAAATTATAAAACTTAGATGCATTATACTCTCATCTGCAGTTCTAATAAAAGAATACAGAATAAAACAAAAAAATGGAAATTAGAGAAAAAAATGTTTTTTCATTGGTTAGCTAAGTGAAAGTTTGTAATATGGAAAAAATATTGGGGGGAAAAACAACTTCAATAAATAATGCCAATACAGTCAAATAAAACTTGTATGCAGTACAAGTTTTTTGTTCTTATAATTTTTTTTATATTGACAAGCACTCATTCTAACTATAGTTTGACAAAACACTCATAGTAAAGGGATAGTGTTTTACTTAAAGTGTTTAATTCATAAATGGGTCCCAATTATTTTCATCTATTATTCTTTCTTCTATTCAAAATACCTTGACTGAATGGTTATACGCAACATGCAACAGTGTGATGGAAAGTCAGACTCAAACTATCCATGAAACACTGAAAAATTCCTACTATGAATAAAAGAAATTAGTAACCTTTGCAGAAAAATTTAGGTTGTTCCACATTCTGCAAAAGATCAAGAACACAGAGGGGTATATAACAACCCTTCTAAAACTCTTAGCAGAAATAGGCTGCTGAACTCCACAAGGGCAATATTTATTTGTCTAACAAACACCACAACAAGTCTCCCCTCAGCCCCCCCCCAAAAAAACCCCCACTCCAAACAGCTGACAAAATGCGGAGAGATTGTATTAGTTGATGGTTGTCTATCCCAAATTGCGGGTTTATAGATGATCTTTCTCAACAGTGATAAAAGAACAACAGGTTGTAATTGTCAAGGTTAGCCACAATCCCAGGCTTATGCACAAGGATTATGCATCCTGAATTCTCCTCTGCTGGAAAGGTTTTACTTTGCAGTAAAAGATTAAAAGTAACAGCCAGGGGCTCAGCTTTAATACCTAAACCTGAAGACATTTTTAAAGCATATACATCCAGAACATGCATCTGAGCCTTTTCCCTATTAGTGTAATCCTCTTAGTGCTTCTTGCACCTCCCTGAACTTTAAGATTCTGAAAACAAAAATACTGTATCTGGCACCTTTACCCTGAATTTAGCTTTAAAGATTTCTTCTTGAAGATATCACATTACAATTTATAATGTAGTGTTCATTCTAGATGCGTACCTGTTGTATTCTTTTATCCTGTTTTCTAATATCAAAGCCACAATTTCTGTTTTTAAGTTTGTATCAGCTATTCCTTTCTTTTTTATAATATATTTACACTAGGAATATTCAAAAATATTCCTCATCATAAAATGGCTTTGAGAAATTAGATCACTGAGTTGATAAAATATGAAACCACTGCATAATGAAAAAACACTGTTTAAGCTGACTACTTTGGAAAAAAAAAATGCCAAGCATATTGCCAAAATGAAGTTAGGTAAAACTCAAGTCAAGTCAGAAGTACTAATCACTTCTAGCTTCTCCTGCACACACCCTTCTGGCATCCCACCAAGGAAGGGAACTAACAGTTCCAGTGCTGTCTACTGAGTTGTATACAGGAATGGGAATCAGACCAGAATTTATCCAAAACCAATTGAGTTGCAGTGATCACAGTGGCAAACTGCTGCGTAAAGACCCCCTAAGCAAAATTATTTCAATTCTTCTAACACAAGTCAACTGGCTTGTCCATTGTTGAGTCAGGAATAGCCAGAGAAGTGAGGTTCATCTCAGTTCACTTTAGATATCTGCATCTGAACCAATCCACCTCTATAGCCAATAATGAGAAATAGGTTTCCTGGATTGCACGCCATTGGTGCCTATCTAGAAATTTACTTTAGGATGAAATTAATAGCGCTTTACAAATGTGTATGCACCTCAGTTAACTATAAAGGTGGTGTAGATAACTCAGAGTAGACAACTACTATACACCATGTGGGTTATCAATCCTCATTCAGTACCTGCTTCTTAGGGATAAATTGCCTCTTGATTTTACGCGAGTAAAAAGTTTAATTTGTACCTAAATACCAAAGTATTCAGTTATGAATACACTTGATTTCATAAGCTAATTACTTTTGCATTGAAACCCTTTATGTAAAAAAATTATGGTATCAAAATAATATTCTAAAATCTTATTTTATATAAATACAATACAAAGATATGCTTCCAGTATCTTTTCCTATAGGTATGTTCGACACGCATTCACTTCCAAATCTTAGATGAAAACAAATATTTTAAAAGTCTTTAATCCTTGGAGGATGTGAATTTGTAGCACATTTGCAAAAAATTAACAGAACTGTAACAGGATCCTGCTGATCCACAGACCATACAAGAAAAATTTAAGATCTTAAATTGCAATAAAACAGGAAGTGAGAATCAGATTCATAACTCCTAAGTAACATTAATTTTATATGTTGCAACAAAAATTAATATACCAACATTCTAGTGTATATAACAGCTTTTCACATCAATGCTGGCCAAGCTGTGAAGTACACGTTGGTCTGTACACCAGAAATTTTCTGGGAGTCCTGAACAGGCTTCTTCACTGAGGGTAAAGAAATGCAAAGACATTGAGTTTGAGAGCTTTGACAAGGATGGATTTTCTTAAACTAGTGTTTTCTCATATAAGAATTCCATTTTGGCTTAATATTAGTATTTAGAAAACAGAGTGAAATGTACCAATAAGACATAATTGAAGTGGTTTATGATAGCATAACCAATAATAATCAGCGTAAAGTGGAAGTAAACTGAAGTCATAAAAAAACCAGACACAAGTTCCATGCCATCCTTCCAGTTAAACTGGAACAAAGAAGAAACAAACATCATCTAATTCTGGTTTGGTTTGACACCAGATGTAGCATGAAACAGTCCTCAAACTTCCAAACAATCAGTTATACTAACTCCAGGGATTACAAGTATAGTGATGTCCAGATGTATTTTCTCTCTCACCTTCTAACATGCCCTCCAAATCGCAAGCTCTAGAGAGGAAGATGACAGTGAAACCCTTTTCTGGCACCACATATCCAGGAGAATACAAGGTTTCCTGCAGGCTTGGAATTTTTCCATGAATTTCACTGATGGGTGAGCTTGCCCCCGGTATCAGTAACCAACATCAAGTATACATTGTTTCTCAAAGTTTCTACTTTTTCCCTGTGAAAAGTTAATGTTATCCCATACCAATATAGAAACAGAAAAAAGTTTGTGCTAACAGATATATTTTCTGAGGTTTTTATCATTACAGAATCAACTTGGATGCCGTACCCACACATGGGCCATCCCACAGGAAGAGCTGTGCATTTGCAGTGAAGTACTGCAAACCTCACCTAGGGCACCATGGCAAAACAGGGCATGGGAGAGATGATGGAAGAGAAAGACTACAACTCAGCAAGCATTGTGACTACTTGTTGTAGAAGCACATGAGCACTACATTAAATAATTGTATAAAAACAGAACTTGCTTGTGCAAACCTCAACTACCCTTCCAAGAGGTAAGCCAGTGACCAGTAGCAATGGAAGACTTGAGAATGACAAATGTATGTTGTTATTGTTGTAGATAACCGGCTTTCTTGGCTCGTACTTAAAAATCAGTATGTACTGATGTAATTATGGAAATATAAATCCTAATTCTGCAAAACATACATTTATGTCTGCCTGTTCTGACCACACAAGCATTCTCCTTAAATTGAATGAAGCTACTCATATGCTGAATCTTGACTACTGGGAGCTTGGATGTGCAAGCACTTACAGAATCAAGATTATACAAGGGACAAAAGTGCACATAAGGCACTAAGAAACCTAAGCAGCTTCCATTTCAGCATATTTGCAATTTTTATTTAAGATACATTTTAGCAAGTGTCAAAACAAGTGTCCTTCACTTTTATTTCAACTTCCAGTAAGCACTAAATTGAAATAACCTATTAATTTTTGCAGGCTGGAATGGAGATTATATTCCTATTCCTTGTAGGGTATATCCTGTTGTAACAAGGATGTACTAAATTAATTTTTGTACCTACTTAAACCACAAAGAACTGTTGATAAGCGATAAAGTAATTTTATGCTACATTGTTATCAATCAGACATTTTTAGGGAGATTCACAAGGCTAGCTTTTCATTATTTAAATTTTTTTTTAATAAGTCTCTTTCCTCCGCTCTAAGCCCAATTGTTTTATTGTATCAGATAACTTTGACAAAGTGGGAGTTAATGCTCTTGTCACATCCAGTCAGCAGATAAACATTAGGATTCAGAAAAGTTTTATAAATAAACCGGAATACCACTATTTTCAGCTGCAGTCGCTCTGTCAAGGATCGATCTCAGAACATGATTTAAGGGAGGCCTGGAAATAGAAATAACATCAAAGCTGACCTTTGAGTAAAATCAAACAGCTGCAAAGCCAGTAATGAGATTAGGTATACATAGGCAGTAAACATAGCAATGAATGTGTGGCAGAATGAATTAAGAGAGGAAATACTAACAGCTATATTGCGGTGGGGTTGTTTTTGTTGGGCAGAAAACTAGCAACCTAACAGTCACTTGCTGGTATTAGTTCAGGTACTTCCACCTCAGGTACTAACTCTCAGCAGCCAGCTTTTTGTCTTTCTTAACCTATAGATTATAGGGAAGAGGTCTATGTGATTGGTATCTTAGTACTAGGTTTTATACTGGCACAAACAAGAACTGTTTGGAAAGAAAGGTATTTGAACTCTGTCTTTACACTGATGATAAAAGCGGTGGCTGGTTACTGTTCATGATTTAGAAGCATTGTAAATGTCTTTAGATAAAATATTAGGAAATTATGCACATTTTGGTATTATTTACCTGACCTACAATGATGAAGTGTCCATTGAAGACTGTTACTAGTAGGTGATCTATTATACAGTTATATATCTGAAAGCATTCAAGCTGCTACAAAAAAAAAAGGCAGGAACAAAGTATTCCCTTTTTAATAAAGGATATTGTAAGAGACTTGTCCTAAAAATTCATTGATTATTTGCAGATACAAGTCACAGCTAGGATAAGTATTATGCAGATAAATTAGAAATAATTTTGTATGTCCTTCAACATTTTCCACTGTGTACACTTTACAGTATTTTGCACAGAAATAGTTTCCACTACACCGGCATTTATCTTCCTGTTGTCCGTTTGGGTATTTCAGGCAGATAATCAGAAATCAAGGTTAACATTTTGGGGGCTTAGTTTTTTTGGGAGGAGGCTTTTTGTTTGTTTTTAAATTCTATTTTTTCCCCCGGGTTTATTTGGTCTGGTTTACTGCCAGGGGTATTGAGAAGGCAGTTCAACTTAAAAAAACCAAACACTTTTAATTAACTCTGGTGACACTAGCCAGTATTAGTTGTCAGTTTGACTTTATAATCAAAATTCTTTAATGGACTGAAATACAACTTCATAGCACGTTAAAAAAAGAAGTGCACACCAAAATATGTAAAAAGTTTATAAAATGTATAAAATAAAACATGTTATTTGCCAAATATATTACTGTTCTTCTAAGGAAATCTGTCACAGATGGGAGAAGAAAAACAAAAGAGCAAAACTGCTTTGGAATAATTTTTAATAATGATGCAATAGTCCACCTTCCATTTTCCATTAAATACAAACTAGTATGTTTTATGGGTTTAAAGCTGGGCATTTGAGTACGGATACAGAGGTAGCCAAAGCAACCATTTTCTGATACATGAAATAGAGTCAAATTGGCTTATATAAAGCAAAAAGATAAAATAAAGGGATTAAAATGTTTCAGTTAGAATCTTTTCTGAACAATGACTGGAAGATTTGTCACTGAGTATTTTTTAAGCTTATTTTCCAATTTTAATTGATTCTGAATTTACCTAGAGTATCACCAAACATAGATTTAGCACAGGCATTTTAAAAAAATCAATTAGCTTGATCACTGGTACAGTCAAACATCCAGATCACAGCCAGACTTCTGAAGGTAACTCATTGCCTAAGGATTTAGACAGGTGCCTAGTAGCTTTTTCAAAAGTGCATAGTCACTTAACACATTTCATTTAATCGGATGTAAGCATTTCAAGGTGATGCTGAAAAAACCCAGCAAGTGTCTGATCTCACCTTTTAGTACCTAAAAAGCTTTAATTGTCAGAGCGTGTCATTTTCATTTAAATGGAATACTCCACAAAATTATTTAATTTACATCACTATTTCTTCTGCATCTCAAACTTGTTTTCATCCAAGATTTTAAGAAATTAACCTAGCTTTGATCCTATTCTTCATTTTTATTTAGCTTCTGAGTAACAATGGAGATAATTAGTATATGAAGCTATTCTAACTTAAGAATGCATTTTACATATTCCAGCCAAAATGTGGTTAAATAGTTTCAAGGCTGATAAAACATACATTTAAGAAATTAGAATTACAAAAAGTATTTGTGCTAAAAAATAGTTTAAACCTGTTCTAACATTTAAAATTGGAAAAATAATTTTATTTCTGTATGGCAGAAAGGACATTCAAATCCACGTACAAAGCTGTCTTGAGAATCCAGCACTCACTTTAACTGTAAAATATCACAGTCCTAACTTTCTGAAGCTACTTATGAACCAGTAACACTGATGGCTTTTGATTTTTCCTCTAGGGATATGAAGTATTATATAGCTCTTGTTTAATATCACATAACAAATTCTCTCTCACTATTCTATTGACATATCACTTCCCTGAAGTTGAAATGATTTAGAGATTTTTTTAATAAAAAATTATTACAAAACCAAAACCTAAATTCTAACTGCTTGTGATTTAACACAATTTTTGTAAATCAGATTAGAGAATCTTTATAAAAAATAATCCTAAAATGCCAGTGCAGACAGCAATGAATTTATGAGTCTTCACAACTAGTTTTAGACATGAGTCTAGGAGTGCCCTGTCAGTATGCATAACTTTGTGATGCTTCAACATGATCAAAACAGATAACACAGCAATGGATTGATAGTACATACACAGTTTTCATTAGGAAATCAATAATTCTATGCAAAATAAAAGGATGTATCTGAGGAATTAAACACCTGCCAATCATGATGAGGATGTAACACAGCTTGGATGCATCCTGAGAAGGAAAAAGAAAAAGCTTTGGTAGGCCAATCTTTATAAAGCTTTACCAATTTAGCTTTCTTTCTACTCTTATTGGTGCTTAAGAGGTTAAGACTTTATTTGTGAAAACAGAGAGAGATAGCAGGGAATCATGTTGTCTGCAGCTTCCTAAGTCTTGCTTAAGATCCTTTTCAATTACCATCCATTTCTCCTTTAAAAAGGGACAAAAAAATAGAGGAGTGGAAACAGGTCAGGGCAGTCTGTGACAATGACAGTGTGATGGGCTTGGACCCCCTGTGGTGTTTCCATCTGCTATCATTAAGGTGACTATTCAGACATGAAAAAATCCCTCTTGCTGTGCTGACAGGCAGACATCAAGAACTATGACAAGGCATTAAGACAGAAAGTAGAGACAGAGATGTCATATTCCACAAACAATCCTGCCTCAAACAAGACCTCTAAAATTTTATTGGAATTTAAAATAAAAATCAAAGGGCTTTTACCTGGAGGTTATCAAACTTCCCCTCCTGTTAGTTTGACAACGGCGATATTGCTGACAGTCACAAACACTTCGCTCCTACCTGTAGTCTCTACCACAAGAAACCCAAATTTTTTTAACCATTTTTATTAAGGGGGGGGGGGGGGGGGGGAGTGGAGTTTTAATTTAATTCTGATTAATTTGTAAATTTAATTCTGATTAATTTGTAAATCATCAAAAAGCTGAGCAGGAAGATAGGTAAGCACGTTAAGCGCCGAAAGTCTTTCCCGAATCGTGCCGACAATAATGGGGGGGAAAAAAAAAAAAACCCAACCAAAAAAAGAGAAACATTAAAAAAAAAAACCAACAGCAAACTAAAAAGGTGAACAAGATGGACAACCGGTTTTACTTCCCGGCCAGCCAAACCCAAGCGAAGGGCAAGGAGATCCGAGGGGGGTGCAAACGGGCGTGCGGAGCGGAGCGGGAGGCAGCACGGGGCGGCAGCCGGCAGGGGGGGCCGCAGGACCGCCGCTCGCCCCCGGCCACCAGCCCCCGGCCCCCGCGGAACGGCCAGGGTGTCTCAGCCCCACACGCGGGAAACTCTTGTTTTGCGTGTGTTCGCGGGGAGCTTGGCCAGCGCCGTCGCAGGAGAGCGCCTCTCCTCCCTGCCGAGCCCCGGGCGATCGATAGTTTGACAATAATGTCGCCAGCTTCATTTAGCAATCCCCAACTGCGCCTCGTAACTTGCCCTAGCCAGAGTAGCCTTGACAAGAGCGCCCGCCAGCCTCAGGCACGGCATGTGGCATCGCGTCTTTCTCAGAAGCCAATTCATACCGTCACGGCAAGGGTATCTCATTTATAGACTTTGCCCTTCCATCAGGGCCATCCAGCACTAATACGCAATTTGCCATTTCATCACACTGTAAAGATACCTCACATCCCCTTTGCTGCCACTAAAAAGCAATTTCCCTGCAAATGCTCTGTCTTGAAGCATGGTTACTCGTATTTTGTTTTTTTCAGTCACAGTTGTGGGACACACTCTCGTCTCTCCTTATGCTCTACGTACTCTCATACATTTGCTCCCAAACGCTTCACATCTTCACCTGCGACAGTATAACTGGCTTTGTAGCCACGTGATGAATCAGGATGGAAAACCGATTCTTTTTTCCTTAAAGTAAGGGAAAAATGGGGCATTAATATGTGGATGAAGTGCCAAGGACAGGGACTACTTAAACAGTTTTTTAACCAGAACAAACATTTATGTATGTAATCGTGCCCATTTTACCTACTCACACTCCACCTTACCACTTCATTAAATTGCCTTTTAATCACACCTAGCAGACGCACATTAGGAGCACATGCTAACGAAGGGGAAGACGGCTTGGTAGAGCAATAGCTAAAATTGATAAATTACATAAAGTTCTCATTTGAGCTCAAGAATTCTGTGTGTGGCTATGTACACACGCACAGGTATGTAGGCTTCCATATTTTTAAGTAATCCAGCTGCATGATGGTGGGAAACTAAATCCTGAAAGTGAACACTAGACACCAAACAATGTTTTCCAGACTGTTATACCAATTGCCTTGATATTCTGATACCTATGAATTAATAATATTAATCAGTTCAAATCAATCTTTGATGTATCTAACAATTTTTCATGCAAAGATAAAGATAATACCGTTAATAGTTGTAGTTACATTTATCGTTCACTTAATCTTACACACTTGTTCAACAAGCTAGTTTTTTTTAGGATTTTTCTATAAACAGGATGAGACAGGCACCTACCTGAGGCAATTCACACTGGATTAAAAAAAAAAAAAGACATTTTGCACCATTATCTATCTCTCTCCATTGAGACCATAAACAGCTTCAACAACTAGCTTATATTAGGTACTTCATTGCTATCAGCAGAGACCAACAGCCAACCAGCCATTTAGTCTTTTAAATAAGGAGGACTGCAGCACAAATGTCAGTGCAAACAGTTTTTGCATGGAAATGACATATTTTGATAATGAAAACATTGGAATAATAGATATACATACCACTCGTTAAATACAGAATCCACAATCATGGCTGCCAATATATCTCATCATCAAATAATGAGAAGGTTTTGCCTTTGAAGTATCCATGCAGGGCACATCTTTGCCCCATCCTTCCTCACCTTGCCACCAGTTAAGGTTATCTGACACTATTTAAGTCCCTCCCCCTTAAGAAACTCACAAGAGGCTCTAATGCATCCTGCAACACATTTTGACATGGACATAGCCGTGCCTACAGATGTCTCAGCAACAAAAAGAAACCTATTCAAGAGAAATGGGAAAGGCATAAAAATACCCCTTCTTACATCAAGACTTTGACAGATTAATTCTTAGAGATGCAAGGCTAAGGGGAAAAGCAAGTACTTTTATTTGGGTTAACATTAAGCCAGGAAATAAGCGCAAGAGAAATCTAGGTGGTTTCTGAATACCCTGTGCTAAACAAGAAGACAACCCACCTGTATAAGAAAGATCTGCCATAAGAGCTAGACTTCTTCCACCATCTTAATCAAGAGCACTTCAATTAGAAATCCCTTCACTAACATTTGAGATGGCAAACACACCTCCAATGGTGGCCACAGGCCCAAAGATTAGGACCATGGAAACCCCGAACATCATATTTAAGCAGTGACAGAGGTCTTAACAAACCTCACCTGGAGTTTTGGAACCATTGAGTGTGAGGACACTGAAGCCTTATCAGCCAGCACTGAGGTCTGCAAGCCTTACATACCTTGAGTGAGCTGGGAACAAAACCACGTTCCCATAACCCTAGCAGGTAGCTTACCAAGGCTGGCACTGGGACCTGAGCAGAAGAGGACTGGAATGCTAAGCTGGTTGCTTAAACCTCCCGTGGCATATCCAATTCATTATTGTATTCCTGAACAATTTGACAGAAAAGAGGCAAAGAGGAGGGAGAAAGATTTCCCAATGCTACATGTGGAAGGAGAAATAACTCCTCAATGGGAGGAGATATGAGATTGCCAAATGTCTCCTTGTCTCTCTGCTAGACAAAGCTTACTTTTTCCACTGTGAATCTGGGATTGAAGATGCCAAGCACTAAAATGTTAAAAAAAGGAAGAGTTTGTGCAAACAGAGAGAGGAAATCAAGGGTACGTCAATAAAAGCAAATATACCAGCAAGGAAATTTACAGGGAAAGATAGAGCATGTTACATACAGAATAGTAAAGAAGCTGACATGAACTTCAAGAAACCATCAAGAAAAGATCAAAGTGTAAATAAGATCATAGGGGTCCTTTTTTATTTTTACAACTTGTTTTATGTGCCTTTTATGTGTGGAGGAAATAAATAAATAATCTTTCGTTTGAACTTTAATCAACTCACAGATTCCAGGAACAAAAGGGCTTATAGGTAGCAGTCCCTGTTGTTTCAACAAGAGAAACAAGGGGTTCCATCCCCAGAGACCCCTACAGTAAAATGTGGGTTCATTCATCTACAAATAACACGGGTTTCATTGACATTGAGCGGTACACTGACTCCCTATATAAAGGAATGTTTAATCTAGCAGACAAAAGTAGAACAAATCAGGCATAATTTGGAAAACAAAGCATGTATTTGTTTTGTTGTTTTTTTTTAAATAAGTGTGTAGTAATATGATGGATTCTTTAATACACAAAAGCTGTAAAGTGACTGGTATCTTTCCAAGCAGAGGACTGTACATCAAGTAGACTTTGAGGCTAATACAGGAATCACTGGGCAAAATTCTGAGCACAGCCACCCTTCTTGGTTTCCTGGTCTCCGAATTGAGCATCTGAGAATGATGAAGAGTATCTTAAAGCACCTTTCATATGAAATGTATCTTTATTCATAAACTTAGCTTAACAATATCACATCACAGGCACACTGTGTAGAAGTAGTCACATACTCTATCCAAAAAGATAAAGTAATTTAAGATTTAATAGTCCCTAAGCTATTTGTCACTGCCCTTCAACCAAGATACAACCATTTGAGTTCTTGGTGGGTTTGTGTTCAGCATGAAACAGGTTTGTCTAAGTGTGCAGACCTTAACATCGTTGTCCCCAAACCCAGCTGCCGTTGGCGATCAATAATTGTAACAATCCAGCACATAATGTTGTGTGTCATGCAACATGACTTTGAGCAGATCTACTTAAAAACAAGCCTGACACCAATGGCTTGCAAGAATAGACTCGCACTGTTTCCAGTATCAATAGGGCAGAATTGATATTAACAGTGGCAAATGTTAAGAATTTATCTAGTGAAAATCTTAGTAAAACACCATAGGGGAAACTGTGCTGCAAAATGAAGAATAGAAAATTCAGAAACTGAACAATGATGAAACATTGACAGAACAGAAAGAATTTTGGCTTAGACAAATTGGATGTATGACAGAAATGCATTTTCACAGAATAATCCCCCTTGAAGCAGTTCTTGGATTAGCCTATTCACAAATAAGACGACATTATTTGTGGATGGAATTATTTCACCCCGGACAGGTTCTTCTTATGTCAACTTTGGACATAAGAGTGGTGAGTGGTGAAGGTCTCAATGGTTAATCTTAATTTAGAGAAATAAAATTAAACTACAGAAGTCAGTCACGTAACACAGAAACCTTTGTTCAATAAAACAGTTATTGATTTTTGTAGAATAGGTGATTAGTATTTCAATCTACTCTGAGTAGAAGTGTTCTGCCACAAACAAAAATGAAGGGACAAGCAGAACGAAACAAAAAGTCCCATTGGGTAAGGAACGATGAGTACCAGACACCACAAATGGAGTATTTACCTTGGTCTTTTTGATGTCACTGCATTTTTATTGAATTCAGCAAGAAGCTGCTTTCAAATATCTTAAAGTATGCATTTATTAGATTATTTTTCCCCTCCCAACAGATCTCATTCAGTGCACTTTATTCATGATAACTGAGGTAGGAAGTCTCACATGTCACAGTTTTCAGTTTATCTGGGCCTTGTCAGGTGAAGTAACAAATTAGTGTTTTGAGCTGGCTAAAATAAATATTCCTATAGACACCCAGTTCTGAAGGGTAAGAAAGCTGCATGAATCAGAACTACTGATAAAAGTGACATTCAAAACCAGTTTATATAGGAACTTGGATATAGCCCTGAATGCAATTAAAAAAATAAATTTTGGACAATTTTTTGCAGTTTGCCAGAAGTTATCGCCACAGGAAAAACACTCTCTCAAAGAAAAGAGAAATTTGTCACTAGCTTAAAGAGGTTTTTCAATAAAGAGCTCCAGGAATAGAGCCAGCTTCTACCAGCTGCTTTCAAAGCAGACAAATTTTCTACATATAAGAAGAATGATCACTAGCTAGCTTTTACAGATGATGGTGTTTTAATGATGCCAGAGCAATTTGATTCAAATTTTAATTCTTTAATGGATCCATTAAATCCATTTTTCAGTAGTCATACTTAAGCATAGGTCAGATTGGCAGCGGATTCTACCAGGCTTCCCTGGAGCCAGACTATTTTACTGATATAACAATGAACTCCAGATTAAGGAAAGACACCTACTTACAGAAAATATGGAAATTTACACAGAAACCGCAGTCTGAGCAACTTTGTGAATGTATTGACAATGAATCTGTAGTTCAAAGACCTCTCTGCATGAGCACTGGGCTAAAGAATAGGGATCGCTATCAGAACTACCATACAAGTTAATGTTGCCACCAAATTGGAAGAAAGTATTGTAGTTATCATGAAGGTGTAAATCATTTGTCACTTTTGTAAAAGCAGTAGTCATAAGGGGCACAAGAGAAAATGCAATAATTTTCAAAACTAAAGATGCTCGTCTGGATACAAAATTTAAATTAACAAAGTGATATAATTGACCATCTGGTTCAACAAGAAATAGAATAAAGCGAGTTTGTTCATGTTGTTTCACCAAAAAACATGCTGGTTATGTAAGGAATGAGCTAAGATAACATGGCAGGAGATAAATCAGCTGCTCTCTCTCTCTCAAAGTTGCACTGATAGAAGCTAAGCCCATTATGCTCATTAACTACCTGTGGAGTAGAAATGCCAGCATAAGCTTGTACAGGGCTCAAGTTTTATTGTCACTTGTCCTCTGAGAATTCTTCCTGCACATCAGTGTTATGACTGTATCTCAGATGCCTGAGCACAGCCAGTCACACATCTCTACCTGGCAAGTGTCCAATCGCACAAGGGACATCGCTACCACTCTGATGGGGGACAGGGCCTATGTATTGATCCCCTGTGGTAGTCTTAGTGGTCACCAGTCAAAGCTGTAAAAGCCCAATTCTTCTGAATGAAAGCCTAAAATAATTTAATCCTGAACAATCTAATAGTTGAATTAAAAGTGGTCATTCACTTAGTCTTTTCACAATAGCTCTGGATTGATTCTCAGAGTAATTTCCCCAGTTATTTTTCATTAATAAAGTACTTCCCATGAGCCTTGGTCATCTTCATAAACCTGAAACACAAATACATGCATGCTGAAGATGCAAGATAAAACAATCAATTCGCAGTAATCATTCGGATGCATCCACATTAGCACTTTAATTTAGATCTAGAGAAGCACCTTTGAGGCAGATCTCCCAGCCAGCCCCACCTCCCGTATTTCATTTCACCCCACAGTCTTGAAACATGAAACTGGAATCCTGTTGCATGAAACTGAGCAGAACATCGTGCTGCAGCAACACATCTGATGATCTCTGATCACAAATAAGGTATTCAGTCTACAGACCCACACAGGAGCTAATCAAGTAAAACCTACCAAATTGTCTTTAGAGTGTTCGCAGGACCATCAGCATTCGCTCCTTTGCTCTCTAGAGCCTCTGTGTCACAGTATTTGCTAGTCAGACACTGTCTGTGAAACTCCTGCCATTCCTCTGACAGTTTTGCCTTAAAAGTGAGCAAGCTATGGAATTTTTAAATCACTATCACTATTGAAGGCAAAATGTGCTATTAAAGTCTTCTGAATATTTAGTTCACTTACAGAGTACTATACTATTGTATGAAAAATACTAAAGGGACTTCTTGTTTATAAGATAGAAATAGTCCATTGCTGTTCATAGTCTTAAATAAAATTTTCTAAAGCATCTCAGTTACATAAAGCCTAACATTCCTTAAATCTATCAGATATCTTGCAATTTTTGAGTTCTGCACTTCATATTCTAGCCTCTGAGCAACTATTTATCTTTTATATGAAAAAACTTCATAATAGTCTTTTCAGCAAAAGAACTGAAGCAACGCAAGGCCAACACAAAATTCAGAGCCTTCTCTATATGAGCTCTGTACTTCATACATCAGCATATAAATGCTGACACCTTTTTACATGTCCTATAGGTAAGGTTCTCCCATGAGACAAATTCCAGGTAGTCTCTTGTACATCATGTTGATTACCACTGTGTACAACACTGACTTTTGTAACTGCAATCCTCATTCTCTTTGTTCCCTTCCCCCCGCTTTTTCTTTTAAAAGGTATCAAAATGGGAAATATAACAATCCAGGTGTCTGCACACTGAGGAAAGCAAGGGTGATTTTATTGTACATCACAAAAGACAGCCATAGCTCCATCCCAGTAGTTCTGCACATGTATTACATGCCCCAGTCCAGCATATCTCAGTGCTTGAAAGGACTCTTCCTGAAAGGCTGCACAGATGTTCAGCCTTAAGTCTATCCTTATCCAGGATCTACTGCAGCTGAGACAAAATGATCCAAATGATCACCTCCATAGGGAAGGTACTGTCCATACTACTTGACCCTCATACCTTCTAAGGAGAACATATGAAGGATAGTCCTCTTTTCTGAGACTGGGACCATGTTTTCCTCTCACAACAAAAAGGGTCTTTCACCCCATCCTTTGCAACCCGTGGATGGTGGAAAGTGGCAGGTGGCCAGCAGCACAATATGGTTGAAAAGAACAGCGCAAACTGAACATAAGGAGGCAATCCTTTCAAAACACCTAAGCAATGAGGACAGAAGTCCTTAATATCTGGCCCAGCTGAAAGAACTTCCCTTTGATCCAATCCTTTAACCCTTCTGGGTAAAGGACAAAGAAATGAATCACAGGCTTGGATCGCAGCAAACAGGTCTTAACAGAGAAAGTAACAATTTGTGCTTTATGACCTACTGCTAAAAAGAGTTAAAATGACTGATCTGATAAACTGAATGTTAGTTGGAAGACATCTTTTTCATTCTTTATTCTAAGTACCGAAGGGAATGCATTGCTACAGTTTCCTACAATAGGATAAACAAAGCAATAGATATAAGTAAAGCAAGCAGTGGAGTTAATGATGAATGTAGTCACAGGGATGACATTACAAAAACCCAGCCAACTAAGGTCACACGCGTTTAGAGAAGTCTTTCCTTTCCAGAAGGCTGAACGCATGGTCATTGGCTCTTCTAGAGATGAAGAACAGGCTATTGATATTGCCCTCAAGTATTACTGCTCTGCCTTGAGATGGCATGGTACAGTGGAACAAAGGATCTCTGAAGAACAGCAGGAAGTTCATTCCAGCTGCCACACCTGAAGCTAACAGGTGATGCTACTGGACAACACACAGGGCCCATGCTAGTTCCTTCCAGCACTGCTAAACCAACTGTTAAAAAGTTCTGCCAAGTCTCACGGTAGGTGTTACACCAAGAGCCATTGGGCAGTACCCACTTCCTATACTACAGCCAAAACATCTTTTCACCCAGGTGAAGAGAAACAGAAATATAATAACTCAAAAGATGGAGGGAATGTAAGAAAGAAAGGTGAACCTGTGGTTTACTGCACTTTGCAGAACAAGTGCAAAGATCAGCTCTTAAAAAATTAGATGCAGAGGACTTTTGGAGAGCTTGAAGCAACCACTTGAGTCAAGTACAACTATGTCATTGCTACAATGATCCACATAGAGAGCTCTGTATCCTTTATCATTTAAGTTAAGATGATTCGTTTGAGAGGGAAAGCAAATATTTGTTAATTCCCACTGATTTAAACTTTCCTTTCTACACCTCTGTTTTCCTTTCATATTACAGCATCTGCTAAGAACAAAAATTAGATAAAAGTAAATCTATTTCCTGCTAAATAGATCTTACTCTATTCAGAAAATATTTAGACTATTTTCTATATTTTTAATGACCACATGGTACAAGAACAACAAAAATCCAGATATTTTCAGTGTCCTTTTTAGAAGAAAATTTCAATATTTAATGCAGTCTTTAAAACATCCCTGATCCAGAGCATAACTATGTGTTTAATCCCATTCTTACAGAACAAATTGGCTTAAAGTAAAACTTGTTTAAGGGCCAAGATTGGGATGGTTCTCTGAAAAAGGTCTGTATGTAAACCACAACTAAAATCAAGGTCTTAGAATTCATGTTTTCGGTTGTTTGGTGTTTTGGTTTTTTTAAAGAAATACTGACTTCAATCAGCTCAAGTAAACCAGTTCACCTAGTTGTTATGAACCAACACAGAAGCTGCCATCTGTGGCTTCCAGTTCTCATGGATCTTTATTCAACCTCAGTGCGTTTGCAGCACTGAGGGTTATCTAGAACTGGTGCAACAGAAAGTTTCCACACTTGATTCAATACAACCCAAAACAGATACACAGACCATCCATAAAGTTTATCTCTAAAGAAAAAAGTGTAAATTCAAGCCTGAAGAGCAGTTTGCAAACTTCCATCATAGACTTTTAACTGAAAGTCTAGATTCTTTCAGCTATACATTCCAAGTTCAGTTTTTCACCTGTAATCTATGAGTAGAATCAGTCCATTGGTGAGAAACAGTAATCCAAATGTGTAGTCAATGCATAATTCCATCAATGAAATAATGCCACCTCTTGACAGAAAACGGCAGATAACCAGTGCAAAGCTTGCTACACAAACAGCTAAAAAATGTTGGTAGGTGACACCTGGGTGTTTGGAATTCACTTAAAACAGCAGAATAAACTGAAATGTGTCATTTTTAGTGTTTCTGTATGTATGCAGCTAGAACTATCCTTTAATGTCATACAAAAGAAAATACTTTATATGCAAATCAGAGCTAAACAACCTTAGTCTACAAACCAGGACCCATATCCCCTGTAGACATATGACGTAATATCTTGGAATTCCACAGAAGTAAGCACTGGCACTTAAGAATAATCTAACCTGTAAGCACAAGCACAGAAGGATTAAAGCAGATTGTACTGCACAGCACTTATGATAAGAATGCATTGTGTGTTGTGCTCTTAATTCATCTCAATGCTTTTCTTTTTTTTTTTTAAAGCCACAGAATATTCTTCTTTACATACAGTATGGTTTGGCTATATATAATTTAATTAAGAGTCAGTCTGCACATATACAATGCTTGATTCAATGACAATTTTAGATGGACAGCCAGATGTGTCAATGGTTAGACAAGTATTTACTGGGTACCAGACGAGAGGGTGGGGGAATACATGATGAAACAAACTTTTTACCTTGCATCTATTTTGTAACGTAGTAAGAAAAAACCATGAATCAGAGAACAATGAAATAGAAAGCAATCATAAATCAGAGGTCAAAATCACACCGAAAACAATAAATAAGCATCTTGCCTAGCGACTCAGCTATATGTGCAACCACATTTCCTCCCCCATGCACCTTTCTTTAAAAACAAAAATTTAAATAGTTGACCCTGTGAGCTGTTAACCACATGGATAATCCTTACATGCAACTTGTAAGGAAGTGTTCTTAATTTCTATAGAGGCAGTGAAAAAAATTCTTATCAGAAAAAAGTATTGAAAAAATGCATGTTAAGCCTTATTGTTACAACATAGAAATCTGTTGGAAGAGATTCAACTGAAATATATTTGAAGTACAGTTCTAATTGAACACGAGCATATACCTGATGGTTCAAACAAAAGCTATTCAAGACCTATTCCTGCTTATACTGAAGTTGATTAGCAGAGTTTTGCTGTGATCTATGAATATGTTAGCAAGTGTAATGCTGATGTTTGCATGGAATATATTTGATTCAATCTGGGCTTCTAATGCATAATTTGAAAATATATTTGAGCATATTAAAATGGATCCATCTCAAGTACCTCATGAGAGTACAATCCTAAAATAAAAATCAGAAGTGCTGCTTGAAATGATAAACAGGAAAAACCCACCATCAAGTCTTACGAAGACTAAAATGGTCCACAGAAACAAAAAAGCGAAGAAAAAGTTTCTGCCTGAAGGTACCTGTTGAAAGTTACTCTCTATGCAGTTTTGAGATTAAAAATAGTACTCCTTCTGACAAAAAAAAAAAAGCTTTTGACAGAAGGTGTTAAAATTTTCTCAAGAATCTTAACTCCATGCTCAGCCCAGGTATAACACAGAAGTAAATTAAAGACAGTTCTTTTTTAAATTTGGGACAATTGCTGAAGGGTGGTGGTTTTTTTCCTGGGTTGTTTGTTGGGGTTTTTTTTGTTTTGTTTTTTTTTAAAGTGACCTATACAAGATGGCAGTTATATATATGAAAGATACTTAAGCTCCCAATACATTCTATCTAGTAATTATTGCTCTTAAAATGTAATAAAACCAAATTATTTTCAGTGACATATTGATGTACTTCTAGTTGGGAAAAACATTTCTGCCACTCTTAAAATCCTATAACTTATCAGACATGCAAAATATGTAGCTAGTGTTAAAAATGTACTCTTTCAGATATTTAGGAACAATACCAAAGCTTGAGAAAGCCAAAAATTTTAACTGACATGACTGACAACTATGGACTGAGAACATACACCTGTGGTATATGATAACACGCCTGCCTACAAGACACATGGAATACACTTCCACCACACAAGGAGGGGAAACAGGCTTACTTTCACCATTCTATGACTTACCTGAAGAATTATAGTGCTTTAAGCAAATGGAATACCCAGAATATCTAAAGCTGCCTTGAGAGTTCCAGAATATCCAATTGTGGCATAACACCCCCCAAAACAACAAAACACAGGCTCAGACTTTTCATTTAGTTTCCATGAGCACTGAGAGCCCCACCTACAAAAAGCATGCAGAATTACTGCAATTCCAGAGGCAACAGGTGCCCTGATTCTTCCCTGGTTAGGTCACAAGACATTGGGAACAGCTTCAGAAAACCAAAATATTTGCATAGCATAAACTTCAATGATGCAAGGTCAAAACTTACTTTCTTACTGATCAATTCAGGAAAATGTAGAAGTTAACTACATATGTGTACAGTGATATAGTGATATGCAAGTATTTTAGCTTCAGCCAGCAGTTCATTCTGAATGTCTCTGAAGAACAAAGCGTGACTACGGATTGGGTTTAGTTGCAACAAATCTCTAAATAGGAAAGCATAGGTCTATTTCCCAATCTGTGCTGCCATGTAGGTTCAATCACATCACAAGCACATGGAAAACTAAAGCAAACTAAATAACAAGATACTTAACTTGCAACACCTGCAAGCTCTAGTCCTCAGAGTTAATTGTGCCCAGGCTAGCAGTGACAGGCACCATCACAGATTTCTTATTCTCACTTAAAAACTTCTTACATACAGAATATTGAAAAAACCAAAACCCAGCTGTGATTGATTTTAATTGTGAGGAACATCTCACATTATATTTCACTTCCTATTACAGCTAGGATAGGGCATCATGGTCAGAATTAAAGAGGTTCTTTTCATTTTCTGAATGTTCAATATTAAACATGGGTCTTTGTAATATCTCCCCACTGACGTACAACTGAGCTATACATGTTTTCTAGAGGCTCTGCCAGAAAGAGCTGTCAAATGACACCAGCACAATTTGACCTGCATAAAACTTCTTGGTTTTTTTCTCTGTCAAAGAAGTGACAAATATGAAGTTTTTTTTCAAAGTCTGAAATTACCATAGTCTACAATATAGCAAAATGCCATAATGAAAAAAGGAAAAGTTTGGAACTAGGCTTTTCTGGAAAAGGTAGATCATATGGCAAACTGATTTCTTGAGTGATAAAAATGAAGTCTATGGGTTTCCTGTAGATGTATAACAGACCCACAGTACTTAGTACAACAGCTTGCTATTGGAAACAATGAATAGCTGAAACTTGGGTATTAATTTTCTTTCTGTGAAAGAGTGAAAAAAGAAAGAAGATATCAGCTGCACTGTTAATGCAGCAGAGTTCAAGAAACAAGATTTAGAGTTATCATTATAGCGAAGAAGATGCTGAAAGAAGTAAGGACAGTCTCAGTTAAAAAAAGAGTTAAGACAGCAAGTTCTGAACATACTTCTAAGCTGTTCATAAAGTTGATGCAGTGAAGTCAGCAAAGTGCTCCTATTCTCTTCATTTGAGCTTGTTGGATCCCATAACAGGTACCTAACACTTTTCTAGGCACTGTAAAGCAAACATTGCTGTGTAAAAAACATCCTGAATTATTCTCATTCTCACATGGCTATCCACTAGATCAAAGTGGATATCTGTATCCACATCTAAAGTAGATATGGTACTGATCAGAATTTCTTAGAATATTTGTCGGTTAAAGTAAGGTTGAGTACAGCTTAGAACAGATTTATATTTAAAAGTGTATTTTCCCAGATCTATTAATATATTTTCTCAGGAATACTATAGACCTTCAAGCAATTCTGTTAAGGTTTTTTAACATTCTACGGAAATCTGCTAGGAAGTGCTGTTTAATTTCATGAAGTTTAACTTCCAAAGAAAGGAGTTTAGGTGCATAAATGTTCTGCTCATTGGCATTCAAAAGTAATCAGTGAAATGAATTGACAATCACTACTTATTTTAACAGCTTTGTTTTAGGTTAAAGATTATTAGAAACCAGCTCCAACCCCCTCCCCTAACTGAAGAGAAACACACACTATTGAACAAATACATTTCAGAATTCATAGAGATATATACAATGCTACCAAGCAGAAACCAAGATTCTTAAAGTCAAGATATTAGACCACAAAAAGCCTGCTATTGAAATATACCCTGCTTCAGATACAGATCCTGCAATGAACTTCTGTTTGTAGGCTGCTCCCTTAGATGTAGATACAAAAGACACGACTGTTCCTGCTTAGGCTGTCATAGTGGAGCATGTTTAGAGAGATGACCTTTATAACTTTGGACAGCTGCTTGTAATTCACCAATCAGCCTCCTCACCTGAGCAATTAAATTACAACAGGTAGTAGAAAGAGCTGATGTTGATGTCACACCTGTCAGACTTTTCCTCACAAACCTATGGAAAGTATGGGGGTTTTACTGTTCCTGGTTGGACAGGACATACAATACGTATGTGTAACTTCTACATGTCAACCTAGTTCTAATACAGATGTATAGGTATATTTTTATGCCTCTAGAGAAAAAGAGGCATAACCACACGCAGAACCACACACAAGAGTGGCAAATGCAAGGAATAAACACAGGTTTCCTCCCCCTTTATTTCGCATTTTATAGATGACCACATAGATCACCAGTAATTATACATTTATAATGACCTTTAATAACTGGGAAAAAAAACATTATTTCCATACTTGGTAACCTACAAACTCTGTATTCACAAGCAAATGGCATACATTAAAATAAAAAAGGACTATGTAAATCTTTAACTCCTGAAGAAGTTACATGTATAAACTATACATGTTTCTTTGACTATATTTAACACATATTCTTCCAGCTGTCATTAAAATATTTCCAATATGTTTACACACCTTTCATGCCATATTTTCATTACAATAAGTACCATATATATATTTTTAATGAATTTGGGAAGGACAAGAGATTGTCTCAAATGAAGGAAGTATAGAAGCCTAAATAAAGTATAAATCATCCCTGCCATGCATTCAAAAACCAAGATTATCCTTACATATCTTTTGAAAAAAAATAGATAGCCTTTCCAGTGCTGAAATGTTTATATTCAATGGACACAGAAATAATGTAGTTGCAGTTTCGAATTTACGTTCTTGGAGCTCTTAAAAATAGCTTATCATGTAAAATATGTAATCATCACCATCATAATGTTAAATTTTGTAAACTAAGAAATGTTAATGAAATTACCCTTCAGAAAGGGCTAACATCAGCAGAATGTTAAAAAGAATGTTAAAATATTTCCAAAAAGCCAGACCAAATGCCCTCAACCCTCTTCATTTCAGAAATTTCAGGTTTCAGAATTGCAAAGTCTCACCATTCATACACCAGTGACATAATTTAAACATATGACTACAATTATGGAGCTATTTTTCAGTATGGAAACATAAAAACTTTGTATCTTACATGAAAATGTAAACTTTACGTGTACAAACACAAATAAAATACTGGGACCATAATATGTTTGAGCTGATGCCTCCAGCTGTCTCCATTTGTGTTCCAAACTTCATTTTTCATATGTAATTGTGCATCTAACTTAAAGAAAATTAGATTACATATACCATTAGTTTTAATAGCTTAGAAGAAATAACTGGGACAGATTTTGCGTGGCAATTAAAGAGTTATAGTTTTGTATTGCATGGGCAATCATATGATTTTCTTATTCTGTTTTACTGCAGAGTGTGTAGGTACATACAGAAAACCATATTCACACTATCACGGCAGCCATGAAGTCCTGAATTGTATGAGATCTTCCAGTTTTACTTATTCTGCCCTTTATTTGAAGGGAACTGTAACATGTATTGAAGGGAACAGGTTTTCCAACAGCTCCAACACAGATTCTTCTTTATTACTAGATCATTATATATCTTATTTTATTCCATTATTGATACAATACACCAATCATGAAAACACAAGACCTACAGATTCCTGCATATTAAAAAAGATGAACATTGCCACATACTGCTCAATCTAGTCCGGTCCGGCTGAGTCTCTGACGTTGACCCTTGCTACAGACAGAGATGCAAAACATCTTTTACAGAATTATTGGCTCTGCTAAGTTAATGACTTATTACACATTTTTACCCCATATTATGCAAACCTAGATCTTCTGAAGTAGTACAACGATTACCTGCTTATTTTTGTTTATTTTCAAACAACGAAGATACAGGACTCTATGATATCTTGCAAAAGTGAGTTCTGGAATTTTATTAAGTGCTTAGAAGAAAAAAAATGTAATGAGCCTTATTTTTGTTGACTCTCATCTGGTATATCTATTTTATGTAAGTTATAACTTACTGAGGTTTTTATTATGTTCAGCTTTATTCTCATCTTAATTCAGCCATAGACTTTTCATTTTTACTTTAAATAAAATATTTGTACACTTTTTGAAGACAAATCTTTAAGCCATTTGTATTTTTACTATAGCTTTATTTGCTATCCCTGTGAAAAAAAACCTAATATGAAATTTCAGATGGTGGCATTTATATAACGGCATTACAATATTTTGCTATCATTTTATTTCCTAATTTTATACAGTGTCAGAGTTTATTTCCTTTCATTACTCTCATTTAACGGAACCTATAGAGATTCCTAAATGATTTTACTGAGCAGTAACCATAAATTTCTGAATTAGCAATTTTTAAGTTGTATAAAAAATGCCAACAGTTCTTTCCAATGCATATCACATTTGCTATTAATGCATTTAATTTGTTATAATTCCCATTTCCTTAGCTTTCTTAGATTTCTCTGAACTTGTATGACTGATCACACTTAAAAAATCTGCATCACTTGTTAATTTTTTTACTTCAGGGTATTTTGTATCATTTTTTGAAAATATAAACAAAGCATAAAGACAGCAACACATTTTTGGCATGACAAAAAGTGAGCATTGGTGTACTTTAGAGATTCCTACTTGCAAGTATTTGCACTCCCTCATACACACATGCAAGCACATATACGTAAAAAGATGCCAAATGTAATGCAGAGCTTTAGGGTATAGTGTTAACCTTTTGCCTTCTTAAAAGCATCTAGTATTTCAGTCTCAGTTCTCTGTTTCTCAACTATGTCTGCTGTAGAAAACACAGCAGAAAATATTTTTAGTTATTAGAGTGATTTCATGACTCTGCATAGCTGGATATAGAACATGAAAATACAGCAGTAGAAACTCTTCAATAATATTATTTGATTTTCCTTTTGCAAAGATATTTGTAAAAATAATATGGGTATTACTTATGGTGAGATCTGGCAGAGCACTTTGTAACATTCACTTTTATTTACAAGTTTAATATAACTTTTCAAATTAATAGTCTGAAGGTTCTGAAGGATCAGTTCAACTTCAACGTAAGATTTTCCTGAGAAAATATTTTAGAGTCTAGACCTCTTTTATTATTAAAAAAATAAACATTTAAAGTTTTTTCTTGGAATATTTTTATGATTTTTCTTCAGTTAAACATATCCACTATAGTGGCAGGAAAATTTTGCTCAAGTTCCTTTTTAGTGTTTTTGTTCCTTAGGTATCAGGTCATTCCATAAGGTAACCCTACAAGTGACCCAAGTGAGATATATTAAAATCTAGTAATACAATACCCCCGGACTATTTTACATAATAAGATTTTTTTTTTCAACTCCCAGATGTTGCTAAAGGACAGAAAAAAAGACCTGTAAAATTCTTCATCATGAATCTTTTTTTCTGCAAATCCCTTTTTTCCCCCCTTTCAAAAGCAATTCTGAATAGAGGTAAAAGAAGACAAAACTTGACCTTTTGTGATCCCAGCATTAATAGGTCTGTTCATAATTCAATCTGTGTGTGTGTAGGAGCATCCATGTGGAAACATGCAGGCCTGAGAGACATAAAGCCTTTCCCTTTAAACATTATCTGACCCTATGAGTCTTATTCACAAAAGAAGGCTTACGTACGCATAAGTTGAAAAAAATGCATGCTTTCATTGTGCTACAGAGAGCCTACACATTTTACTCCTCATTCTCCAGGAAAACTCATCATGGAAGTGACACTTGTACAGGAGTTGGGCGAGGGAAGGGTAAATGAACACAACGCAGCAAAAAAAACACACGCAAGGAATAAGCTACTCTTCTAATTAAAAATATGGAAGGGTCATCTCTTTGGCTGGTATATAACAGGGTAACGGTACTGATGTGAGAGAGGCTGAGGTCCCCTGTATATTGCAGCACTGCAAAATTCTACCTTATGAGAGAAGCGTGGATTTCTTGCTATACTAAAACTATTTTCTTCTTCCATAATGTCTGTCCATCAAGGTGAGGGATGACTGTGTCATTTGTACCTGGACTGGTAAATATTTATAACATAATGATATAATATCTTAGAGTCTAATGAACTGCTTATGATTATACAGTATATAGGTTTCAAGACAACTCTATAAGGTATTTTCTAAGTTGAAGTCTACTGGTGCTACTGTAAATCCACAGCAAATAAGAGTTATCAATTACTTTTATTATGATTATATGCAAAGTCCATGTATTATCAGTATCTCTTCATGCCTCTCCTGTTTAGTTTGGCACTGTAAAGTCAGCTGTCAGTTTAAATGCTGTATTACTCAGAGTCCACTCATGTTATCAGAGAGGGCTCGAAGCCACTTTGCACTGAACCTGTCAATTGAAATCTGAACAAAGGGCAGGAGATGTACAATCGTAAGAATAGCAATAAGAGTTCACATTTAGTGAAACAAATCCTCAGCTGGTATAGATCAGCCGAGCTTCAACAGCTTCAGTATTGATTTATACTAGGATCTGAGCTCAGCATCTGTAATTATTTTCTAAACCAGGCAAAACAAATGGCATCAGGGATCACAAGCAAGGCTTTTCTTAACGAGTGAAGTAATTCTGCAAAATGATGACTTCCCCATCAAAGTTTCCAGCATTTTCACTCCCAATAGAGAGGAAATACTTCCCAGATTTTGAAAATCACATTCTGTACCTATCTGCATCTTCATATGCCCAAATGCTTTCCAAATACTGTTTTGGCAGCAATCACCATCTCAGAGGTGGACGGTTAAGGAAGGAAAGAAATGGAGATTTCATGGCCCTTTATTACTTTAATTGTAAAACAGAAACAAGACTATTCAATAGGTAATCAGAAAAGAGAAAAAAACACTTGAGAGTAAGGCTGTGATGGTGCCACAATTAGTGATTTACTATGGGTGCAAATGTTCAGATTCAGCACCTTTTAAACAATATGAAAAATACCATGTACCCCAGTGATACCAACAGTGTTAAACAACTGGTCATTGTTTGCTACCTTGAACGTTTAATTAAATTGTTTGTGCATAAAAATCTAATCTTTGATTGACTAACTATATCTATGTTTCTTTATTTTTCATAATACAGTTGATAATTAATATGCCCAGTAAAGTGATACATCTTTTATTCCAATTACACTTATAAGAAATTGTTTAGTTAGACGCATTACAAAAAACCGGAATATTTAAAGATAAAGCTGGATCATTTAACATGGAAGGATTATTGAATTGGTATTCATTCTAATGTCAAGTGATATTAAAATTAATATCCACATCAAAGGACATATGAAATATTGACAACCAATCGAGTTATCCAAGAGACAAAATAAATGGGCCTGCATTCTCTGAGCGATGGATGTTATAATTCCATCAAAGAGAAGCAGAGAGCTGTGACCGCATTCCACCCAGCAACCACTTTCCAGGCTGTGCCACTAGAAGTTGCTTCTTACTTCCTCCTAGCTGCTCAAGTTACGCCAGGGGAGGTTTATTAGGAAAAAGTTCTTCACAGAAAGGTTTATTAAACATTGGAACTGGCTGCCCAGGGAAGTGGTGGAGTCATCATCCCTGGAGATATTTAAAAGATGGGTAGACATTGTGCTTAGGGACATGGTTTAGTGGTGGACTTGGCAGTGCTAGGTTGATGTCTGGACTCAATGATTTTAAAGATCCCTTCTAACCTAGACAATTCTATGATTTCATGATTCTATGATTCTATGATTCATCATTGGTCATGGTTAAAGCTGCTCACAGGAGCAGTGGTGAGTCCTGTTGGTCAAGTTCAGACTCATTTGAACAGAAGCGTGACCTTTCCTGTACTAGGTGCTTGGGCGTTGGGTGGTGCAGTACCTGACACCAACTCCATACTTTTCAGTGTGCCAGAAGTCTTTAGGAGGATAGTTAAAACACCCTGCTGAAGATTAGTGAAAAACCTGAATGGCTATTGCATGTGATTTGCAAACATTAAAATAAATCAAGTGGATTTGTATATGCAGAGTATTCATTTGCAAGCTATAAATAGAAAATCTAGTCTTTAAATTAACTGAATAACCGGAATGAGTGGAAGACCTTAAGCAGCTGGAACCAAAAAGATGTTTAATATTTTGCCCACTTAATACATATTTCCCTCTATTTATCTACATAAATTTTGTTGTTCCTTTTTCTTTTCATGGACTTCTAAACATTTCAAGAATGGTTCTGGGCAGTATTTTTGTTATGGTAATATTAAATAGAGTTTTTTGTCTGTCTCCATATTTCTGGTAATAAGTGATGGGTCATTAAAAGCTTTTAATTTGGTACATGACTTTCAGTAGGCAGAGACAAAATTACCAAGCACGTGCAACTGGAAAAGACTCATCCCAACCTTGGGCAGATAGTTTAGGACTTCTGCCCAAGTAAGGAGCTGAAGATTGAGGTCCACATGTAAACATCATTTAGTGAGACTGACTTATTCAAGAAAAAAATGAGTTAGAAATAAGTAGATAATAAGGAAAAGTAACGTTACTGGAAACAAGTTAATGTCAAACACAAGTTATTGGTAGGAAAATGAAGTTTCATTGCTATAACTCTAAAAAGATTTTTAATTGTTCCAATAAATGAAATGTTAAGATGTATTTACTGGTGGCATTGCAATAAGATGCATGTATCAATATTATTATATCTGAAGGAACAAGGGCTTTTTGCCATCCAGAAACCCACAAGGAAATAATTTTTCACTTTGACTTGCCACTAATTTTGTATTAATATTTCATTTATAGAATACGCTGTCAACTTCACAGCATGAGCCATTGTAAGAAAAACGCTTGATTTAATAGTTTTTCATTATAATATTTCCTGCATAATCTTACGACTAACTTACTAAATCTTCATATTGTAAACTACACTTTTTCCCTAAAAGATTAGAACAGAGTTTAACATTTTTCTTCAGAGCAGCAGAGCAGCAACTCAATTCTAACAAAAGCAAAGGAGTTCCTTAAACTTCTAAATGAATACTAAATATTTTGCTAGGGTGAAAAATCCCTTTTAAAAATCATTTTACTAGTAAAAGGAACTGCATATTAAAAAATGTAGGAAAAAAAGAATGAAGAAAACATCCCTAATTTCTTTAGAAATTTGCAGGATTGATAAAAAGTATGATATACCAAAACTTCTATTGAGTAAATGAGATCAATTTTTCATACTCACTGCAGTCAGGGAGGTTTTCTCTAGAGGAAGGATGAATCCATCCTCTACATGCGCTCAAATACAGTGCTGGAGTCACACATGATATTAAACATATTTACAGCTACTACGTAGAATGTATTGGCATACACTGAATTTTTACCTCATTTCAAGCTTCCCACCCATCCTTTGAGTGGGAACACCCAGCCACTGGGGTTTTTTCCTTTGTTCCAAATACATCGGCAGAAAGTAGGCTGGCAGTGGAGAGAGGACATACATACTATACAAGTATATACAAATGCAAGTAAAGGTACTGAAGCTGGCCATGAGGGAGAAATCATCTCTGCAAGTAAAAGGATCGATGCAATTTATTTCCATTCTGGCACAATGAGGGAACAGAAATGAAATTGCACTTGCCAAAATTCTGTTTGAGGGCAGAACAGATAGTTACGCACTGCTTCTTACACAGAACTAGCAACTTCTACTTTTTTTTAATCAATGTTAGATGTCAACAACAAAAAAAATACTTGATTGCAACCATTGATCCTAATGACACTATTCATTTTTTGTTTGGCCGTTGAATTAATTGGAGCTAGAAGTTAATCTTCAATGTATTTTTACACTGTAGAACACATGTAAATAGAAAGAACACTTAAAGGGAAGAAAGTTAAAGAGTCCGTGTCAGACCCACTGAATATGGAATTAGGAAGATAAAAAAGATTTAAAAACTGGGGGGAAAATGCAATAGTTGTTTTCACAGAGAAAAGAGTAAATCAAACAGTCACCAACCTTGCTAACCTAAAGAATTTGCAAATACTGTTCAAGTTTTAACAACTACGATGTTATCAAAGTGACCAATGCCTTATATCCAGAGACATTCCAGAATATCAATAATTTTTGAAAAAAAAATTAATGAAAGCCATCATTCATTGTAAAGTTCATTTAGTTTAGTAAGGACTGAGGTTTCTGTGCCAGTCAGTAGTGATACTGACTTTCCAAGGTATTTATTTGTTTCTGATAAGCATGGTTAAATTTATCAACAGAACTGAATGATAAGCCAATGAGAGACTAAGTTTAAAATAGGGTCACATATATATAGGTGTCCTGAAGATTTTTTTCGTGTGTTCCTCAGGCCAATGCACAGAAGAATAGCAAGTTGTTAGCTCTTGCCTAGTACAGGTCTTGCTCTATCAGTTGGGGAAATTACCCTTTGCATTTGGGGACCACAATACTCCACAGAAAAAAGACATATATCTAAAGATTCAGAAACCTGTACCCTGAAATTATTTTTGGCAATTGCTTTACTGGGTTGTTAAAAAGCATAGTGCTAGAAAATTGTCCCATTTTTACATGGAGATCAAAATCAGCTTTGAAGTCAGTAACAAAAAATAAATTTTCTGGCCTTCAAATATAGTTCCTTATGGTCTTTTTTTCTCCTACTTGTCAACAAAATTACTTTATACAATTCACTTACTTCATCTGGCTTTAAATATAATTCCTCTGTTATCATTGAAAGAATATCAAATGATTTTTCCCTTCTGAACATTATAGCAAACTCCAACTGAAGAATGAAAAATAACACATGACATACACATGGATTAAAAACCCATATGAAGCATTTTCATACAAACAGATATTGTATTTTCTTATACATTTTCATATAAGCTTTTTTATGTACACTTGTTTTTTATTCTGCATCAACTTGAAAGGTATATATTTTTAATGTTATTAGGGTGGGCTTGGCTTGCAATATAATTATAAAAAACACTTTTCAGAATGAATAATCTCAATACTTCATACATCCCAAACACATTTTTCAGTGGTCAGTATTTCAAAGTTGGGAAAACACTGTCTAATTTATATGCGGTAGAGACAAGGTTATAAAAACCCTAAGACCATGCTACTTTTGACAGTAGTCAATTGCTTTTGTATGGATTGTTTAAAACTCTCAGTCTCCAACTCATTGAGGGGGTCCTATTTAAATGATACTTGTACTCTACCTAAGGTAGGCATTGGCATCACATCTGCATTTTCCTCTTCTGAACCATAGGCATTCTACAATGTTTTTGCCTTCCTCTAGATACCTGTCAGAATGGATGAGTGTGAGAGGGCCAGTTATTCACTTAAATGAAACCAGGATTTAATCTACTGTCCCAAAGTTTGAAACAATTCAAACTATTCATCTAAGTGTGGTAAATGAAATCTCTAGAAAGGAAAAAAGGGTCTGTATATGCTTGCTGTCACACGGCAATTTGATTGACACTAGTACACCCACTGGTCTTCAGCAATTACAGCTGAAAGCAAAACCAGAAGAACTGGGAGCAGATGGGCAAGCTTTTAACTTAATATAAAAGTTAAAGATGATTGCTGTTAGCCTTATCACAGAAACCTTTTCTTCCAGACACAAGCAAAGGGCTAACAAAATTAGCTATATATGACATGCCTTTCATTTGTCAAAAAATATCGTTAAAATTCTGATTCTAAATACATGAGAAAAATGCCTGGACACTTGCAAAGAATCTGAGAACTTTATTTTGACAAATTCTTATGGTGCTACTAAGGATTTCAGAACACACAGACCTGCGCTTACGTGAATAACTAAAAATAAAGTAAAACACTTCCAAAGAAAAGTTAAACAAAAGTTTAAGCCAAAAGAGTTGTTTCAAGGGACAATTCTTGCAATTCTTCTGTGTAACGGAAATGAACGATACAAATATGGTGTCCTATTTTTTCAGGATACATTTGATTTTATTCTTGTATCATGCTTACCATTGTCAAATGGGACTGTACTGACTGAAAACATATTTAAACTGTTGGTTACATTTCAGACCGAAAACAGATATGTTTCTCCAGTCAAATGAGTGTAACTTGTCCAATAAAAAAAAACCCCAAAAACTTAGATAACTGCAACATAATGTCTTTCAAAGACCAGGATCTGTTCCTGATCATCCTTATTTGTTCCCTTACATAACACCTGAAGCTGTAGGAGAGCCAAAAGCTCAAAAGCTCTACAAAGCTGCTGTTCAGAGATTTTCTGAAAGGCGTGGAGAAGGCGTAAGTCCAGGTTTGCATGTCACTCAATTAAATGAGTAAAAAGCCACCAACTTCAACTGACATCACTTCACTGCAGCTGAAGACATTCAGATACACAGGGGGAGGGACGAGTCAATTGTAAGTATGGGTACGTTGAGATCACAGGAAAATCCTATGCATCTCTGGATCTTCACAAAAGGCTACAGAAGCTACACAGAAGAATAGCTCTTCCTTTTCCTCCCCCGACCCTCCACAACTAGTAAAGAACGATACTACTATGAGCTCCTGATCTACATCCACAAGACACAGAGCAAGATACATAGAAGTTAAAGATAACAAGACGGCATTAATTTCTGCAGCAAATTTCTGCTCTACGTATGGATTTCTATATAAAATATAGCTCTTTCCAAGTCCTTTTTGCTCTGCTTATACAGGCTTTTTCAGAAGTATGCTAATCCCTGGTGTTCATATGAAAATGGAAAAGAGCAAAGACATTTAGTTAAATTTTTCCCCGTGCAACTTACCCAGCAGGATTTTTTTTTTTAAATTAAATCTTTGCTAAGTCTAACTAGGTTCTAGCAAGGCTTAGTGAACATCAGAATATCATTGCTGATATGATATCATAAATTCTGTTAATATTATATAATTTTTTAATTAGATCTGCTGGGGCAGGATTAATGAGAGGTGGAAACTGGTGGCCCATCTGTGCTAGCACTCCAAAACGGAGGTAAATTACGTTAGGAAATCTACATTAAGTAAAGAAAAAGGAAGTAAGTATGATAAGCAAAAATACTTTTGTTTGGAAAACAAATTAAAAATTAAGAATGAAAAGAAAGCAGATGCAAGAAATTCATACACAAAAGATGGACAGAATATGAATTTGTAAAAACAAGGTATGATTAACTCACAGAATTAGAATAACAAAATTGGCAAGTTTCACGACTGTTGATCCAGATTAGAAATCCACAATTTACACTTTCCCAGTTTTCTTTTTATAGCTACAGAAACCTACACAAAACGAAAATCCACGCTTCCTTAAATCTTGTAAGAAACACAAGGAATATTCACAAGGAATACGACACCTTATTTCCTTCTAACTTGAGTAGCTTTCTACAGAATTTATGTCAATTGGCAGTAAAATGTTAGCATTTTGCATTTGATCTGCTAGTATTTTACATTCTGTGTGCCATGGCTAACACAACTTCACAGGTGCAAGAACCTGGAGAATCAGGAGTAATTCGGCATTAACTCCATTAATTCTTCATGACATTTCTGTATGTGTTAGTAAAATGCATCGGAAACACACCTTCAGCAAAATTCTACGAGCACTTAACTCTCCACAATGTTTTGTAGCCAGCAAATTGCAGTGCTCAGTGGAACTCTACATCCTTTCTTTGCTATATAAAAACTGTTCCTGCAATGCAGCTGGTAGAAAAATGCAGCATCTTTTTAAGTAATATGTCTCAGTATTTAAATTTATAAAAAAGAAACCAAATAGTTATTCACTTATTAAAGAAACCCCATAGCAATAAAAGAGGACATAGGAAAGCTCACTTTCTTTAAAATAAAATGGTGTGCATATATGTATACGAAGAATTAACATAAACAGTGTATCAAAAAATAAAACGTAATAGATGATAGGATACTAGAATGTGCAAAAGCTACAAGATCAATTAACAGTTATTCAAATATTTGTTTAGTTGATCATATAGAAAAAAATATCGGTGTATGGCATACTATAACAACTGGTGTCAAAAGGAAATAGGAATTTCTCAATAAAAAAAATCATGCCTATTAACATTTAAAAGTGAGTATTTGTAATGAAATAGCAAACAGCTACTGTAAATACTTTTAAAATTATGCTTTCTATATATATCAATATAAATAATATTGTTTAACCAAAATCCTAGGACACTCAACCTTCATATATATGTTGACAAGATTCTCCAATGGTTTGTTACCATACAAAAGAGTGGGACAAATTACTTATTTATATATACAAAACATGCTTATAAAGGCCAGCTGCAGGTATTTTTTGGAAAGTGCATTTTAATAAGGTCCTATTCAGTGGGGGAACAAATGGGGAAAAAGTAGTTTGCACTACAGAGTTTAGTGCAAGAGCTTTCTCTTTTTCTAACAACGAAATCAATCATTTGTCCAGACTGTGGGGAGTCAGAGTTAGTTACTGAAAAGAGCTCCATATATAAACAAGTCAATAACTCATTGTGTGTTATTGTTGGACTGAAGAAGTCTGCTTTCAAAAAGCTGCCCCTGCTTCTCTGAGAATGAATGTCACTGTATTCAGAGAGTGAGAGAGGGGTCTTTTGTTTCTAGCTATTGCTGACTGCCATTTATGTATGGGAAAAGAGATGTGGCTGCTAGTTGTCTCAGGAAAGCCATACCATCACCACCGCGCAGTTCTACATTATGGTTGCCCTGGACCTTACTTTTGTAAATGTACTTCTATAAGAGAGTTCACACATTTCATCGAGTTTCTGAAGTCACGAGTAATATTTGTAAATATTATT
The DNA here is from genome assembly GCA_017639485.1 of Pluvialis apricaria. NCBI lineage: Eukaryota > Metazoa > Chordata > Aves > Charadriiformes > Charadriidae > Pluvialis > Pluvialis apricaria. The sequence goes on from CM030012.1 coordinate 53,286,756, forward strand.
TTCATTTTACAAAGACAAAATGGCTGAAGACGAGAGGAAATAAACACATTTGAGCACTTGATCTTATCTATGAAAGTGTAAGGAATAACAGCCTAAATATATTAGCTTTAAGGCTCTCTGAATAAATACCAGTATGTTTAGAAATTCAACAGCACATAAGTAAACTTTAACAAGTTTTTGTACTATTTCATATTTCTTGTTTAAAACAGAGTAAAACTCACAGTTGCCGAGTCATCTCAATTCAGACTTGGGGGGAAAAAAAGGAATTAAAATGTTATTTTTGTTCATCTAGCTAAGATCGCTTCCTTACACTCCAGCTCAATTAATTAAAGAAAGCTCCCACCTTTGAGATTTAGTAATAAATCTCAGAGGTTCTGCAAACAGCAGTGCCATTCTGCAAGGGATGCAACTTGGTGGAGTCACATCCATATCTGTTAAGCTATTCACATGTAGAAGTGTTTTCGAGAGCATGCATAGCTTTAGTCTAGATTTGGCCATTGTTCAAAAAGACAAACTTCATTAATTTTAAAATAATTCTTTTTTTCATTTAAAAACTTTACTTGACATATTGTTTACATGGACATAGAAATCAAAATTTCTTTTTTGTTGAGCCTAATACAACTGAAGCAAAAAGTTATGATTATTATACCATCCTTTGGAATTAGCATAGGTTCACAGAGGAAATAAGCTTTATCCATGTTTCAAAACATTTACAACACTTCCCTAAACAATAGAACATTTCTTAAATAATAAAAAAATACTAAAGAAATAACACCATTTTCCCACCAAAAATATCATGATGAACATGAGGCAGATCAACAGCAAAAGTCCAACAGGAAAAGCCCATCAATATGGTTTCAGAGAGTAAAATCATGATTGCACTGTAAAATCCCACCTATTACACAGATTTGCAGCTCGCACCTGATCTAGCCTGTGCAATCAAACATGGCTTTGATGAGACCATTGCACTTATTCTGGATTTTCAGAATTCACTGCTCTCCAGTAATGTCTCTCATGCCTTTAAGCCCCTGTGTGGCTACAGGACAGATTCAGGTGAAGTACACTGTAAATCTAAATTATATTTTGAAACCTGTAATTCTGACTAGGTTTTTATTATCTGATGCAGATACATTAACAGTAGTTCCTTTTGTCTATTAAAGAGTAATAAGATTCTGCGTACCAGAGAAAGCAGGACCTCTTGGGTGAAAATAATCATTGAAGAACTCAAATAAGATACAGGAAATGAATCTTCTAAAAGTGACAGTTACAAAAACTGAGGATGCACTTAAAAGTTTTGATAAAACCCAGATTTGTATACAGTTTTTTTGAGTACAAAAAAAGAGACCAGACTTACATCTTAGCAGTGTTCTAAGAAAAATTTGTCTGAAAAGGAAGGCAGACAATGTCACATCTACTTGGAACTATGACAAATAATAAGAGACTGAGTTTGGGTTCGGAACTGAGAACGCACCTTCAGAAATGTTCAGGAAATGCCATGACTAAAAGAATCTTCCAGGTGGTCTAGCTATAAATTTACCCTCCAATATTATTTACTTTGTGGATACTGAGATTCTGTTTGAGAACGTGGACACTCTGCAGCCCAGGTCACTTAAGCAGAAGAAATACTGACCTAACACTGAATAAAGACCAAAAAGTGAATATGACAGAATAAGTCCACCAGAGTTGAGCACATCAATGGGTATACTGTTACGTACAGATGACAAACCTTTAACCTCAAATAAATCACACCTCGAAATAATTCCTATACAAAAAACCCAAACGTATATATGTCACAGTTACCGAAGCTGATAGGCAACAATATAGCCCAGTCTAGAAGATTTTCAAATGCCACTTAGGCAAAACAAATGGAGGGAAAATGGTAGGAGCTGCCTGAATTAAAAAGGAATTAGTAAGGGGATACTGGTAGGTGAAATATAACCAATTTAATACTCCTCTAGTCATGCAAAGTCTTTTTGAACTCATAAGTTTGTCAAAAAACAATTAATGAACAACAACTTATAAGATATTTGAGAAGGATATCAATATCTTGTACAATTAAGTGAAATAACAAGTTTATTTAACAATACTAAAAAAAATACATGTGAACTCCATCACACAGATAGGCTTAGATTTTTAGGAAAAAAACTAAGCCTGAACTTTCAAAAATGCATTTACATTGAATGGGAAAGATACTAATAGTCATTAAAGAGATTTCAGTTAAGAAACCTGCCTGATGTGAATACTTTCCTTTATCAAAATGAAAGAAAAATGATAAAACATTTGGATTATACAAACATTCTACATGCTACTTCTTGATAAGATCAGTTCTCATCACAGTGAAAAATTACCCTGTGAAAGACAACTTGCGGCTATTTATTTACATATGACAAAAAATGCAAAAAGGATAAAGAAAAGGATCAAATAGGATACTAGGCAGAAGGTATCTGATTATTCAAAAAAATAGCAATTAGTAAGGAATTGGTATGCCTTCTTTCTCTTGTTTCACAATGAAAAGGGCCATGAATAAATATTATTGTCATATACATTGTAATATTGTAATATATAATATTGTCATATTGTAATATATCGTCATGGCTGTTTCACTTGCCTTATTAACATGAACTAACTGCTCAGGACAAAATCCCTCTGTAACAGATTTGTATTGCAAAGATTTGTAAAGATCGAAAACATAGCCAGGTAGTGAACGAATAAGTAAATGGTGGGGATAAATACGAACAGTGTACTCAAACTCACTACCTGGCCCCATTTTATTTATCTTAAATGATTAGAAAAATCGATGCAGTTGAGTTTTAGCCTTCCCTACTCCTCTGTTTCCAGGATTTCCTATTTTCCAGGAGGAAAGCACAAAGTGCCAAAGACACAACTCTCCAATGGGTAGACTGGAGATGCCAGAGCGTGGCCTTTTTATTGCCTGAGTATTGTAGTAACCTAAGACACACTACAGACTTCGGCGCAGGGATGATTTAAGATTGCACAGTATAATTATCAAGATTTCATATGAACCATCTAACCTTACTGAAATGTAACTACGCTTCTCTGAAAAAGAAATGTTTGCTCCAATATAGAAATCGGTATTTCTTATTTAAAGACTTCCTCAGCTAAATCAAACACCAAAAGCAGCGTATGACTATCTTACAAAGGACTGAGACAGATTGAAATCAAGCAAGAAGTCATTGAGTCAAATATAGTATAATTTCATGACCTAACACTTTGAATTTGCTCTCCATAAGAATGTCTTTTAGAAATACTTTCACTTGAAAAATTCAAACCCAGACAGGGTTTCAGGAACTCACGTAAGTGGTGGGGAAAAAATAATAATAACAATAACAGTAATCATCAGGTTTAATTTTTATATTTTCCACAAGAAACCTATTGCTTTGAAATAGGTCACTTTTGTTTTAAAAAAAATCAAACAAAATGTATTTTTTTTACTTGAAACAGCTTGTTGATTTGACACCTTTTATTTTTCATAACCGCAAAATCATTTATTCAGAGTACTCTACTTATAGCTGGTGCAAACTAATAACAGAAAGCTAAGCCTTACATCTCAATATGTAGCATCATCACCTACAGCCATCAGGAAGAAATTCTTCCTCCAGTATACAGAACTGCACAGCTGCCTAGGTGCTCCATAGGGAGTGTCCGCTGATGGCTAATTAGCTATTACAATAGGGTCTGATCCAGAGCTTATTGTAGTCATTCCATCCAAATGGGCTTTGGGGCAGGCCCATAGTCCAGGTGCCTAAATAAATGCTGAAACTGCCTAATTTGCTATGTTCCCCATCACATCAGTATAGTCACACAATTCGTTAAGCACAGGATAAGCATAGATAATATCTCCGCACTATTTCAGCTGACAATCACAATTAAGAGTAATTTTAGAACTCTTTTTCCCTGTTCCCTTTAATATAGTAACATCTTAATGATTACCTTGTCATCGTTTTAATATGCATTAAATTTACATTGGTTTTTTGCCATGTAACTTCTTTCAATATTCACAAATAAAAACTTCAAAGCAACCTAGGCTTTTATTATTTTTAGCCTTTTACTATTATATTTTCTTAAAACAAAGCTCTCAGAAAGGGGCAATTTCCTTTATTCTCCTGTGCCTTTAATTATTCTTATTTAGGAATATTCTCTTCTGCATTTGATATGATTTATACTTCATACATTACTGGATCAAATAATTAATGAATAAATTCAATTTTTCAATTTCTTGGCATTACAGCCAAATACATTTTAAATAATATTTTAAAGCATGTAACATTAAAACATGATACAAATAACTAACTACACAATGCTATTCCAGATTTTGTTATGGACGCTATTCCACCACAAGCCTTGAAACTACAAGCGCATTACCTTAAATATTAGATTTCTCCATACTAAAATAAAGCAGCCATTTAGATTATTTTGATTTGGCAATTTTAATTACGACAGTCCATTGTTGTCATGAGTATCTTTGTGAGATTCTGCCACAAAAGTACCTGGTATAGTCATTAGTGCCTGCCATTACCAGCAAGTACTGCTTAAAAATCAAGACATAACATCAGGTAAATATGGCAAAAGCTTATTGCAGGGAGGAAAACTAAGTATGAAGTTAGATATTTAAAAAAAACCCCACACCCAAACCCGTTTACTTTTACTTTTGTCAATAGCACGGTAATTCCCTTTTGTATACAAAACTGTGTGAATTTGATTTAAAAACCCCTTCCAATTTTTATCATGTTTTGCCTGCAAAATGATAAAAACTATCTAATAATGCAACTGTTACTATGGAAAGCTACAGACTGATTTTAAGTCTGAACGTGAACAAGAAGATAATAACCATTAAACATTTAATGTTTCTAGGAATCCATGAATGTTTGTACACAGTTTTGAGATGACGGATTCTATTAAAATTCATTATACCATTGCTGGAATAAAAAAAAAAAAATAATCTTTTTCTTAGCTATTAGCTCTTTTTATTTTGCCAGTGTTCAGCCTGACCCAGTCTGTGAAGCTGCAAGTTGGCAGCTGTGATTGCAGTACAGATTTCACACAGTGTAATTACTGCAGTGACACTAGGACTGAGAGGTACAAAGAAAAAAAGAGGCCCTACAGGTTATTAGCACTAAACACTGGGAGAAATCAAACGGAGAGTCAATGCGTAATTTCGAGGCCTATCAAGCCTCATCAGGAACAGCAGGGAGGAAAGTGCTTCACTTCATCATCTCACTCTCTGACTTTTGTTGAAAATTACAGTAATTAAAAAAGAGCTAAGTACTTCTCAGGCAAGGGGTCTTTTCTTTACCCATCACCTTTTAGTTGGCTGCTGATTTTGTGTGACCTTTTTCTTGGCTCTGTCTATCGCAGTCAACACAGATCTTTGTTGAATAGCTCTCTAAAACCTAATTACTATCTGCTGGGTGATTCAGTATTGATCAGAAAAGGTGGCACAGCAAAATAAGAGTACCAGCACTGTGGCCCCAGCAATCGAAAAGTAATTCTAGCCCCATAGAAACGTCCCTTCCATCCCACTTATTAGAAGCAGCTGTGATGTTGCCAAATCGATACACAACATTGAATTGCTTCTTTGACTAAAAAGCTCTTTTTTTTCCTCCAGAAGTCGGGCACAATCAGTGGCCTCTGACTTCAAAGGACTGTGCCCTAATGCTATATTTGAGTGAATAAATTCCCTGTTGGCAAATATTTCTCAGATCGGAGCATTAAGATTAAAAATCACTATTTTTATGTAGACATTGTAATTTCACCTCTCTGCAGCTTTAAATATTGCTCTGAGTTTTTGCTCAACTCAAATCCTAGAACACAATGTCTATCCAAGGTATTTCTAAATCAAAATGATTAGTTATTTATATGGTCTAAAAACAGTAAAGTGAAAAATTGTATTTACATAATTGTCTTTACAAGACAAAGCCTTGCCGAAATACCCAAACCAATTTTTAGAATAGTCACATAAATATAAATTATAAGGTACTTATCAAATCATAACCTAACTTCTGAAGTTACATTTTACTCTGGAAAAAACCCAACTCCATTTGAGGACAGATTCCATAACTAATATTCAGTGAAATTATGCAGTTAAATATATTCTGCATAATTTCCTCACATATTTTTTCTATATGATCTATCTACAAATAGTTAGATACTGCCTAACTTCAAAAATACTCCAAAACTTCAAATCAAGCATGTTAATAAATCCTCATAACTATACATTTTGATAAGTTAGAAGTTATCTACTAAGAAATAAATTACAAAGAACTGAAAAGCATAAGTCATCTATGCATAACACTTTGCCTTAATGTAGTTGGCATCTATGCACAGTGAAATTGATCCCGGTGTAGAGGCAGCATGTGTAGTGTGAACTTCTTCACATAAAGTTTTGTATGGAACAGACTTAACCTGGGTTGCAAGTAGTGTCTGGGTGTTTGGAAAAATATTTATTACACATAATCCCAGTGATATTTACTAGATATAAATATATGAGCATAGCTTCATTTAACGTACAATACAGACCTTCAAATGAATTTAGCTGAGCACACTTATATTCACCTATATGTAATAAGTAAAACCGTTTAACTGCAGAAATAATTACATGAAATAAGAAACATTTTCAATTCTCAACGGTATATTATCATGACTGCACTGCACTGCAGAGATGTGCCAAGATTTAGAATTCGTATTCTGAATTTAAGAGATGAAACCATCTGCTTATGCGTTAAATCATCTTTCCATTGACACTGCGTTTTACCTCACCCTGTCTCCCACACTCCTAACCCTCTGTCCCAAGTGGTTACTAGTCCCCCCACCCCACCTCTCCTTAATCCCCAGTCCCTTTGTATTCCAGCTGGATTACACTCTCCTTCTCCCGAAGGACGCCTGCTCTCCAGCAAAGGGATTAGTGAAAGACAGTCTCTCTGCTCTCACTTCCGATGCCTGGCACCCGAGCAACTTCTGGCAAGCAGTGCAGTTGCAGAAGTCTTCAATATTGGCTGGAGACCGCACCCCGAGCCCTGTGCTAGACACTGCTTGGTACTGAGCCATGTGGCTGAGCCAGGTGTACAAGAACTTAAACGACTAATAACTGAGAACCCTAGATTTGTGTGACATGCCCCCCCAAAACTCTCCAAATACCTTATTGCTGGGATTATATCGGATAATAATTTAAACATGATGCCGAGAAACTATTGTCCACTGAAACATAAAAAACCAGTTCCCTTGGCTGCCTTTCTTCTAAAAAATGGCAAAGACCAACTTTACAATCTACCAGGGTTTAACATGGTTGGACAACCTTGGACACGGTGCCATATAAAACAGATTTTGAGCAGAACTACAGCAGGAAAAACAGAAGTAACCTGATAGAAATTATTGTCATTACATTGGTATAAAGTAAGTGCCTTAGACATGAAAGCTCAGGTGTATTGTCAATTGCCTGAGCAGCATGCAAGCATAAGATATGAAATAAAAGGATGATTGATTTGAAAGGGTGCAAAAGCATTCGATGAAAGGCAGGAAAACTGAAACCAAGGACCCATGTTTTTATGCACCTTTTATGAAGAGACTAAAGCAGAAACGTTTCATGAAATAAATGTGTTTGTTAAAACGGTTTGAAGGAGAGAAAAACATGGCTATCAAACAGAAAAGATGTATTGTTCATGTATGTATGACCTTTGATAGGTTTTTTCATACAGAGCCAAGTATTTGCCAGGGCAACTGGGCTGGAGAGGCAGAAGTGAAAACTGCTGTAGTGTAAGGATATGAGAGAGTCCAGGTTTGTAGAGAAAGCCAATACCTTTCATTAGGCCACATGCTACAAGAGGAATAAATGGACAAGTATTAACTTAGAATAAGCTAGCCCATGCTTATGTAATGTGGGATACTTTGTTTAAGTCACTGTGAATAAAATCCTCAACTTTCTGTAAATTAATCCCATTTCTCCAGTCCTTAGGTTTAGCCTAAAAGATAAACTGATTTCTCTGTTGTCATCTTGAATCACCTCATGAAAAAGCATCACCTCTCTTGCTTACTTCAAGGTTTGGGTTTGGGTTTCTTTTTTTTGCGTTTCTGTCTTTTTTAATGGCTAAAAAAAGTCATCCCACAATATAATGGACACAAAAGACCTTAGGCATTACTGGGTTTATGTACACATTCCACCATTTAAACAAATGAGGGAGGAAGGCAGTTAATGCTGGCAATTAACGTAATCACCAGGTGTTCTGCAATTGTGAAGAGATCTGTAATTCTCTCCAGTTTCAAAGTTCTCTATACTCTTTCTTTCTTTGTTCCTCTCCCAGCACCACTTTTAATAACAGATTAGAACATAATTTTGAGTTTGCATTAATTACATTTAGTGACACTCAAAACTTTGTTTTATCATAGCCAAATTTATATCTTTGAAAAGAATATCTGAGTGTATGAATATTTTTCACAGGCAAAGTATAGAGTGCTCTTAGACACACTTCTTCACTTCCACTATTTATATGACCTCCGACTGCAAAATAAGACATTCTGAGTTGGACTCTAGGCTGGACTGGGCTGGGTAAAGCTTTTTATACAGAGAGTTCTGAACCCCGCATGTAAATTCATATAGATAAATATAAACAGCAGAGGATTTCAGACAGCAGTTAATGAGGTAAATAAGTCAGTCAAACGGAGCAGTAGACATTCCAAATGTCTGCCAACTGCAGAACTATTGCTAAACTCTCAGTTCTGAGAACTAAACTCAACATTGGGCTGATTTAGATTATTCTCTCATTAACCTGCACTAGAACCCTTCATCTCTAGCAATCTAATTTGAGTTTCTAAGCGGCGTTCAAAATTACTTATGGTCAGTATCCTTGACACAGCTTTCTCTTACTGTGTCTAACAAACTCTCGAACTGCACCTGGTAATCAAATTGGAACTGTCCTTATTATGAGATGCAGTGGTGTGGCTATCCAGGCCCTCATATATTTCAATGACCTGGTGTTGTTGGCTGCCTTTTTACTCTTTTCTAATCCTGGCAAAATCTCCGTCTAGTGGTTTCATGACCACCAACAGGAAGTGTTTCATAATACCTTTATGAATTGTACCTTCTTCTGAAAACTATATATTCAACTAAATTATATGGCATACTAAGTTACTCATATACCCTCCCAGCAGCAGAAGAACGGCCTATAGTTAAGTTTGTGATGCAGGTGCTGGAGAGCTAAGTTCAACTAATATTTAGTTGCAGACTTTCAGAAGTCTTCCTCTGTTCTCTCTTTTTTTTTCCACATGAACCGCATATAATTTACTTCTTTTTAACAAAATGCAGGAATAATTGCAGTAACAGTACTCTGTTTTTTGAATATAAATGAAGCTAACCATACAAGTATCACAGACAGTCGAATGGACAGGTGGGATTTGGGATACTAGACTATGAAACAAACTTTCCCAGTTGAGTGATCCATTCAGTGACACGTGGAAAGTCCTTGGCCCTTCAAGTAAAGACCATTCATGGCACAAGAAATCTCAGTTCTGAAACTTTTTATCAAATAATCCCTGCCTGACATGGTTGTAGACGCAGTATTCAACTTTCTGTTGACATATTATAAAGCCTATCATAATAAAAAGAAATAATAATTAATAGGGGGAAAAGCCTTGCTTGCTTCCAAATACTAATTTTTGGCATCCAGATTTGCTTAATTTCTGTAGCAAGCAAAAACATGTAAGCTGTAGATATGTTAATTTCCAGTGGTATAAAAATTTGATTTCTAAATTTTTACTATAATTATAATGCATATTTTTCTAGACAATCTAATGTGTTTACACTCAGGTTTTCCAAATATTTCCCTGCTCAAATTTTTTAATTGATTTACTATACTTCTTAACTCTGTATTTCTTAATTATGCAAAAGATATACACTATGACTCTATGACTATGGGCTCTCAAAACACTCATTGCAAACATTATTAACCCCAAAGAAACGATGGTCTTGGGTGGTTTTTTGCTTTATTATTTTCACAAGAATCAAAATTTTTCCTCCAGAGTCTACTTTCAAAATCTCTTTCACAAATTCATGAGCACAGCATGCAAACTCAGATCCATTCTCTGGACTAATCCTGACCTTCCATTCACATCTAGGGGCGCAAAGCAGATATTTACTAGTTGAGAATTTGTGAGACCTGCTTTTAACACATAGATTTAATTGATAAATTTGAAGTTAGAGAGTCATAAGCAGTGTAACGTATGTACTAGATTTACTGGCCAAATGCATGGGATGCTCTATGAACAGCAAAACGTTCAATACACAAATTACGAAACCTGAATAATAGATAGGATGGGCATGTAGGAAGAGTAAGAAAGCAAAAGAAATTTGGTTGTAGGAGAAAATAAGAACAGAAGCAAAGGCTTAAGGAATCTAGAATAAGCAAAGGAAACAATGACAGAAAATGTTAGAGACAAAATTGGTATAGATAAGAGCAAAAGAAAGAAGAGTAGAAATTGAATGGCACTAAACATTCAGGAAACAGGAGGGAGAGAAAAGATAGGAAAGACAGACAAATAAGGCTCAGATGTTAACAATGAAAGAAAACAGAAAACATTTAATAGGCTTAAAGAGGCCAGTGGTTGGACACTTAATCAAACACTCAGTTGGAAGAAGCCAATAAACCATAGCCATCTCAGAAAATCCAGATGCTATCCAGAATATTTGAGATAGGAGTTAATTAATGCCATGTCATTCTTGACACAAACCATATAGCTTCCTTGCAAAGTGGCGGAACTGAAAAGTCATGGTTTGATGGGAAATAAAAAGTAGGGCTGGAATAAATATTTTTCAGAGTACAGTCAGTACCCAAAGAATATCTATTTTGATCATCATAATACTGCTAGCCTCTAGCAACATCTTTAATTACTTTGAAAGACTTATTAATAAGTAAGGCGCCCAAGGATCATCTGTTTCTTATCTTAACTGTCTGACATGTCATTAATTTCTTTAGATTTGGACACCTCTACAGTTTTAGTGTAAAAAGAGGGTTTAGCTCTGACTTGTGGCTAGAAGTAAATTAATATAGAAAGCTCTTGAGAATGCAAAATGCTGCATGCTCTCAGAGCTCATAAAAGTATAATTCAGCCGTTCTCTCATGCATTGTGTCTGAACACTTCCACTTTCATGGCAAAGTTTCAGAAGTCAAAACACTTGCAGACTAGACAAATATTAGAAACCAATGTCTTAAAAAACATATATTGAAATATTCTACTAGTGCTATAATTCATTCTCTGTCCAGCTCCGTTTTAAACAGGATGCTTCTCAAAAAGTAGAAATAAACCAAGCTTGTATCCCTTGGCTCTCCTCAGCACAGCAGAATTTACATCAGAACCACCTTGAATCTTTGCCTTAAATCCACGAGTCGTCTTAATCACTTCAGGCTCTTTTGACTCTTCAGTGCTCTTAGGGTATCATGTCTTTATATAGACCATAGAGGGGAAAAAGGCATTCCCACACAGAAAAAGTACAATTTGGTCCTGGAAGGTAACATATATATGGTGAATTATGCTGAGCTTGGACTTTCATCAGTACATGTTTATATGCATACACATACATATATACATATATATATATATAAAAACACAAAACTGCTTGTATAAGTCAGGAAAGCCAAAACATGGAGCATCTTAAGAGGCCTAAATGGATGAACCACATCAAATCTTTAACCGTTAATCATGGAGTGACATAAAAACAAACTTGTTCTGACTTACCAACAAAATGGCTATCCAAATAGCTATTCTGTATTGCATTGGAAGCTCTTTGTGTTCTGTTCATCCTCATCATTCAATTTAAGGCATTTCTGCTTGACCATGTTCAGAGCTTCTAGATACTGCAGAACTAACTACAATGAAGTTAACTAAATTTGGGATTTAAAAGTTATTTTCAGGAGATATTTAAATACTTTATGTGTCAAAATAAAAAAAAAAAGTACCAAAACAAAACAAATCTTAGGTTTTACTCCTCATGTTTTTTTAAATCTTTGAGTGACGTAAAAATGGAATGAAATAAAATGAAAACAAACCTCTGTCTACCACCAAATAACCAAAAACCTAGAGGTAAAAAATGGAACACATGTACATTAAACTAGCTATTGTTCTGCTCGTGTTTTTGGTGAGATGATGATCAAGGGTGAGTTAATTAAGCCTCTTCAAAACATAGTTCTAATTTTTTGTTCATTTACTCTTATTTATTCTTCAATACTATAAAAATACACACACACCTCAGTCTGAAGACACTTCCTCTTTCAAATAAAGATATAAAATAAATAGAATCGTTTTTAGCAGCTGCTGTAGAATTTCTCTTACCAGGCAAAAGCAAAGACTGATCGATCAAACCCTCTGCCTCAATACACCAATTTCAGTGTAATGCACATAGACTTTGAAAATCTGGTACATCTGGTTAGTTATAACACTTTCATTTCCAGCTTCTCATGGACTTTTTTTTCTCTCTAAGACAGTAATTTTATGTTTCCAGTCAAATCACCCAAGAGCATTACTTGTTTGCAGCTGCTATTCCAGTATTAAATGCTTGTGATGCTGAAAGTGGGCATGTTTGTGTAAATACTCTTGAAAAGTGAGGAAACTGTGGATAAATGAAAGCAGCTGAATGATAACAGCAGGGATAGAAGAAGAAAAAGCCATTAGTGAATTCATTAATTTTTACCTTTGGCATTTAGTGCTTGTGATTAATGGCTTTCCTGTAAGCTGCTATTTTCCTCTCAGATATTAACATGCAAAATATGTGGCATATAAGAATAAAGTGTTATTACCATTTATGTGTATTCAAAGTCCCTAAGATATCAGGGATTAAGTCAAAATGCAGACAAATAAAACAGTTAATTTTTTGCACACATGTCGTCTTATGAAGAAGGACAGCTCCATAGCACAGTTGCATCTATAAAGTTTAAATGTTCATTTGGAAACAAAAATGTCTTGTTTCACATCACTTGTATGTATTTCACGAGCTAAAAAGCATAGATGGCAAGTTCCGCTGCAGCCCATGGTGTGCTGGGGAAAAACAGCCTGTAAAATATCACAGAAGTCTACAGCAGGAGGGAGATGTAGTGTATCCAGTTCTGGGCTGCTCAGTACAAGAAAGCCATGGACACACTGGAGGGAGTCCAACGAAGGGCCATGAAGATTATTAAGGGACTGAAGCATCTTATATACGAGGAAAGGCTGAGAGAGCTGGGACTGTTTAGCCTAGGGAAAAGAGGGCTCAGGGGATGCTTATTAATGTATATAACTAGCTGAAGTGAGGGTGCAGAGGTCAGAGCCAGGCTCTTCTCAGTGGTACCCAGTGGCAGGAATAGAGGCAACAGGCACAAAATGAAACACAGGATCTGAACATCACAAAACACTTTTTTGCTGTGAGGGTGACTGAGCACTGGCACAGGTTGCCCAGGAAGGTTGTGGAGTCTCCATCCTTGGAGATACCCAATAGCGATCTGGACATGGTCCTGGGCAACATGCTCTAGATCATAGATTCACAGAATCACAGAATGGTCAGGGTTGGAAGGGACCTCTGGAGATCATCTAGTCCAACCCCCTGCCACAGCAGGGACGCCTACAGCATGTTGCACAGGACGGCGTTCAGGCGGGTTTTGAATGTCTCCGGTGTGAGAGACTCCACAACCTCTCTGGGCAGCCTGTGCCAGTGCTCTGCCACCCTCAAAGTAAAGAAGTTCCTCCTCATGTTGAGATGGAACTTTGCGTGCTCAAGTTTGTGCCCGTTACCTCTTGTCCTGTCACTGGGCACAACTGAAAAAAGACTCTTCTCATCTACCTGGCACCCTCCCCTTAAGTATTTATAGGTATTGATGACCCTGCTTGAGCAGGGGGGATGGACCAGATGACCTCCAGCGCTCCTTTCTAACTTCAACCATACTGTAAGAGAGAACCTGCCTTAGCTCACCAAACATAGATGCTCAGGCAGCAATTTGGATACAATTTCTGGGACAAAGTGTAGTTCTTGATTCTATACTGATAAGGTATAAATCTTCCCCACAACATATTTGCTCTTTCTATTTATAGCTTGGCCAGATTCTCAGTTCAAAGCTGCTGTTTTCCATTACGGATAACTAAGAGGTCACCAATCTCCTTGTTCTTCTTCCATCTACAACTCCTTGTCAAACTCTACCTCTTATTTGTCTCCTGTATGCGCGTTCTCTACCTTATTCTTTTTTAGATCTGATTTTTTTCATTGAAAATTTTAAAGGTATAATCTTCTCCCATTAGTTTGTTCTCCTATGGCCTATGACAATCTTCTGCATTTCTGAAGTTGCAATTTCTGACCTAATCTTCCCAAACTTAAGTTACTGTTTATACCTTACATTTTTGTCTAAGAATATTTTTATGCTCTTATTATAAAGAACCTAACACTGCCATAATCCATTCTACCCTGATATTCCTCACCTGCATACTCTTTAAAGTCACTACCTGAAATGCCCATACTTTTTACTCTAGACCCTCTCCTCTCCTTTCATGAGATATAGGGCACTGGAAAAGGTTGCCCCGGTCTACAGTAGTCTTTTCTTGACTACTTCTCAATCTCACTATTCTATTTTCATCCTCCTCCCTCTGCTGACTGATTTTAGTCATTAAATTCTTCCTCAAAATCTTGTATTGAGCCACTTTGAATTCCACAGCCAAAATGACCAACTCCAGACTGACTGGAGAGTGAAATCTCTTCTCACATCTCTAGATTAACAGTAAGACTCCTTAAGCCACTCTATCATTGTTCCCTAACACTGCACTTTTCTCTATCTTTTCTCAAATGCATAAGAAAATATTGGTTTTTTTCATAGCTTACTTAACTTGCTCATTTCTAACAAGGCCAACTTCCTCTATTTAGAATTATTCATATATATATATATATGATATATATGTATAATGTCATGCATATTATATAAAGTATCAGTATTAATTAACACTTTAAACTGCTTCAAAGATCCTGTTTCCTCACTTTGAAGACACTTCTCCCTTTTCTTTCTTACCCTTCTCCACTACACCAAAAAAAAAACTTTTGTTTGCATGCTTGACAGCTTTTGCTATATCAATGTAATAACTAAAGAAAGACTAAGAAAGAGGATAAAGAGTTGTGATAAAAATAACCTGTAACGTGCCTGTAGCATACCACACAGAAGAATGTCAAATTCAGGCCTGCAAACCTGTCTATTCCTGAAATGGTTGCTTAGAGTTAGAATGCCAATACAGTAACGTAATACAGTAGCACAAAGGAGTCTAACCATTTCAGTGTCCTCTACTGTCTAATGCACTGAAAAATATCTCTTTCTTTTTATTCTGAGATTATTATTCTGAAAGTAAAATGTTCAGATCTAGGATGCTTAAAACCAACAAACAACAAAATTTATAAATTATGCATTATGTTAACCACTAACTCTTAATATAAGCATTTTTTTCTACAAGGCAAACTGCGTATCAGTGTGGATAAATCTAGTTACCGGAAGCCTTTTCCTTGAATCATTAACCATACACATTAGAGGAATACCTTCACCTAATAGATCCTTCTCAGAATAGAATCACGTATTTTTAATGTAAAATTACTTCAGTCTAAAGTTAGGATAATGCTTTGGGGTTTTTTTGCCATTTAGGGTAAGACACTACAGAAAAGTTTGCAAACAGCGACAAAAAGGGAAATAAGAAGACTAATAGCCTGTGTACTTTTCTATCCAACTTCAGTAAATACTTTCTCTTTTCAGCATGCCTGGAACTTAACAGAAATATAGGCAGGGTATAGAGAATGTCACATGGCAGATACTAATTGTTACGATTAAGGTCTAACAAGCATGCTTCCCTGCTGTTCTGAGAATGTCTCTGACTTTTGATCCTGACATCTGTGTCTTACAAGAATTTCACTCGGCTCTGACATTCCTTCTGATGTTGATCCAGGAATTAATGGATTGTGAAAAAGCTGGCAGGATATCATTTAAAAAATAGAATTCTTAGTGTACAACTGATGAAAAGGTATCAAGAATTCACATACTTTGTGTCTGATACCAATACACTGTGTCTATATGCATGCATTTGGTATGAAGCAATATCTCAAAACAGAGGACAAAAAGTAAGATTTAGAAGGAAGCAAGAGCTTCATGTTATACTCATTTACAGTATTGCTATTGTACATCTTCAGCATGTCACAAGATTAAAATTACCAATGTTTTAGACAAATCCGAAGTAACGGAGATTCAATTGTTAAAAATCCATACCAGTAAAATATATTATGATTAATTCTGATATAGTTTAAAACTTCCATAAGAACCCTTTCAGAGAACAGCATCAAAGAAATCAATATAAATTATGAAAGAAGTTTCAGCAGAGCCAGCCATAAGCATGCTTACAGTGTGACAGATGTTGTATGGTCACCATCATGCCATTTCAGTTTGGACATGTATTTAACCTGTTTTGTGCTACAGTGGTTTCAGGTTTCAAGGACCTATGAGGAAAAAACCCACAAACTTTAAAACATTGAATGCCAAAAGTTAAACTGAGATTTTTCTAGCTGTGTTTAAGATGGAAGAATTACATACAGAATTGAATTTTTACACATCAGAGAATATTGCCTTGTATTTCATGGTTCTGGATAATTACTAGATGCCAGTGGATAACTTAAACATAGCTTAGAGTCACTGACATTAATGTGTGACAGGCAGCATTACAAAACATATTTAGCAATTTTAAATAAAAAAGTAGAATGATATTTGAAAAAAAACCACAAAACACAACATAAAAATAAAATTCAGGATTATCACAACAGGAAAGAAGCAGAGCCCTCTTTAAAATAAAGCCAAAAATGTATTTAAGTATGAAATAAAAAGAAATGGAAGCAACTATAGAAGTAAGGTTTCAACAAGTTAAAAACAAACTGATTTCAATTGTCAATTATTGTCAGTTATAACTGGGTAAAAAATTAAGACTATATGTTTTAATGATCTCCACAAGCAAATCAATAAAATTTCAATTCAAACACTGACATCAGTATTTATTCAGTTACATTGATGGCATTTGCATCTATATTTCAGTGGTCTAGATGTTTTAACAAAATTTCACAGCGCTCAAAGGCATAGGATGTTTCAACAGAAGTCCAGACCCAAATGTTATTTATAAACAAATGCAATTAATAAAATTAATAGTACAGACTATCTAAATTACTATAGTAATTTAGCCACTCATGCCCAATATATAAATATTGGAAGTACTTGTTTTAGGGGGCATGAAATTACCCAAAATAAGTAAGATACAACCAGAGTCAATTTATGAGAAGTCAGTTGATACCTGATATTAGAAATCATTGTGTGAAAAACGCTTAGTGACTGGCAAGATGCGTGCCTCTTACCAGTGCTTATTCCAACTATGCTGTTGTTGTTCAGCTGCATAGAATTTACAAAATCCTAAGAATACCAGAATTCTAACAAGATGCAAATAAACATCTTAAACATTTATAACATTAATAGTACATCTAGGGATCTCAATTAATGTTTTGTTTAAACTATATTATTAAAGACGCCGTGTGATTACTGTTTTGTTTTAAGGGAAACATACATTCCCTTAAGCCCTAATATTATTATTATTTATGGTCGATGCTATCTAAATTTACCGTTCTATTTTTCCTTAAGAGTTCCAGAATTCATTTAACAAATAAAAGAGTAAATAGCATACAGATGAGGAAATTAAACAATGAAGAGGCAAAAAAGTAAAGTGAATAGTTAAAGAGAAAAGGCTGGATCACATGTAATATGGGGAAAAACAAAAGGCAAAGCTTGTAAAATCTGAAAAAGTAAGGTAGGGGTGTGAAAGTGTGATGTGTGACAGGTGGGGTAAAATGAGACAGTTGGGAGGAAAGAAATAAAAATGAAGAGCACAAATTAGACAAGACATTCATTTTAAGCCCTTAACAGGCTGGATCTCATCGTTGTCATCAGACAGGAAATGTCAGAGCTGGCACATTTGGTTTTTTTATGCTTTTTACTTGTTTTAAAAAAAAGTCTGTGTCTTACAATACATAAAAAGTCTATTTGCTTTAAAGAAAAACACATCTCAATTTGTTCCCATTTTTTCTCCTACTCAGTCTTTAACAAACTTCAATTCTATTATATTGGAAACTACAATAATTATAAGGTTTAATACTCCCATTATATTTTGAGTTATTTTATTTAATACCTGCATAGGAGCCGAATTCTTCAAAAATAGCTAAACTTTGCACTTATAACTACAGGTGGATTTCTGGAGGAGGTGAGTATTGCATAAGACAACATGTAGTAAGTGCTATCTCACAAATACAAACAAATCCTCACTGTAAAGGTCAGAATTTTTGGAGGTATGTAGATATTCTTTCCAAAATAAATGAACAAAATGATTATGTCAAAAAAAAAGCTTCTAAATTTATTCTCCAATTAATGGAAAGAACTTGAAGGTACATAGTTTTTTAACATAGGCTTTATTAAATTTCTGGAAAGGATATTTGGGACCTGAAAATAATGGCAATTTATATAATATGTTACCAATCTTCTCTCAATATGACCATTGCATTAGTCTGTGTTGTTCTGTCAAATAAAAAAAATAAATCCTTGTATACTGGAACATGGCAGGAAAGGCAAGTGCAGTAATTACAATTCACATGCCCATCATTTGTTACTGTATTTCTTCTACATAATCTCAAGGTTAAATTCAAATGAAGAAGAATATTGCCAGCAGGAAAGTGCATATAGTAACTGTAATTCTTATTCGGTATTTTTAGAATATGGTTTTTTTATTTTTAACTGAAATGACCTTTTGAACTTTTCATTTAAAAATGTTTATCTCAGACTCATATATAAAAGCAAAGTATTTCCATACTGAGGGAATCGACTTCTACCTCCTGTACAGTTTAGGTCTTTATACTCTACATAAGGTATCCTATTGTCTCAACTCTTCCATCAATTTTATCCACAAATTAAGCAACAGGGTGTAGTATATTTAGAAAAGATAAGAAAATATTCATCTGGAAAAAATGTACATTTTCTTATAATTTATAATTCTCATTACCATCTTTATATGCTCTTAGTGAAAGCCAAATGGATGGAAAGTGGTAGCAAAGATTTTGGATTTTACACATGGAGGTAAATGATGAGCAAGGCAGGGAAGAAGCAAATAACGATTTAGAATAGACACAATGTGTCAAACTAATGGGTACACATACACCTATTTCCAACCGTGAATGTATGTTTAAGAAATATATGTTTATGGGGGTTGGACTAGATGATCTCCAGAGGTCCCTTCCATCCCTGACCATTCTGTGATTCTGTGAAAAAAAACCAAATCAAACAGATCAGGCACGGAGTGATGCCATCCAATCTCAGATAGACAGGGATTTCCAAATCCAAGGCTTGAATTCAGACCATGAAGTTTAAAAGCCATCAGTAGACCTATCCATCATGAATATTTCTAATTTTTATTCTCCTCTACTTGTAGTTTAAATGTATTGTCAATCACAGGTCTTTACTTTGGACCATTTCCACATTCTATGAGAAAATCTAGCAAATAAAGATTCAGCAATCTTTATGAAGCTTCAGTCTACTTCCATAAAAGAACTGATGCCATTGTTCTGCAAATCTTTCCATGTGTGCTTATCTTGAAAGGTTCTAAACATTGCCAGGAAGTTCAGTTATTTTAATAACTTGTCTTGGAAGCATATTGGGTTAATGGTTTGCATTCACAGAAAAACTAACATAAAGAAGCCAATCTATTATACTTTGAACACTTTAATCTCATATTACACCAAAAAGAGGCAATAGAATTTAAATAAAGAAAATATTGAGCCCTCTGCAGTACTATACTTCTGGATTACATAATTTCTATAGATACACATATTTTATCTCATTTTGTGTTTCTCTGAAAGCTGATTAAAATAGCCACTGTGTTATAACAGATTTCAAAATCTTACATACTGCATTCTGTTGTATCTCAACATGTTTCCTTTTTTATTTACCTCTCTTCAGACTACACAAGATAGACATGTGCTATTATTCTCATTTAGCCGGAAGAGTACTATGGCTTACCTGAGGTGAAAAAGGAAGCTCATGACATAACAAATCAACTAATTCCACTCAATTTTCCCAAATCATAAGCTGAAGGCCTTAACGTTAAAATGTTCTCTGGGCCACCTTCGTTTAAAATTCTTTAAATACCATAACCATTGTGATGTCTTAATTACACCCTTTGCTACAATCATCCTCTTCTTCTCTCCCTATACCATCCTCACCTTGCCTGGCACGCAGGATCCTTTCACAACTCAATAGTACCCTCAGCAGCCAGCAAAAGGTGTTCAAGAATCGTCATGATCAGAAATGCAAGAATTTATGTGGTCTGTCCACTAATCTCTGCTGTCAGCTCTTTTCTCCCTGGTCACAGAAAAGTAACTAACTGGCAAAGTGCTTTTTTCTGTAGGGTTTAGTTCTCCATCTTGCAAGTGTCTGGCCTGAGGAGGGCCAGAGGATCTGCTGTATTCTGGTTGATTGATGCACAAATAAGGTTATTTGTACAGGTGCAATTTACAGACCAGCTATGTCTTAGTCTACAAAATTACAAGGTAAAAGGTGCTATAGGGTCTCTTTCTTAAGATGTCAGGTAACAAAATCACAAAGGAATTTCAGTACTTAGCTGAAAGAAGTTACATATTCTAGAAGATATCAAAACTAAATGAATTTTTTTACTGATAAACTAAGAACACATTTTGATAAGTTTTTTCAAAGGTTAATTATCTGTGCAGTTAAAAATGTGCTCTTATTTTCCATTTGACTTTTTCTGGCTTTATCATGTATTTTTATGCCTTTGCCTGCTACATTACAGAATATTCCACTGTGAGGTACTTTATCTTTGAAATTATTCAGGTATTCCTGATTTATCTTTTTTAATGGTGTACTAACTGAAACTCTCCTGGCAAGGAGAGACAACAAGCCTGGAGAAGAGAAGCCTCCGGGGAGATCTTATTGCGGCCTTCCAGTACCTAATGGGGGCCTACAGGAGAGCTGGGGAAGGACTTTTCACAAGGGCATGTAGTGATAGGACGAGGGGGAATGGCTTTAAACTGGAAGAGGGCAGGTTTAGATTAAACATTAGGAAGAAGTTTTGCACTTTAAGGGTGGTGAGGCACTGGAACAGGTTGCCCAGAGAGGTTGTTGAAGCCCCGTCCCTGGAGGTGTTCAAGGCCAGGCTGGACGTGGCCTTGGGCAACCTGGTCTAGTGGGAGGTGTTCCTGCCTATGGGAGGGGGGTTGGAACTCGATCTTCAAGGTCCCTTCCAACCTAAACCCATTCTATGATTCTATGATTCTATGATTTTTTGAAAACAAAAAACCACCCCACCGAAAAAAAACCAAACAAACACAAAACCAAAGCAAAAACACCCAAAACCACCAAACCAAGGGAGATGTGGAGAATAGGGCCTTAGAACTGCTGAACATACATAAAAAGCAATGGACTTTGAAGACTTTCAACACATATACAAATTAGGTCTATTTAAGAAATGGAGATAGTTGACACCATAAAGTATATTTGAAACATCTAGAAATGCCATAGCCAAAGATACTGCAGGACTCTCAACTGAGAAGCAGTAGCTACAAGACTCAGTCTCTGTTGATAGAGCAAACACTCAAGTCCATGAGCCTCATGTTAACTGAAAACTGGGAAAATTTTGCATCTGGATCAGACAGTAAAATACTGGAAGAATCATCTCTAATCACAGTAATCAAAATAACATTTTTTGTTTCCAGTCCAGCCCTAAAATGCCATGAGATTTTAGTATATTATCTGGAGTCATTCCACAGCATCCTTTCAAATTAAAAGGTCAGACCTACAGAATAAATGGCTGGGACGCCTGTGATGGGCCAGTTCTTGTCCAAGTTCCTTTGGTGAAAACATCTGGTGAAGCAATCGGTTTCCTTTATCTGTAAGACAATGGAGCATGTTTGGATACATTTAATACTAAAGTATAAGGGTGCTCCTACCTGCTCTTTGACCAATACTAACTTTTTCTTTTGCCTACTGTAAAGTGGAGCGACAGTCCAAGAAGCACATGGAGGATATGCTCCAAAAATGAGAGACTGTGATCATTACTGTTTCTTGAGTTGTTCACTCAGCATGGCACGACCAAAAATACAACCACTTTTTCACATAAGTCTTCTTTCTGGTTTGGTATCTCCAACGTTACATCTACACAACCCAGAGAAACAGGGTCTTACTGTACCTACCTGGTAAGGGTGACCCGTAGCTAGGTCATTTACTGCCCACTGGGTGTGCAGCCTTCTGTGCTTTAAGTGGGGAAGAAGAACAGATAAAGTGCAGGGAGTTCTAAAACCCATGTTGCAACAGTCCCTAGGGAACCACTGCCAGCTGGCATAGGTTAAAGCAACGCAGAGGCCTGGGGCTACGCGGAAAATCAAAGAGCTATAACCATCTCCCTGACAGCCCCACAGTGTAAACTAGATAAACAGAAGAATCCAGGTCTTCGTGTATATGAGGGATAAGATCAGTGTTTATTTATCTCATTTTCTGAAAATTTTATCTATCAATACATTGAACAAGGTAAAAGCCATACCAAAAAGAGAGAATGGTAGAATATTTAGATATTTGACTGAGATCTAAGAGATGATCTGATGCTTACAAAAAAAGAAGGCAGGATAGGCTCGCAAAACCTTGTTTCTCAGCAGATTTGTATGATTCAGAGAATCTAGTGGATTGAATGATTCCTAGCCAGGCTCACATTAATGATGCACTTTGCCTGGAGACAGAAGGGAGTAGAGCTTTTCAGATTTCACCACCATTTGTTCTCCAGCATTTATCGCACTCGTGGAGAGTGTAAAGGCACAGCACTTTATCATTAATACTACTTTGCCTTGAATTAACAACAAGATGAGGATCTCAACTTCCCACAGCATCTTATAAAACCAATGCATGTGATTAGATCTGGAAACCTGCAGACAATACTCTGTCTTTTGCCAGGCATTCAGAGTGGAAGCCAAGGTAAAGATTATAAAGTTAAGCCAGGACAAGAAACATATAGACCAGCATTCACTGGATATGATCATTCAGCTGAAGGATCAGCTGTTACCATGCCACGTTGCTGAATAACAGAGTGTTACTACCTTCCAATGTGTCTCCTTGTCAGATGTTTACTGCTCCAGTGAAAAAACTCACTCTCCTTGTCTCTTCTACTCAGCCACGTTTCTGGGACTGTCATTTATAAATGTCTTTGATTCCTCTACACCGTTCTGTCGTTCTGTTGCTGTGTTAAGATTGAGGACATGCAAGATGTGTCATTGTGTCCATGTTCAGGAATGCCCTTAGCCTTTTTTGGTTATTGTTGGTTGATCATGAGAAATACAGAACATGAATACCTGTATTCTTAGCTGTGGCCGAGGAGCTTTAACAGAGCTTTGAGGAATACAGAAGGCACATGCAACGTTCCTCCTCTTGAGGCAATTAGCAATTCTGCCAGTCTGCTCAGTTACGTTAGAGCAACATGATGGCAATTCTTTATTTTTCCATCTACGGACTGCTGCAGTGTCATCACGACTACCAAAGAGAACATGCTCTCTGCTTCCCATAACTACCTGTGGTTGCTCTGAGTTTTACAAGTAGCACTTAAGTACAACCAGAATTTAACTTCTAGGAGCAAAATAGTTTTCATATTAAGAAACCAAATTCATATGTTTAAATTATTTTCAGAACTGAGAAGAAAAAGACTAAAGGATCTTTATAAAAATTGCTGTCAAATGTAGTTAGAATGTACTTAAGAATAAATGCATATATGAATAAAATGTTATGAGCATTATAAAAATCCATTGTCATTCTTATTAATATCAAACTGTTATAATTTGGACTTAAATTTAAGTTTTAAACTACTTTACTTGCACTAATGAATAACACAACACAACACATACTAACAAGATTATTGGGATGACCACGTCATTGAAGGGTTAATTGCTCTAGTTATGGTAGAAATTTAAATATCATGGGGAGGCACCTCCTGACCCAGCCATCACTGAGAATTATGCAGATTCAAATGGGAGCCACACAGGCTTTGATTTCCCCCAAGGATTGATGAACAAGTACAAAATAATAGAAAGTGACAGGAAGCAGATGACTGAGGTCTAATTTAATGTCATTCTAAAAGACAATATACCTTAAATTGGCCTTAGGAAAATTATGGGTTACAAACAAGAGAACAGAAACATGCACTCTTTCATTTTAGTTCACTAATTTAAAAAGTAATCCTTTGAACAAATGAACAGTGAAACAATTGCTATTTGGCAATGAAAAATTGCCAAACTTAAGTAGGCGTACTTTGTTTGCATAATTTGCAATTTATTGGAAAAGGCTGTAATCTTAAGAGGAAAACCCTATTAAACAAAATAATGAAATGATCTGAAGGAACTTATGCAAATATTAATTTGACTCTGTTATGAAGACAAAGAATTAATAGTTCTTAAATAATATGATAAAATGCAGTGAGGATATGCCCATAAAAGTTTGCCATTTTAGTAAAGAATTAGCTACACATGCACTTATCTGGAAAAAAAATAAATCTACGCTGGAAAGATTTTTCTAAGAATAAAGCTAGAACATTTTGCTACTTCTAATTAGCAAGGATCAGAAATGGCCTTCTAAGTGCCAAAGTTAAACATAAGCCATACTTTAATCCAAATCTCCCAGATTTCAGGAGACGCTGTATGTAATATGTACTTACACTATTTCACATTAGAGAAGTTATAAATATCGCTGTTAGGATAATCTAGATTAATTCCATTTGATACCATAAATATTTGAGACATATTTGTATAGAAACAGCACTTGATAATTTTTTACTTCAGAAATTATGCTATTTATCCTGCATAATTTTTTTCCAGTTCTTTATCAATGAATAAAAGTACCCCAAATCAGGTAGTTGCTCAATACTTGTCTTAACCTCACCACTGATTTTTTCTCACCTAGTAAACATAGGAAAAGACTTTTGATAAACAATAATTCAAAATAGATTTGTATAGAATCAAATTAGAAATCTAACAGTCAGATATAAGGCTTTGGAAAGGCTACTGTAATACATTACAGCATTGTCAGAAAAGATACGATGATTTTCTCTAAAAATTGGAAGCTGCTAAATTAATTTTTAAAAAGGGGCAAATACCTGCTTTTAAAGCATGTACAAATACCGGATGTCACAAGGCAAGATCACGGACTCCCTGTTATGATCAACACAGGAAAAATAAAAGTGTATTGCGCAAGTACTCCATCTGCAACTTAATCACATGGTAGACCTGGAGGCATCTCAACAGTGCTAACAGAACGGCCTCAGGAATCTACAGAGCAGCCAGATGCCAGCCCTGGAAAAATATGTAATATTGCATGATATCTGCATCCTGTGACTGGCATTCAAAGAGAAGCCATAAGACTTGTCCAATGTCTAGGGCTGAACAGAAGCCCAGTACTTGCATATATTTTCATTATATCTAGTGTGATCTTTCCTTTAAGGATAAATTAAACCATGCTGATAAAAAGTGTGGACCCCAAAAGTTTTCAGAGAAAGAACTATGTATAATCCTATCCAGGCAGAAAATAGATGTTGCAAAATTCAACTATACACGTTAACAGTAAACCAAATGTGGCAAATAAATGAATGACAATACCAAAGAATTTGCATTTTTAAAATTGTATGTGAAAAGAAGCTTTTAAGCAAATATCTCCCTTTAGAAGAATATTGCATATATTTTATAAACTAAGCACTGCAATAATATATATCTGTAAGATCAAGAGAAGTAATTCTTTCCTAAAAATCTATGTTTTATAGAAGTGTTGAATGCGCTTTTTAAAAATTAATTAAGACTGGAATCATCTTTATTTACACCTTTCCTTAAAAGACGGCAGGCTCCTACAAACAAAAACTTATATAATTTAGAAACAATGTAAATGCTATTGCCATTGGAAAATAGTCCCTTGATTGTTATATTTCCTGACATCAGGTTGTTTTCCTGCATGTAATGTCCATTGTTCAGTGACATTTGCGGTAATCTTCAAAACTAAATTTTAGTTTACATGACATAAGAAAAATATAATTTTATTTAAAGAAAACATAGAGAATGAGGGGAAGGGGAGAGCAAATACTCTACTAAATATAACAACATATGTTAGGGAAATGGTCTAACAAATCTGAAAGAGTTAAAACTTCAACATACAGCTTTTACAGACCTCATTCACTGAAGGTTTTCATGGCATCTAATTTACTGTATATAGTCCAAACCCTCCACCTGGAAGAAGTGTTGACTACAACCCAGGAAAGCAGATCTGTCCAAGGGATTGGGGCAAGCAACAGAATACCTGATGAAGACCTTGATCATATGACAACATTTCTCACAAAGAAGGAATCACCTAAGAGAAAGGAGTTGGAAGCTTTTTTAAATGGCATCTTCCTAACCAGCACATTAGGCTTGAGAATCTCCCTGTGGTGGAATTTCATAGTTGGAGTCTTTTTCCACTCACAGCCAAGGCCCAGAAGAATCTCTTCTCAATTTGAAACAGCTTCCTAACTGTCTTTAACCGTGTGCCCAGTTCTGCATACCAGATTTATCAGAAAAATAGTACTTATTTGCACTACAAACATTTTTATATCTAATGTAACACTGATTTTAGATAAGACCAGAACTGCAAAATTAACTTCAATGATCACAGAGAAAATAGAGCACCTGATATCTACTGCAATTTTAGGGAAAGAACATATATATTTTAAGGTTTGGTGCAAAGTTATATCAATGCTACAACTACTGCTTTCTGTGTTTTACATAAAGCTGCAGAGATTGCCTATTGCTCTAGGATGCGAAAAAGATGTGGGTATTCATTTCCTTGTTTTGCTCACAAAAGCAGAGAAGGGTTCATATAATCAATATAAGCCTTGTCAGATGTATATAGCAATTTCTCTGCTATGCAATTTTTGTTTCTTGGAGGAGAATGGTATTCTTAAACACTCATGTTCAATGCTAATAAGGAACACAACATACATTCACTCCGGAGAACAAATGAATTATAAGCTAATACGTTACAACCCAGAATCAATTCAGTTGGTATGACATTTATAATCAGAAGACTGTCCAAATTAATCAATGCTTTTTATAGTGTTAACAAACTGTCTGTCTGTTTGTAGACAAATCAGCACTCCGTGAATAAGGAAAACTGTTTAGGACTTCTACCCCAATGCTGAAAAAAGGGACAAAACCAGGGAGAGCAGATATTTGCAACTACCAGCACCACAAGCACAGAAGCAATCTATGAAGATAACTCTGCCCTCTAAACAAGCAGTTAACAAGACATAACTTTTGGTTTTTCACTCTTTTGAGCATGATTACTTGCATACTTAATTTCCTTAAAGTTGGAATTTCAACAAAAGAGATTATCATTCCCTCAATTATAACTTGAGTACCATACATATAATACATCCGTTTGTCAAGTTAAATTGAACAAAACCATGCCACAAAGTAAAACGGAACTATTCCAAAAAGTAAAAAGATAAATTTTTGTAAGTAAATTCAGCAGAAAACATAGGTTTGACAAACCTATGATCACACAAACGGGTGTGATCTGTAAAAGTCTTAAAGTGGTTGATACTAACAGAACAAAAAACCTGATGTACTAACACAGAATGTGAAGCCCTATATTACAGAGGTAGCAAACACAATGGCAGATTATGACTGGAACACAAGTATTGAAAGATAAGAGTTTTTCAGAAAATACAGAAGAATAAAGTAGTAAGGTAGCACTGTACTTTAACGATAAAATACTACATGGTCTGAACTAGAAGTAAAACTCAAGATTCTTAATACGTTGAGGACAATAATCTTCATTTTAGAATTTTGAATCAACTGCCATGTGTACTCAAATAGCCAATAACATCTATTTTTAACAGATTTTTCATGGCAGAGAGGACATCAGATAAATAGAGACTAGTGAATATAAATTATGTTTAAAAAAGGAGAAAAAAAATCCAATAAACTAGAAAGCACCCTAACAAGTCAAGAAATAGTTTGAAATAATGTGCACCTTTTTCTTATGTTCTACTAACTACCAAGACAGATGCAAATAAGGAATACTGTTATGCCTAGAGCAACAAAGAGCATTTCATACAAGAGGAAGCAAGAAGGATTTGGTTTCATCTAGCAAAAAAAAAGGCGGAAAAGACACATGACTGCTGTTTAAAAATATATGGAGAGGAGGTAAAAAGCAAAGAGAATACAGAGCTTTTTCAGAGAAATTCTACTAAAAGAAGAAGAAATGGACATTAAAGAGACATGAAAACTTTCAGAATGCAAATTAGAAGAAAGCTTCTAATCATTTGAGCAGTGAAACTCTCAGACAGCCGTATTCTAGCAAAACCGAGTAAAAACCCCAATTATTTTTTAGGTGGAATTTGATCTAATAAGGATAGGTGTTGTATGATATGGCTCCTGGTTGTAGCACAAGACTGACCCTGATACTATGGTCCTCTTCAGTTCTACTTTTTTAAAGCCTTCATTCAATCTGGACATTTAATAAGGACTTCCGGCAGATTAGTACAATAACAATCCTAGTTTTTATTTCCTTGCAGTCATTTGGAAGACTTTAAATCATATTTCTCAATTGTCAAAGAAGATTTTTGTCAGCTATCTCAGCCAGCAGCAACAGTTTCCTTGTCTGTTTCCTTGTTTTACAGACTTTGTAATTGTATTTTCTGGATCTTGGGAGATAAGTGATTAACCATAAAGCATTCAACAGGCACTTGGTTGTCTACACAAAACTTCTTTCCAGAAATATCTGTGTTATATTCAGTCTTGGTAGGGCAAAATCAAGTTACTGCAGGCTTTAACATGTTTGCTGTGAATTATCCAAATTCCGTAAGTTTTTTAGTGAGATAATTTCAGTTGCCTCCTTTCAAAGAACCTAAGAAATTAGTCCTTAGACCAAGTTCTGTACCTTTTAAAGAGTGAATGATTATATCGGGTCTTCAAGAATATTTTGCCTTCCATACGTCATCAAAGACTGGGAGAAGCAGTTCATGAAATACTTTTTTTTTCTAACTGATCACTTCAATGTATTATAACTTAATCTATAAATATTTCATCAATATTCAAGTAATAAAAATATGTAAATATTAAATAAATATTTATTAGTCCCAACAACAAGAATGAAACATCATACTTTCCAGTGTTACACATATAAACAAAGTTTAGCAAATTAGTGATGCACATGCTTAACCAATGTGACTAATTACACTACTGAATTTAAAGCACTTAGTCTTATCAGTAGAATTCCATTGCTGTAATTCACTGACAACACTTTAAAAACTTCTTCAGTAATTCATGATTGACTGCTATCTTGTCAGCAACTTATTCTTTTTTTGATAAGCACATTTTGACAAGTTTTCAAAAAAACCTGCTGCTTTCAAGCAGCTGGTCAGTACAAGGCTTACTTGACTCTCCCAGTAAGCTAAGAGGGAGGGAGTTGAAAACAGTGGGAAAAGAATGAGAAGCAACATTATCTTTTTCTGCTGCAGTTTTAGTAGATAGAATTAATGTAATATTTTTGTAATTGCCAGCATATTGACTTATATTGATGATTCTGTAACTAGGTAAAGTTAGCTCTCGTATATCTGGACAACTGTTCCCATATAGTAATATATAGATCACAGTATATTTTCACTTGTGGTTTTCCACATTAGAACAAAGAGCAAAATGCTATAACAATTACATTTATAATTTAAATTACAAATAAAACCAGACTTCAAAAATGACCTAACTTCAACCAATCTGTAAAATTTAATTACATCTAAGCTTTCCAACTGCACTTCCTAGGTGGGTAATCACATGCATTAAAATAGATGTCAAGTAGGTGTTTTCATTGATCTAGTGTACCTGAATGCATAAAGAATTTACATCCTAAACACGGTTGTCTGAATTGCACATTAACTAAATGTTACAGCAGTCAATGTGGATGTCCATTGTTGTTAGCTTCTCCCTGTATATTTTCCCCCATTCCCCACCCCCAGAAAGTATCCATTCAATTTATATATTGAAACTAAAATTTTACACAATATAAAAGGTTATACACTTGGAGGACTATTTTTTCCTTCTTCACATACCACTTCTTCCTTCTACATAGTCTTCTCCCTTCTGACACCAGAGACATCAGGATCAGTAGCGCTAATGGACTGCAAGGAAGCTTCAACACAAAACTGTGGAGATATATACATTTTGGGACATAGATGCCCCAGTTAAACCATTTTTAAGAGCTCAGTCTGGTAAGCAGGCTAAAATATGGCATGCTTTTGATCTTACTTAATACATCATGTTACTTCATGCAGAACACCTATGTTTTGGGCTACCTGGACATCAAGGACTGCCAGAATTCTGGTAACTAACAAAATTCACCTTTCCTTCCAGCAGGCAATACCAGGACTCTGCTAAAAATGATCCTGTGGAAGTGTGACACAGTCATAATGGAGAAACGGTACAGAATCAACCATTCTGCACTGGGAAGAGAAGAATATTTGGGTCTCTCCCAATGGGCACAGCAAGCTGAAGTTCTTTCACTCCTCTTCTGAAGTGCTTTGACGATCACATCATGCTGTGGTAAGAAGAAAGCTAGCTTCTGCACCAGTGAACAGCTGGCAACTTTGAGCAAGAGGCCAGTTCAGTCTTGCAATTAATATATAGAATTACAGATATATAATACCCATATACTCTGCTAGTTAGCCCAATGGAACCTCATTTTTACTTTGAACAATTTGACACTTTGACAATTTTTGACACTGTCCCACATGACATCCTTGTCTCTAAATTGGAGATACATGGATTTGATGGATGGAGCATTCAGTCGGTAACGAATTGCTCAGATGGCCACACTCAAAGAGTTGCAGTCAACAGCTCGCTGTCCAAGTGGTGACTGGTGATGAGTGGTGTTCCTCACGGGTTGGTACTGGGACCAGTGCTGTTTAGCATCTTTGTTGGTGACATGGACAGTGGGATTGAGCACACACTCAGCACATCTGTGGACAACACCAAGCTGGGTGTTGTGGTCAACTTGCTGGAGGGAAGGGGTGCCATCCAGAGGGACCTTGACAGGTTTCAGAGGTGGGCCCATGCCAACCTCATGAAGTTCAACAAGGCCAAGTGCAAGGTCCTGTACATGGGTCGGGGCAATCCCATGCACAAATACAGGCTGGGCGGAGAATGGATTGAGAGCAGCCCTGAGGAGAAGGACTTGGCGATGTTGGTGGATGAGAAGCTCAACATGAGCCAGCAATGTGTTCTCACAGCCCAGAAAGCCAACTGCATCCTGGGCTGCATCAAAAGAAGTGTGGCCAGCAGGTTGAGGGAGGTGATTCTGCCCCTCTACTCTGCTCTGGTGAGACCCCACCTGCAGTACTGCATCCAGCTCTGCAGACACCAACATTAGAAGGATATGGATCTGTTGGAGCAAGTCCAGAGGAAGGCCACAAAGATGATCCGAGGGCTGGAGCACCTCTCCTATGAGGACAGGCTGAGAGAGTTGGGGTTGTTCAGCCTGGAGAAGAGAAGGCTCTGGGGAGATCTTACAGTAGCCTTCCAGTACCTAAAGGAGGCCTGCAGGAAAGGTGGAAATGGACTCTTTATCAGGGAGTGGAGTGATAGGATGGGGGTTGCAGTTTTAAACTGAAAGAGGGGAGATTTAGACCATATATTAGGAAGAAATTCTTTACTGTGAGGGTGGTGAGACACTGGAACAGGTTACCCAGGGAAGCTGTGGATGCCTCATCCCTCAAAGTGTTCAATGCCAGGTTGGATGGGACTTTGAGGAAGGTGTTCAAGGCCAGGCTGGACGTGGCCTTGGGCAACCTGGTCTAGTGGAAAGTGTCCCTGCCCATGGCAGCGGGGTTGGAAGTAGATGATCCTCAAGATCCCTTCCAATTCTAACCATTCTATGATTCTATGACTCTATAACAATTGCTGTCTTTAAGACTCCTGGACATGAACTGGGAAAAAATCCCACTTACCTAGAAATTGTGTGAAATCATTTTTTCTATACAAGACACTAGAGTGTGACAACTTGATAGATGGCGCAGAA
Source organism: Pluvialis apricaria (assembly GCA_017639485.1). Lineage (NCBI taxonomy): Eukaryota > Metazoa > Chordata > Aves > Charadriiformes > Charadriidae > Pluvialis > Pluvialis apricaria. The sequence goes on from CM030012.1 coordinate 53,318,906, forward strand.
CTCAGATGACTTAGCTATATGAAACAACTGTGATGGCTCAGGGAAGAATTTCACAATGAGGAATATCAGTGAGTCATTTCTTTGCTACAATGGTAGAAAAAGATTTGCAATACTTTAGCTCATGGTACAGGCTGCCACACATTCTTGTTTCGCATAGTTGCCTGTCTGTTGTCTGAAATGTGAGATCTCTTCAGAAGTCCAATAAGCTGGAATTCTTATTTTGATTGCCAAAAGAAAAACATATGAAAAAAAATACAGGACTGACAACCCATTAGCTGCCATTCAGTAAAGTGAAACTTACAGAAAGAGTCAGGTAATGAACCTTTCAGGCAGGAATACTGAAATTTTAAGAGGGCAGTGTGTCTGTGCAGAAGATAATCTGCACAGAAGGTCAAGCTGGAAAAGAAATGCAGGTTGGTGGCTACACCTGAATGGTACCAGGATACAGATATTTATCACTAATTCTGGGATACAAATGTTTCTCACTAATTCTGGATAAAAGAGTGCAGGTCATAAATCAGATCAGAACACAACAGGGCTGCAGTACTCTGAGATGGGCCAACCAAACTCTCTAATATTCTGGATGCTCTTAGAAAATGTTTGGTTAAGTCAGCACAGTCCGGCAGTCTAACACTTAACTATTTTCAGATGTACAAAGTAAAATAAGGTATTGCTCTGTTTCTTGGAATAAGGGTTATGACAAAAATTGTTCAGCAAGACAAAGGGAAAGATGGATTTAGCATCATTTGCTAGAGAAGAAAATTTAGAAATAATTTATTTTAATATCCTTGAAACCTGAAAGTCACCATAAATTGAGGAGGCAGTTTTGATTTATGCCCCTAATTTATTAAAAAAACCCCAATCCTGAATTAGTTTAAATTTTAAATGGTAATATTTATTTTGTTAATACTGAATTTATGTAATTCATCAAGAATCAAAATGATAAATGCAGGAGATTATTAAAAAAGAAAAAGAATGGAAACAAGTTTAAAAAAAATCTTTGGAAAATTGGGTAAATTTCAAAGTATAAAATAGTAGGCTTTTAAATTCTAATAAAACAATGGTGTAAGGTATAAGAAACTACATTTGTGTGCTACCCAATAAGCTAGTGTGTACACTATAAATAGATCTGGTCTTTTTGGATATTTTAGGCATTGCAGGAATAAACTAAAATGAATTTATGGAAATAAAACCATAACATGAAACAAACATCTTTGAGAAATGCACAACTTCATAATGTTTCATTTTTACAGACTTAAGGTCCTCATGTAAAAACTTAAATAGGTAAAGTTTATGCAATGTATTTGAAGAACCCAGGCTGAATATTTCAGGACTCGGTTATTTTGAATAATTGAAAAGACAAACCAGAGTGGTATATGCAAATCAAATGAAAGAGAGAGAAATAAAACAAATAAAATCTTCAATCTTTTCTTTGGGGTTCTTTTTCTTACACTCAGCTTTTAAGCCAGTAAATAATTACCTTTGAGAGGTTCTAACAATAAAAGAATAACATTGATTAATTAGGAAAGAAAGTGAAGAATACTAATCAATCCTAAAGACAGTTTTTCTTCTCCCACCTCAAACCTTTTCATCACCCACAAACAATGTGTTTTCTATACTGTTCAGATTCTTTTAAAAAACATTCATATTCTTGTCCATTCACACAAAACTCTCTTGGTGAGCATTGTTTTGGGAGGAGTGGGTGGTAGGCAGGGGGCACAGGATGTTGAAAGAACAGATAGGGTGTCAGGTGAAGATGGAATGCTGTGCCCTCTCTAACCAGCTGAAGACTCTGCATGATTGTTTTCTTACAAATAATACCTGTGGGTGTTGAAACAGTTCAGGGAATCTATCAAACATACCCTTTCACTTTGCTGTTGTAACTCTATAAAATTTATTCTCATTTCAAAAGAATCTCGGCAGTAATACCTGTAGGTGGTTGAGTAATTTAGAGAAAATCTGTCAAACCTACTTCCACTGACTTTAGCAATAGAATTCTGTAATTACTTTCAAAGTTGTAAAATGCAATGATTTATTTTCAGTATATTCAGAAAGTTCTGAACTGAGCTTTTTTTATTTTATTTTAATGACTCCTAGTAAGTTTAGTGGAAGAACTAACTCAAAGAGTAGATCTAATAATTGTGCAGCACTTCATTTAACTATAAATATGGAAAAAAAGTCAGTGCTGCATTTAGGTAACAGATAGGACACTACTGCAAGTAGAGTCCCACCTTTATGCAAGGAGATAGTCCACATTTAGCTGTCTCCTTACATATCTCTAAAATGATACAGCTGAAACTAATCTTGATTCAATCTTTTCTGTGTAAAACGACAGGGGTTTACAGAATATTTATGAACAATATGACTAAAGACCTCTTTCTCCTGCTCAACAGATATATTTAACATTTCTTAATTCAGAATGATAGAACAAAACTGAAAACTCAGAAATTTATTGTAAGCCTAGTTATACCAGAAGAATCTCTTAGTGCCCCCAGACTCAGGCACACATTCAAATTACTTTGTTTAACAACCTACCCTTTGTCAACGAAGCTAAATGAGTGAACATTTATTCACCTTTAGTCCATGGCAAATGTGATGTAATTTGACCTTGTAGAATCCCTAAAGAAAGAAAGGTAGTCCGAGATGAACTGAAACATTACAGTGTGCATAAAGACCAATAAAATACAGGAATTTAATTATTTGTTTGACAAATCCTTAGAAGCTGGATCCAGATGATCAAGATCATATGCCATCAAGTCTAAGACAGTATACCTCAAGACTTTTGAGTCTATGAATTCTAAATGCTCAAAAAAGTCAAATTCATAGTTCTGTGCAGAGATGCACTTCTTCCAAATATGCACAGGCATATTTGTGGTCATCCAATTATAAGATTGGCAATAAAATGGAAAGTAACAAATTCTTTTTCCCTTTCCCGCTCTCTCATCACCAAAGAATCCATGTCCCATTTGGATTCACCTGATTATGCAGGAGGGACCTCAGGACATCATTTCTTCAAAAGGTGAACTGGTTTGTGGTCAGTGAGGCTTAATCAAATGTAAGTGGCAAATGCATCGGACAAAGATGTTGGACCCTGCTATAATTAAAACTTCATTAGCCCCAAATGGTCACTTAATTTCTAATTTGCAGAAGGATATCATCCCCCATCTGTGGTCTACGTTTTGACAAATATGTAATTTTTTAGCATGAACCATATGTTTCTAGCAAACATTCATGCTCAAACGAGAAGGAAAAAATAATGGAAGTTCACAGTGAAAAACAATCCAGAAATTATATTTTTAAAGTAATCATTTAACTCCTTCCCACAATTTCAGACAGATTTCCACAATTTACTCTCACCCAGATATTCTCTGTGCAGAAGAAATTCACAATTAAATTATGGTGAAAAAGTACAGGACAGTGTTAGCAAACTACCTCATCAGAGCAAGAGCTACTTCATCAGAAACATGGAACATGGGTACCATAGCCACCCTACTTACAATAATGCTCTGATACTCAAAAGAGAAACTGTTTATAAATTACATGCCAAAGTTGAAGGAAAACCACAAGCAATATCATTTTTGCTGCTTATAAAAAGGAAAACCAGTCATCTCCTTAATAAACATGCTATATCTGTGCACCTACTCACATTAGCCTTTTCGATACAGAGAAGTTTTTAATTACCCAGTTCTCAATAATCTCACCCACTTATTCGTTTTAACTAAGTAAAACACTGCTAGATTGCTGAACTTGACAAGCCCATTATTCATGCTTGCTATAGAGAACTGTTGGTTCCACATCTTGTGAAAATATATTTCAGAAGAATTTAGGGTTTCCATTAATTTCCCTGGGAAGTAAAACTCTCTCTAGATCTAAATTAAGTTTTATTTATCTGAAACGCAATATGGCATATAGTGACAACTCTTTACATGTTGTATCAATCAGGTGCCATCCATTTTAAAAGAAAAAAAAAACTATTTAACATATCAAAATAATTTTCTTACAAGATAAATAGCTCAGAGACAATTCCCCTGCAATGTATGTTTATGAAAAATCAGCAGGAGCCATTTATGGTCTCATAATACATAAATCAACTGAAAGAACACTTGGTCAGAATCTGAAACATCACAACATTAGTTCACTGTGCTTACAAAGCTTCCGTTATCCCCCTTACAGGTGTCAAATCACTATAATGTTATAAATTTTGCTAGTAGCTGCTAACAATCTATGTAGATAAGAATTGTTTCTTAGATGCATTTAAACATTGGTTTAGGGGAAAAGAGATCATTTTGCACATTACCAAATGAAAAAGCAGAATAATACTAAAAATTGTCTTACTTTTCCTGACCTAAACAATTTTGTGACAAGGCAAATGAACTATTCCATATAGATAGACATACATGCCACTAAGTGATGGAAATAAAAAGGGCTTTGAAATATCAATGTTTCTTTTTTCACTGTAGCTTTTGCTTTCAGAATAATTACCTATGCACAAACTCTAGATGGCAACATTGCACTTACTGTATTACTAAAACAAAATGTCACACTAAGTCCCTACATATCCTCTTTATCAACATTTTATGTGCCACAGATCTATAGCCTCTTATTATAAGTGTAATGAAGCAGAAGTTATTGAAGCATTTTATTGATTGCTCAGATCACAAGTTTACTGTCATACTGAATTGGCACCTTACTTGCTGAAGCAAACTGCTGACACCTTTTTAAAAAAGTGACAACTACATCTATTTCATGACCAGAAATCCATTTTCATCTCTATCAAGACAAGAATGCAATTTTCACTTCATTTAACTGATGTTAGGCCTGCTCAAGGCATGACACTTAGAAAAAGACACAAGTTTAAGGTTCTTAAAATACTTCTGGTAACTAGAATGCAGCTCAGTTGTGGGAAAAATTTCAACCATCACTCAAATCTATAAACAATACAACATTCTAAGAATCACTTATCTGAACTACCAAGAGGGCAGTTTTCTCCTTCAATTTCAAAATTACTGAAACACTATTTTTATATTCTTTTAATAAGAAGCTATGCTGAAATATTACAGTTTTCTTACAGAATCTTGCTCTACACAAAGTTCACTTTAACATGGGATTATTTCTTGAGTGGTCCCTACACAGGTCAAACAGACAAAAAACCTATTTTTGTGTGACCTATAAAGAAGGAAATAAAGATACTTAACACCTCTTCAACAGTGTGAATCAATGTCATATAAAATTAGAAAAGCAGAAGCTGGAAGCAAGAGGAAACAAATATTTAAGTCTAAAAAAGGGAGGGTACTGAACAGAGGATGTAGTAATGAATTTATTTTAAAAATACACTTTCACAAACCATAAAAATACAAATAAAAAATTGGGCTGAACTGGAAATCCACTTAAGCATTTTGGTGATTTTCTTCCTTTTCTTCAAATAATATCTAATAATTATTATGGCAACTTTACCACAATATAATTTGATTTTCTGAAAACAGCACTACAAACAGGGTAAATATTCTTCAGTACAATTTTCTGATAAGACTACGAACTCAGATGGATATAAAAATGATAGGAAAAACATATTGATTAAAAAACACTTGATAAAAGTGTATCATTTTGTTAGTTTCTCCCAACCAACACCCCTGCAAAATTACACCTAACAGCTACTTTATACTTTATTTGTAAGGAAAAAAAAAAACAAAAGAGGCATTAGAAATTTTACTACACAATGTAATTACAGAAATCTGTGAAAACTAATTCAATAGTAATGACAGATATGTTTCTTGTAAAGTACGAAAAAGAAAAGTTATGAAGAAAAGCTTTTGTTTGTATATCACAGCTGTATTCAACCTCCAGTACTTGAGTCAGCAGTTTCAAGAGACCAATGCAAGAAAATAGAAGAAATATAGTCTATGCTTTTTTGTTGTTCTGGTACCTGCAATATTTCCATTTTTTAAAAGTCAGTAATATTTTTATGGATCTGCATAGCAAAATGAGGAAAACCTTATGAATTCTGACATTTATGGATGTAGCTTAGAATAATAGCATCAAAGCTGCTGGATATACAGTTTTGAAATAGTACATTTAAATTAGTGTTCCCATAGCCGATATGGTGAATAGTAGAATCAGTCAATAATTTTATTCTCTCTTGTTTTCTTGTGAGTATTTTGCATACTAGCTCCATTACTTTAATGTAATGTAATTTGCTGTGGTTCAAATGATTAATTACTATTACTGTAAGTTCTGCTAGATCAAGCTAATGAACGTTCAGCACAATTTCCTGTCACTTCTCATCCCAGCTCAGTCCCCTCATTCCCACATCAAACACACTTCCAGTAAAAATAAAAGCACACAGAACAGAACCCTAGGACTGGTTATGTTTGTTTACTACCACATTAAAATTTTGCTAAACCCTTGTAAGTAACACATGCTCAAACCCATTTAAATATACTTAAAGCAACTTGTGATTCTCAAATATTTATACACAAACATTTTCCCTAATAAATCTTTACTGAGGCAACGATGACGTAATTCTTCTATTTACCTGTTCACGTACATTTTATATTACTTAGTAAAGGACATCAGCTTGAATAAAGTGTAATTCTAAATGAAGAAAATATTTAAAAATCATTAATATCATTTTAAAAGGTATTTGAGTCTTCTCTTTTGGCTTCTGTTTAGCTGTGCTAGGCCTGTGAATGACAGCTTCCCTGCTTGAAGCATACAGAAAGCACAGCCTTCCTCATTCACTGTCAGTACTATGGCCTTTTCACACGTTCCCTCCACAGCAGTGTTTGTCCCCAAACACTGGAACCCAGCACAATGGCATTCCTACTTCAACACCCCCACCAACAGCACCACTACATATGAAGAATGCTAATGAGATGGACATCCCCCATCTCTGAAAGTGTTAACTATATCCCATACAATCAGATATAATGTTTTTTCTGTTGTTATGCATTACATCTCACTTAAAAGTAATTTCATTTTGGTGATTTTTTTTTTCTAAAAACATTTTTAATAGAAACTAGAGTAGCTTGACAAAAAGATTAAAAAATATCTTATGTGCATTCACCCAATTGCATACATTATATATATAATGAACTGATTTTAACCTCCAGATATATTTGGGGGTCTCAGAAATTCCAACAGACACCAACACAGCATGTTTAAAATAGCAAGACAAAAAGCTAACATCTGAAATATTAATGGCAGAATAATTCTAACAGTACTGTTTTTTAAATTTTACTTTTTTTTCTTAGAAAACTGTATTTCACAGTCCCAGAATTCATGGCATTAAAATATCAAAATAAGCTTTGTCAAGATTTTAGTGAAGCTTATAGCTCATTATACAGATATGCAACTGCAATTAGAGTTTAAAGGGAAAAAAAATAGAAGGCTTTTGTAGTATAGTATTTATATGCATGATATTTTCTTCCTTTCTCCTTTCTTTAGAGAAAAGCACAAACCATTTCTCAAAGTTCAAGTACCCCCTCAGTTTTACCTGTTTTACTTCACCTATATTACTCTCAAGGAACACTATTTGAAGAATACTGATTATCCTCTTTAAAAGGATACAAAGACTACAGCGAAGAGATGGTAGCTCCTCACTGTTTTCTTCCTCTGGAGCAAGAAGCAACACAGTGATTATAAAGACGACACTGTGCAACCACCACACCAGAAACTACGTATTGTTTTAATTCAATACATGCATTTTAAACTGAAGTCCAGCTGGATTTTAATAGAAGTACACTTATTAGCATATTATTAGTTGTATTTGCTATTTGATTTCAACTGAGAGACGATAGTGTCTTAGCAGAGTAATACTGAATCAAGGAATTTTCCTTGTTATTTGTACTTCCCTTTTCATACAAATGAAAAGACAAAGTGAATACAAATAATTCAAATGTCAAAAGAACACTGAGATAAATAGAAATCAAGAAAATATATTTAATGTTGTCAAGTAATGGCTAGATGTTATATTGGTATGAATGCTGTACACAGTCATCACAGCATTATGTTGTCAGGCCTTAGCACAACAGGACAAAGTGATAGTATTTTGATTGAATGTCCTGCTTCTTTATTAATGTGCATCCTAATCTTATATCTGTATCATATTACAATGTGCTCTTGAGAAAACAAACTTGGTTTAGTTATTTAGAAAAAAAAGGTCAATGTAAGCAAAATATAGTAAGATTATAATAAGAAGTATTGTTATACCTACAGTATAAAATAACCTAAAGTTATCATAATGATTTCATTTATGTCTGGTACTAACACAACTTCAGTTAGAAAAAGGTTGGAAAAATTAACAGAGGGACACTTTAAGCTGAATTATATGTCATATCTTATCTTTGAAGTAATATAACTCAAAATAATAGAAGCTTTCAGCACATTAACTGCACAAAACATTTATCATCCTTGTACTGTAAAATTTTCATTTAAGCATTTAAACCAGTTTGAAATGTTTATTAAAATACTTTAATTGTAAGTTTTTTGTAGACAATTAACTGTCATAGCTGTATTAACATTTATCTTCATAATCTGGACTCTTAAAAGTTAAAAATGTCCAACATGTTTATACTGAACATATGTCTATATGCAAGCCTTTCATTATAAAGAACCATTTGTCCTCAGAAGAGATTTCAAATTTACTGAAACTATTATATTTTTCTTGTCATTTACAATTTCCAACTGGACACTGCTGGATAATCACCAGAGGAATGATTAACATAAGTTAATTTACTGAAATGTCTTTATATGTTCTTTACAGAAAAGAGCTAAAAAGTAGTCAATATATGACTTGCATATGAATTTTTATTTAGAAACTCCGTTGTCTGTTTTGTTCTACTGATTACCATTATACTTGATAAATACTTTCATGCATTTTATATCTTTTTTTCTAAAAGAGTAAATATTATACGTTAAGGCACTGGAAAGTAGTAGATTTCATTTCTCTAGCTTTTGTGACAGGCAGCATTGTCTTAGAAATGAAGAATTATCAACAAAAAGTGTAAAGATATTTCTCGCTTTTTAATATATCACTATACTGACTCAGAAACATTATGAAACAAGCTTCTCTTTTTTTCTTCTCTGCTTGTTTCTCTCTCACACACACATGCTCTCTCGGTTTTGTTTTTGTTTTTGTTTGATTTCTTCTTGCTGACCACTATTAGCTCTAGACAGGAATAGTCTCTTCCAAAGTCAATTCGCATTTCTCTATATGGATCTGACAGCAGGAGGTGCTGTATAAACAGTGTGACTGACACTTTGCTTCCACCTCTCCTCCCCCTTCCAACATAGCCTGGGAGCTTGATCTATCTGATGCAGTCATTCTTAACTCTGGGGCCTGACATAATTTTTAAATCTGAGGGTCTTAGCTGGTTGTTTAATTTCTATATAATACTTTTCCTGGAAAATCTACATGTCTACTATTTTTATAAAGTACTCACCTGATCCGTAAAAACATGTACATTCTTACACATATAAATGAACTTAAGTAACTGTGCTGAACAAGATCAGTGGGGTTTTATTTGTATTTCCTAAAACAAAACACCCAATTGATAAAAAATAAATCATCTTATCGCCCCCAAACTATCAAACAGTATATTCAGTATCTGTTTTCTACTATTTTTTCAAATTAAAATGCATGTCTGGTATATTTCTTTAATGGCACATGTATAGTAATTAAAACATTCAGGTTTTAAAATATTATACATTTATTTAATTTTTCATAATGCAACACCAGTTATACTTAGAAGTATTTTATTTATATTCAAAAAATGTTTCAACTAAATAATTATTTAAATTAGCTTTATGGGAAGATCTACGAAACCATTAAAAACTGCATGTGCAGAACAAGCAATGAAAAAGGATTGCTTTAGAGAATTTCCAAAGAAGGAACATCACAGCCAGGCACAGTATGGAGCAAGAAAAGATGAGACATATGACATCCCACACCAAAAGAGAAACACAATTAACTCCTTTATTGTTGGCTTTGCAATTAGAGGAGAAGCATTTCATTTTCCTAACAGGCACTGCAGCTTATGCAATACATGTCACACTTCTTTATGACACAGTGCCAATCGTTGGTTTTATACAATTAGTACATTTGAAAATGAAAACAAAAAAGCAGACTTTTAAAGAGTGGGACAACTCACCTGTTTGCAACAGTTTGCAGACTTTAATCGTTGGTGCAGGGCCAATAGAACTCCTTGGATATAAATCTTTGCTCCTGAGAGGCTGAAACCTTCTCTCTTAAAGACCCTAAAAGGTCCACGCAAAGGTGTGATGGAATTTTGCAGGCATCTGTCAAGCAGAGAAGCTATGCAAAGAAAAGAAGAAAAAGGGAAAAAAAAGAAAATGCATTCTTTTGACCCAAGTGAAACATACAGCCTTTAACGCAGCCTCAGCATCAGAAGTAACCCTTAATATCTATTATTTATATCTGACCTGGGTTAAGTCTTGGAAAAGCAACTCCTGCATTTGTAGTGGCCACCATGAAGGACGTATTTATATTAAGACACCCCCCATGAAAGACTCATAAGCTTCGTGAGCACACCTGAATAGTTCTGAAGTGTGCCTAACTAGCTGCACGGAGTGTCATGGTGTGCACTGATTGCCTTATCTTCTCATTTATCACAGATGAGTTGGAACCAACCTTGCTGAAATCTACTTGCATTGTCCTGATAAAATTGCAAGATCCATGTTGTTTCTGTATACAGTTTCCTGTTGAGGAGCTTACATATACCTACTATATTATAAATGGTAACATTCATAAAATATAATCACACTCTCATAAACCATTTTATTATAACCTTCTCATTGCCACTACTCAAAAAACAACTTCTAACAAATAAAAATGCTCCGTGCAGCTGTTTAATAACGAGGACAGGTCAAATGAAAAGATAGATAAAATTGATTCATGGCGATGGTCTCAACAAGATCCTTTTCTTGCTGTTCTTAGATTTCAAAATACTGTCAAGGTTGAAAGCATTGTCTCGAAGGCACCTAATGTGTGACAAATAGGAATGATTCTTTTGGCTTCAGGCATTACTGACATGCATGTGTTTTGCTGATATTTTTGTGTAACACATACATGGGCCCTTCTTATATGACAAAATAAAATAGCATTAAGTAGCATTTCAGGCTTTTATCTGATATTGTATAAGGCAAGGGAAGGAAGGGGAAGGGGGAGGGAGAGGGGAAGGGGCAGGGGAAGGGGAAGGGGAGAAAAAGCAAAAAACCACCAAAATCTGTTTCTACTAGTAATAGGCAAGAAAATACAAAAAATAATAAACCATATAAAGCACATTAGTGAACAATGCAAATGAAATTATATACATGATTTTGCCATCTAGCCAATCTATGGTCATAAAGATTATTACTTGTCATATAGACCTAAATGGTGGATTTCCTAGTACATAAATACTAACAAAGAACTACAGGTTTTGCCAGAGAAAATACCAGTGGACAAATTACACTTTACATATTTTATTGAGAATAGGAGACAAACATTGCATTCGGACATGACAGCCTCAATAGCTGTTCACTCAGTTGTGAGAACAGAGCCTGAACTAAGACCTTAGTTAAGAAACTTTCATATGTGAGTTCTTTTATAACTGGAGACTTTTGGACAAATAGAACATATCATACAGTTAAGTCCACCTTCAAAGATAAAGAAATAGGTAAACATGCAACTGACTGTACCTTGCCTCTGCTCAAGTCAGTGTATTTTATGAATGATTTAAGCACATGGTTAAGCAAAACCATGTGTTGAATTTTGTGAAAGGGATTACTTTTTAAAAAATCATGTTAAAATCAAAGTCTTCTTACTTCCATAATTTAATGATATAATCTTATCATCTAGTCACTAATTTTATTCATTCTCACATAAACAAGCCTGAGAGCTTCCATATAGTATGCTTACTTTTCCAGCAGATATCCTTGCACCTAGTTCCATCCTGCATACTTAGCATAAAATGCCTTTTCTGAATTAGTTGTTAAAGCCATTAAAATTTAATTACTTAAATCCCTTTGAAGTTCCAACACTGCTGTGATATTTACAAGACTGTACAATCTCAGTTCAGCAAAATACACAAATAGAAGAATAAATAAAAGCACTACAAAAGTTCTATTTAAATCTACAGGACTATCTATATGGTTAATGAAACACATTTAAGTAATATCTTGAATGAAAGCCTATCACATGATTCTTCCAAAGTAATTTAGAATTGTCTATAAGTCTCCCATGTACTTTCTCTTCGTTATGTAAGTGGTAAATGGTATGCAGAAGTTTGTATCAATAACAAATGGGAAGAGAGAAGCAATGTAAGAAGATGTGGAAAGATACAAACATGGGTTCAATGCTCTGCAGGGACTTAAAGAAAGAAAATGAGCTGAAACTTTGTCCATACTTAAGTTTATGATAAAAATCCCATTTACCTAAAGGGATACCAGACTTCACAAAATAAGGCTGATGGGGATTCACTGAACAAGGTTAATATGCATATTAACCTACCCTTACTGATTGTCCTAAAAGGTAATACTGCAGAACTTTCTCAAATCCTGCCATCAAAGTAAAGACTCCAAACCAGAACGCATACTGTATAGCATTAAATATTTGCTTTTAAAGCCCATTTTTTCAGGATATGACCATGCATTTAAACATGAGCAAAAATTATTTCAAGATGACAATCAGTGAATTAATAGTTTTCCAGACTATTCTAATAATGCACTTAGAGTCTAACATTGGAGACAGACATAAAATTAAAAGATTTCATGAGGTGATGAATTTGGTCTGACCAGGAACACTGTTGGGAGTGAATTTACTTCAGGAACTAAGTGAGCAGTATCAGAATTAAATCTGTTTCATGTTATGTGATGAGGAGTGGTTATAGTCATACTTAGTTTGACCAAAATAAAAGGACGAAAATCGATCCCAGTGAAATCTCTGGAAGTTTTACAAATAACTTAAGAAAGTAAGTTTTTTACTCAGTGCTTTTAACTTAGTTACCATTAGGAAATGATTGCAAACAAAAATAAACACAAGTAGTGCTGCTTTTCTGAGTGTGAAAGCAGACTGAAACACAGCTGCAAGAAAATGTGCTTATACTAGAATTGGTTTTTACATTTGAACACTAATTATAATACTATTTATTATTTTACCACAAATAATTTTAACACCAGTATAATGTGGCTGTGCTGATTCACCTTCTTTGAAGGTAGTGACCTTCAGGACCAGAGAGGGATCACTTCCAGGACCTGCTGGGACAGCTCAGAAGTTAAAAGATCCAAAGTGTCACCTCTTTCAGACATGCCTAACACCCAAATTAGTTATTCACACTGAGCATCAGACCCAAATAATTATCTATAAGCAATAACCACTTCCATAATTGTCAGCTGCTTCTATCCATAACAGTATTTGCTTCATTCCACACTTAACCTTTTTGTTTCCAGACTTATAGTCTCAAACTGCTTGTATTCTTTCCTTTTTTTCACATTCTTCTGAAGTGCTTTTTAAAATTTCAGAAATGAATAGCATTTATTTATTAAGCATTGACTGAAGTATGAAACTGCGTCCCTGGAAAGGGAAAGGAAAAAAGGTAGAACAGTAATGCAGTAATTTCAGAAGATTATACTTTTACTGAAATATTCCATAAGTTTATTGCTCTCAGTATCTTGTCGGTGATTCCAGAAGATATCCCTAGCACTCTAGATAAAAAACTCACTGTTGCTCAAAAATTATTCCTAGTTTAAGAGTGTTTATGTTTTTCTCATACGGAACTGACATAGATATGCAAGAATAATAATTTTCAATAAACAGCTAGCTAATTTCAGACTTTCAGCTATTTTGGCAACTTATTTAAAACAAAGAAGCTATTAGTCTGAACTAATACCCTTTTGAAAACTAAAAGAGTGTTGATAATGAGGCCAAAATGTCTCCCAACTCCACTAGAGTGCTTTGATATTATGGCTTTATACAGCCCAGAGTCTACAAAGCAAGGTGAAAAGAATCTATAGGCAAAATTCCCCAAAGTTTTGCAAGCCTATTGTCAAGCGTTGCATAATCCATCCAACATTATAGCTTATCAGACATTACAAACATTGAACTATGAAGCAGGACTATGAACAGTGTGTTAACCACAGAAAAAGAAGGCAAAGGCTAACCCTTGGAAAGAAAGTGCACGAGCTAACTAGCAATGTTTAGGAACAACTCGTCATGATATATGGCTCTCAGAAGGTTAGAGGTTTTATTGTGAGGTACTCATGTAATTCCTGAGAGGGAGTGATGACCAATGAGTACTTGATCAGAAAGCAAAATAAATTTTAAAGGAAGGAAACTTCCCTTCAAGGGAAACTGAGCAAAGGAAGGTGGTCAGAAGCTCTGGAAAATATTTTGACTGACAGATAAAATCCCTTTTCTTTAAAATTTTTATGCAGAATTCAAAATACTGCATTAGAACCCATCTGCATCTTTTCTTTGTTAATCGAATAAATCTTCCCATTGCAGCAGTCTTAGCTGCTAGATAGTCAGCCATGGATAAAAGGAGAGTACCCAAGGATCTTTGCTCCTCAGCTAACATGAACAGTGTAAATATACCTTTATTGCTTTTATTCTCTCCCTCATTGATTTTTTGACTTTATGTCACATGACAAACATTGAATTTCCTTGAAGAAAATAATTGTTTTACAGTGTAATTTTACACTCCTCTGAAGAACAGAGATGAGAAATTTTCCCTAAAACAAAACCCAGAGATTTTAAATTGATGGAGATAATGGCATGAAGCCACTGTGGCAAACAGGAGAGAAAAAACTGCTTTTTCTTTATCTTGTCTTTAAACTTGCTGAAAATGATGAGTGCTGCGTTGATCAAATGGAGTGACAGAAAGCATGAAATCTAAAGCCCAGTAGGATATCCACAAAAAGTAAGCAGAACATTTGTAAAGGAATGAGAAAATCACCCTCTGGCAATTCGCAATCATCACAAGAGGATGGCAAAAAATAAAAACAAATCCCCCAAAATTCAGTTTGTTAACTTTCTTCTTACTTAAACTTATTATATTATCAGAGCATAAACATTAGTATTATGCCGAATTCTTTTCTACATCAGTTTCTCTTAGCAAATAACCTACAAAACAATAAAAGTATTTTTTTAATAAATAACAGTATCAGAATAACAGGAAAGAAATCATTAACATATTTTCCGCTATGGTAAAAAAAAATCTTTCAATATGATTAAAATACTAGAAATTATGTTCACACTTACTCAGCACAAGGCTTTTCTTGAAGGTACTTTCAATATGTACTCTACACTGTATATATATTACATAGAGGTCATGAGACTGTGCTAGTATACACTCACTGTTTCTTATTTTTAGCAAACACCATGCAACTCTTTATGCAGAGCAACTGGCATGTACTATCCAAAATTGTGGTTTCCATAGGGAAACTGAATGATGGAGAACACGCTGTTTCCTATGTTGTTTAAATTATGTCAGTGTGTTTTTACTCAAACAAAAACTAATCTAACAGCTGCTGTGTACTTTTGTTTACATGCTATATGTCAAATCTTATTGTCCCCAAGGTACTTATGAGAGATGCTTTAGCAGTCATTTTCTTAAATACTGATGCCTATCCGAATTTGGATTTTTCCACCATTGAACAGAATGACAAGCACACGATTGCTGTACTTAAAGCAATCTTTCACAGCTGCTTTGCTTTTTCAGTGATCCCATTAAATTGACGGCATATGCCTGTGGGGTCTACAATGTTACAATACTGCTGAACAAGATGTTGATTGTACAATTCAAATTTGTACAATAGAACTTGGCTTTATTGTGGGAACTATTTCCCAGGTCATCCTTCCATTTATTTTTAACCTGAGCAAAATTTAATTTAACAACTTACCTGTCTCTGCAACCTTTACTGAACACCTGGTTATATTAATTGTTTAAAAGTGCAAACTCTAACACTCAGTGGTTAGGAGACATGAAAACCTATGAAGTCTCCTCAGTTCCTAAAATGAGCATGAGTCATGTCTTTTCTTGAACTGAACGAAGTAGCTGTGCATTAAATATGCTGGCACATCTTCTGCTTGAGCAAGTGGACCGAAATGGTGTGAATTGTTAATGCCTTGCTGCTTTGGTTCACGGCTTGTGATTGATCATTTGTAACTATATCTACTCCTTGTTCCATGAAATCAAGTATGGAGTAATGGGTTCATCAGATTTTTGGGTTAAATTGAGAGTGAAGAGGTACTGTGTGTGGAAATAAGAGTTGCCATGTTCGGGGCTGGCCTTGTAACAGCATGGAATCTAAAGGCGATATTCAAAACCACTTCACTCATCATACGCTTACTGATTCTGAATAGGGTCCATTTGCAGGGGACATTTGGTAGTTTTCCAATACACTTTATGCCTCTTTCTCCACTTCTACCACCCTGAACATCTTTTTTTTTTTTTTTAATATTTTAAACTAGAATAGCTTATAACAGGTCAGCATTGAAAATTAATAGATTTAAATAACTTGCTATGTAAAAGAAAAACAGATTCAGACTGAAATTACTGTCCTCCTATTAATTAATGATACTACCTAAATATTAAGTCATTTGCATGACTCAGGCTATAAAGAACATAGTTTTACTCAATATTCAGAATTATAATCTCATATTTTGTAGAAAATTAGCTTTCCAGGCAGAAAGAAAGAGTTACAACAGCCTTAATTTTACTCCTCAGTCCATTCACGTGCAGGAATGACACAAATTTCCAGACACTACAACAGGGCTTGTGACTTTGCAAACAGCAGTGTGTGGGACCACAGCAAATACAAGCCAACAGCAACCAGAAGTGACAACTTGCGATGGCCCGCAGGAGAGTAATCGCATTACCGTATCTCCACAGAACTAGAAAGGTAATGTATGTCAGTATCAAACTTGCTGCTAAACTCACAATGTTCTGTTTGCACAACAGAAGCCTCACTATACTTACCATGCTATCTCATCTTCTCCGGTTAAATTTCACCAATTCAGAATAAAACACACCAATTTGTTTCCATTATTTTAAAACAATTTACAGAAGCTATTTAATTACATGTGAATGTTTGACTTGGAATGAACGAATCACTCTAGTCACATGAAATTTATAGCCAGGTTTTCCTTCAGCTCTTGTGCTGAAGTTCAGAGACAAAACTAAAATCTGGAGAAATTTAAGACCAAAAAAAGAAATACAGAGTCATAATTGACTACTATTGCTCCTTAATTAATAGTAAAGAATGAAATGCAAGGGAATTAAATGGAAGGGAAGTGGAAAGGTGTGTACTGCATGTACACATCTGTGTATATATGTGATGATTATAGCCATACAAAGACAAGAAGAGAGATACAGCAGTTTAGTTCAATTTAATCCCATCTAAGTCATATAAGATCTTAATTCTTTGTTTAATATTTATCCTGATGAATGTAAGTATAGTGCAAGTCTACAGCAATCTAATCGACGGACAAGTTTTTTCATTAAGAGTTTTGGGAGACTTCAATCCATGCAACATTGGAGGAATATAGGAAGCAATCATGATTGAAAAAGTTGCTTTTTTCAGAACTCATTTTGAAAGTTTGCTATCTTTTTCCCTCTTCTCCTCCTGTCTTTATGTTAGCACTAGAGAAACCTCACTGAGGTCAAGTTTCTACATTTAAGTATTTACTTTGCAGGTGGCAGAGCACTGGCACAGGCTGCCCACAGAGGTGGTGGAGTCTCCCACTCTGGAGACCTTCAAAACCCACCTGGACACCCTCCTGTGCAACCTGCTATAGGTGACCCTGCTCTCCAGGGTTAGACGGGACTAGATGATCTCCAGAGGTCACTTCCAATCCTGACCATTCTGTGAATCAGGCTCTTTTTTAACTAGTCAGACTCATGATGGCTTTATTGGCTTATAATTGTTGTTGGGAAGATTTCCCACACTTACACAAGGAGCTGTACCACCATTTGGAAGAAGCTTATTAAGCCTATGGAAGTCTTGTATAAAACCCAATAATTTTCCTGGGTATTTCCTTTTTTTAATTGTGACTAACTTGCAGATGCTCATCTCTATTTTCAGAACATTCAGTGCTGAAGCAGTTACAGAAACCCATCCAGATGAAATTGCAGCAACCAGCCAATGAAAGGCCAAGAAGACTTTCTCAGCCACCGTATGCTTAGAATTCTTGAAAATACTTGGTTCTGATGCATTACTGCAGTCCACCTGGTAAGTTCACAGGATCACAGAATGGCTGAGGTCAGAAAGGACCTCTAGAGTTTGTCTAGTCCAGCTCTCTCCTCAAAGAAGAGTCAAGCCAGAGCAGATTACTCAGGGGTTTCTCCAGTGGCATTTTGAACGTCTCCAAGCATGAGGCTCTGTAACACCTCTGGGCAAACTGTTCAGTGTTTGACCATCCTCACAGTAAATTTTTTTGTCTTACGTTTAAGTGGAATTTCCTGCACTTCAGCTTGTGCCCACTGTCTCTTATCCATTCATTGAATACTACTGAGAAGAATAAGGATTCATCTTCTTTACCCCCCCCGCCCTCCAGCTGCCGGACTTAGCATCTCCCTTTGTTGAACTTTATGGGATTCCTATGCCTATTTATACATTCTTTCTCCAGCAGTTCTTCTAATGTGCAAAAGTTCTTTTAGACTTATAAGAAGAAGAAAAGGGACAATACATATTGCCTAATTCAATAAGCATATAATTTATGTAGAAGGAAAAGAAAGGTCCTGGAGAAAATGAGGGTTAACCTTCATAACTATGACCTCACAGAAATTAATTTCATTCAGGCAAAAGGCTCACTCCTAATGGACTACAGTTAAAAAAAAATACTACCTATGAACAATATATTCAGATTTCATAGCAAGCAACTCCAGATACTACTCTAAAAAATATTACTTAAAAACGAAAGGTGCTGTTCTCCATTCAACCAGATATATATACCGCCAGCAAGGAGGAGGAGGAAAAATTGATCTCATGTCATTTTTTTGGCACTCTAATTTACCGAATCAACTAAAGAATTTATAATGGAACTTAATGCTGTTTCAGTGCTCTGTTGGTTACAACTGATGGTGTCAGCAGCTACACATTTGCCAGACCAGTTCAAACACCTTTTTTATTTTTTCTGCTCATACTTGCTTTCTACACTGAACAGAATAAGGTATGCAGGAGGGGCTACATTCTGTATGTCAAATAAACGCAATAGATTCAGTTGTGCTTTCCAATGGAGTTTTAGAACTTTACACAGGTGAGTGGAACTGAGGCCTGAGCATTTAGTTTTACTTAAGTATCAAATTTTCATGTAAAATGTGTAATCCTTCTATTATTATATGTAACATATAGAATAATACATTGTACATACAACATATTAGTAGACATTTACTATGATAATAATATTGTCTGTATAAAAATATATAGTTTATACTATATTGTATTATATTCCATTATATTACATTCCACATATTATTATAAATTGGGCTGAACAGACCAATTAATTAGCTTCATCTGTTGATGCCAATTCTTACTGGTCTGACAAATCAATGAACATACTCCCTTAAGGATAGGCAATAGAGGTATAAAAGGAGAAAAATACCTGATAGTAGGCATAGAGCCAATTTTTATATCTCTATGGGAAACGTAATGATACATTCTCCACAGAGATGTGCTTCTACATTCAGAATTACGATCCTAGCTAGGTTAAGAATAAAAACACCTCTAGCTATGAGACCAATGCCAGTTTCCTTTTCCTGGATCTGTCAAACAAGATGTGTCTACTAAATTCTGCATCTGGAGATAGAAATGTTAGTCCAGAAAAGAAATATCTGGGTTGATTCTTAGACAGGTCATGTAAGTGGCATCAAAGACACTTTTGTCGCAGTACAGGATTTCACAATGAAGGTAGGGTTGAGTGTTTCGTTGTGACTGAGCTTTATTTAAATGTTTTGAAGGAAATATTTTAGTAGTAACTTATGCTTACATACAAATGCTGCAAGTGCGAGTACATAGTTTGTGATTATAAAGAAAATGAGGCACACAGAGGTTTAATCCGTATCTTATTATCCAATGTACCACTGATGTGATCGGTACCATAAATTGAAAGTGCCACCAAAGAAATAAATAGTTCCATCACACGGAGTAGGAAGGCCCAGAATATATCAAGTGGTTCTTTATTCAACAGTACTGACAGAGTATACTTCCAGTTTCTCCTCAGACAGTTTTGGGGAATATTTAACTGGGACTATCATGCTCTTCCTATTACAACTATTTTCATGAGCATCCTCTATATTTTATTTAATAATCAAGAATCTTTTTTTATATATGTCTTTGATTTGAAAGTAGCTGTAAACTTTGAAATAACAAGAAAATCCTCATAATGAAGAGCACCTTCTCTCTTCCTAAAACATGGCCAGGGAATGCTATCTGGCTTGTGAGGAGAGTAAAATACCCCTGAAAACTCTACTCCCAGCTGGGATGGAATCTGATTTGCTTCTCTGAAAGTCTTTAGGACTAGAAGAGAAGCAGACTACTTACATGGACATAGAATTTCAGACTCCTTTTAATGATATACAAACGCTAAATCTTCCTTGGATACTTCTCCTACCACAGGAGGATTACTTATAGATACAAGCACCTCTTGCACTTATTTATTTAAAACCTTGTACGAAAAATCTTTAGTCTGAATAACAAAGAGAGATATTCAGAAATAGGGATAAAAATGTCACACTAATATATAATTAAATGCCGAATTAAATTTATAGTACAAAGATATAGCTATTTGTTAGAAAACGGTCCAGAAGAAAAGCTCAAAGAAGTAATTCTTAGCCTTCTTAAAAAAGAGTTGGAATGATGTCTTCTTTATGGACCATATACAAGGATAGAACAGATAAACTGTATACGTGTTATCCCATTGTAACTGTAAGAAAAAGCTCTCAGATTAATGAAGTACCCACAGGAAGAAAAAGACACACAATCACTGAAAAAAGTATGAAAAATTATATAAATATTAAAACGCTAGAATTACATAAAACAATAGATTTATCCATGAGCTTATTTGCTGACTATTTGCCATTTTTAGTTCAATTTAAGGGCACAAACCTACACAAAGGATTAAAAAAATAAGTCCAGGTTTGCTTTTCGGTTCTAAATCCTTGATGTAGTAAACAGAAAGCCTGTCCTACAAATGCTACTTACCACTTATGATGTTGCCATTTTTTCCTCCACATACGTTGTATTAGTACCTCACCAGAGAAGCAAGATTCATCCTCAGTGTGCAACCATCTGAAAACTTAAAAAAAAAAAAGCTGTTACGGCAAATTATTAAGACCTGGTTCTTTAACAAATATGTTAAGAAAACAAAAAAAAAGACACACCATAGTATAAATACGCTCTAAACAGCTACAAATTAAATATTTACCACTTAAAGAACAAATGCCTCTGCAATGTAGTCTATACCCCAAATAAAATGCAGAACGTACAGCTGTCAAACCTTTGATTTCCAGTAATGACTATACACATTGGGAAATACAGCATTCTATATATGCAAACTTATTAGAAATGCAAGAAATCAAATATTCCAAGTTATCCTTGGAAAAAACAGTAATTTTGGGTAGAACAAAAAGTTATGTGTTTTGTACCAACTGAAATAGTATGACATGGAAAAGAATCTAGTTCTATCAGATGTTGTACACATACATGTAACAGGAAGCTCTACTTCAAAGACCTTACGAAGTAAGATACAGAAGGAAAACTTTTATTAATTCTAATTAGTTTAGCCACACAAAAATATGGATATGCTGTGTAAAATTTTTAATGTGTATTCATAAAGCATATATGGTCATGGTAGAAAAATAATATAAAGCAGCAATGTCTTAAGTTACTTAGTGACTTCTGCAAAAGACTCCTTAGAGATGGAAACTGTATGGCCTGCAAGTGTACATTTCAGTTACACCGGGTGTTGCAGAAGAAAAAGACGGGCTTGATTTTCCTTACTACACTTTTATGCTAACTGCATATTTTGACTAGAGCGTGCATGCTTGAAATGCTTTGAATAAAAAGATATGCTACACTCTAGAAATGTCCCAATTGCTTAATTTAACCTCTGATTCCCATTAAACATCCATGTTTTTCTATTACTTAAAATGTTTAATTCTAAATAACTTCTCATTCTACTATCAAAGATAGAAACCCTCCTTTAGAAACATTTAGAACAACACACCCCAAACACAATAATATTTTGGCTTGTTGCATTCAATCACAATAGGGGATATCACAAGCCATTTTTTGTGCCCACAGTCAGATCCTAAATATGCTTATTGTCCATGTCCACATTGTTCAGATTTTTCCTAGTCATGCATTACAGCTATTGTTTTAGAGAGAATCCTCCCACTATTAGGATTTTATGCTGAACCAAGTTTTCAGATTGAATAACATAAAGTCATATACCTCAGTCAATTTAAAACATGTATTTCTTGATAGCATCCTTTTAAATACTACTTGCTTGCTACACATACTTCAAAACAATTGGTTATGGAATATTTAGTCTACCTTTCTCCGGTTCATACAGAAATCATAATACTTGAGAATATATACAATAGCTGTTTTTATATTGTGCAATACTATTCAGTGAATGCAAATTTTATGAAAGAGGTGAATCATGACCACAGGAGTTGTGTGATTAAAGCAGAAACTGTCACTGAAATGATTCTAGTGAAATTACCTGTCATTCTCTGGAAGAAAGTCTGAGATAGAAAGCACACAAGTTACTTTTTGATGACAGAAATGGCAATACTTTGACCAGGAGAAATTCATTGTTCATGGAACTGTTGAAAAGAAAAGGCAGAGGAAAATACTAATGACATTATTCACCCATCATGCCTATTTCAGGTCAGTCAGGTGCATGCCCTAAGTTGTCTTTTTCAAGGTGCTCATAGAGAACACAGAGCCAAAGTATGAAGAAAAATTTTATCAGTCTTGAAAATTTTAAGAGGAACATGTCCCATTTTAAAAACCCCACATTCAACTGCAATAACACATGTTCAAATGTGAAAAACACATCTCCTACAGCAACAGAATCCACATTCCACAAATGACATTGCACACCAAAGTTAGGAGAGATGCTGCCTCTCCAAAGAAATACAATTGTATATAAGACAAAGAGAAAACACATATACAAATACAGTTTTGTGTTTCCTTGGGTTTGGGTTTTTTTTTCCTTTTTTTCACTTCCAACTGTAATTATAGTAGCTTTGATGCTATTCTAACATGCACAAACATGAAACTCTTTTGAAGGTGTTGCATATCACTTCGGGTTGCTAAAATACAACATATTTCTTGCCCATTTTTGCACATATTTGACATATTTGGGCCCAAATGCCATTTTTTTTTTGACCCAGTTCTAACCTAACTCAGAACACTTTTTCTGGCAAGGGAGAAGATGGAAAAACATGCAAATATATTACAATTTCTTATGATGGAGTCAAGGACCTCCAATAGTTGCAGTTTCTGATTCTTTAAAACTGAAGGTTCCTTAGCTTTCTAGGCAGTTGCCCAACCGAAAATTCCCATCTCAAACAAATTTGGGAGAATCAGGTTCAAGTCTAATCAGAACTAAACAGAATGTGGACCTGTACTCAGGTCTCCCCGATCAAATTCTAGTCTCATATCTCTGTCTTAAAAATATTTGGGAAGATCTTAGCTCAGTAATAATACTTTAGACATTTTCTAAACTTTGGCAGGTCAGAAAAATTGTTCCCTACTAGTTCAAATATGAAACAAATAGAAAAAAAAAATCACTATTTATCTTGTAACTTCTTTCAAATTTTCTAAACATACTTATCATTCTTTCCAGTTTTAATTGCATAAGAATAGGCATTTTCAGCATGCAAAAAAATATTTTCCTTCAATGAATTATGAATCCAACTTGACAGACATCAGTATACTGATTGCTGGATGGCAGATGTGGGGTTCTTCCAACAGAAGCCTCTACCATGACTAAATGAAGATGGGAAGAAGACTGTGAAGATTGTACAGTCTAGTAAATCTGCCTTTTTGAGAGTTGAAACAGAGACAGCAATCATTCAGTGTGTCCTTTTTTCTCATTCATTCAGTGATACGGATCTAGCATAACTGAAGTGAGAATGTTACCACTTTTTTCAGGATTTCACAACAAAAAGAATCAAACGTCCTTCAGTTGCGCTTCAGACATTCCTGCTAAGATACCACCAGTATTTGGTGAATTCACATCACTCTTTGCATAGCCGGTCCACTTTTTCATTAATTGGTAAAAGCGTGAAAAGAAATAATTACTGACTACGGAGAAAAAAAACACGCTTTTCACAAGTAGCAACAATCTGTTGAGCATTTTGCTTATTACACACAGAAAAAAACCACATTTCAATTATTTTTTTTAAATCATGCTAAGTGAATGGCTAAGTGAAGGAATAATGTCCCATTCAAATAACAAATAATATTTGTATTCAAGGAAAAGGAAAATGCTCTGCTTCTGATATATTCTTTGCAATTTGACTACACCACGACTGGGGTTGTCCCAGATGAGGGCAGTATGCTAGGAAATTATCAACACATGCACCATATGCACCATATGCTGCCTTTATTCTTCCACTTTTCTTTAGACATCCACTCAAAGACAGGATATAGGACTAGATTAAAGTCCAGTCTGACACAGTATTGCAATTTTTACGGTCATTTTTTTTTGTTTTAAATTTATAAGCAAGAAATAAGTTGTCTTTTTAAATCACTAGAGTGGATGAAATACCATTTTGAAGATTTTAAAATATCTTTATATTATACTTACAGTTGCATTAATACCTGAGACACTGATTTTCAAACTATTTTAAATGTGTCAACCTCTATACATTCATCTTTCAGTGGAGGATCAGATGTTTGCATCAAATTCAAATGTGAATTGCTTATAAACATACTACTTTTCCTTTGGCCTCAGTTCTTCTTACATACATGATAGAATTTTCCCAACAGTTTTTCTCTTTCAGACTCATTTGTTTCTTTCCACTTCCATGCGACCTTTTTTCTTGTGCTGGCAAAAGTATTTGGATGGGTGTGCAGTGAATCAGATTCCAGAAACTATTCCAGATTAAAATTGACTATTTTAACTGGTTTATTTTTGGCATATGTCATCTTCCCTATGTGGTTCACTGAATGACAGAACAAAACCCTGGTGCTGTCAAGGGAGCTGCAGAAGTCCTACAATGGCAGGGCACAAGTGTTGGAGGCTTCTTTTAGCAACAGTGCTGGAATACACTGACTTGAAATGTACTCAAAACTATGGCCTCTGTCACTTTTGGATATCCTTTACAAGCAGTCCACACATCTATAAGGCCTCATGGATATCAGTTTAATAATTAATGTTCTAGGTCAAGATACCCCCATGGAAAAAAAAACCACAAAGATTGATTCCTACTGTCTCAAATGACTGATTTTGTGTGACGTTCAAAAATTACTGCTGAACATTTTTGCTTTGAAGTACAGAAAAGTTTGCTCTGTGTGTTTTGACTATCCTCATCATGTTGAAAGTATCCTGAATGTTCAAGTTAGACAACAGGTTCCAAGAAAATTTATTGCAGAAGTGTTATTATTCACATTTGCATGCAATTTTTTAATATATATTAGCACCAATGCTGACAGTATGAAAGCTAGTTTTATATAACAAAATATGGGATATTTATCACAGGCAACATTAGAAGACTGACCAGACATATGACCTTTCATTAACTGAGCCAGATATAGTTCTTCTGGGTATTATCTTAGTGTATGAAAATAGTAATTCTCCTACAGACTTAAAAAAACTTGGATTACACCATTCAGAGAGGGCTAAGTGCTAATATTCCAGGCATTCAAAATTTGTTACATGTAGTGGAAATCTTTGCCAAGTATTCCATGTTGTGAATTAGCCCTGGGTTTGAAAAGTATTTAAAATTTATTTTTAGAAACTTATTTCAAATATATCACAGAGTAATAATAGAAATGAGGTGATATCAAGTATCTATGCCATGCTTGGGTCATATATATGCCATGGTTTGGGACAAATACATATACTTTTCTGGAATTACCTGAAAACAAAGCATATAAATTCTTCTAAAACCGACTGAATTGCCAAGTATTAAAATGGCTTATAATGGAAAAAAGATTCTTGTATACACCGTAACTATAAAATATGTTGTTATATGGTTACAGTGTTATCTTTTAAGAAAAATATTTAAACTATTGAGCATTTGTAATTAAATATCTAACCTAATCAAAATTAACTGCATTTTCAAACACATAACCCACGCCTCAGATAATCTTAGATATAATGTTTCTTGGTAATAAATACTCAGAAAATGTACTGTTAGCACACGCAAAACTAGGAGAAAAATAGGCATAATCAGAAGCAAGGTGGCTACAAGGCAAAGACAAGCAGATTATAGAGCAGGGGGGATTTCAGGAAAGAGGGAGCACATAAGTAAAATTCCACTTATCTTAACATACATATAACCCCAGTTTTGTTGAACTCCAAGGCTTTGTAATTTAAGGGATTTTTGGGGTTTTGGTTTTTGTTTTTTTAAAGAATAAATCTATTGTTAGACAAAAGCAATAAAACCACAGTAACAATGAAGGTACTTTGGAGATGCATTCATTCAACCATGCTAATAAACAAAGGTTACCTTTCCAATTTGATTTTGTGATGCAATAGTCTCATAGTTATCCTGCCCTGTGCCGTTCTTAAACACTAGAATTCTGTCAGAGGTGTTCTCAACAGTTTTCTACACGCTGTTGGAAATGACAGGCTTGGTTTTCTTTTGCTTGACACCATTATGAAGATCCAGGCCATTCACTGTCCAAGATACTTTCTTCATTAATGACAGATGGTCTGAAAGAAAAAAAGAAAAAAAAAGTAAAGTCAATATTTGGCTTCCAAATTAAAACCGGACACATCATGCTCCCTGTTCCCTATTACCTTAAAAATACACACTGGCCTGTCTCCACTTAGGTGCTGGTATTTTCTGAAATACTACCACCAGCTTCCTACTAACCGTGACATAAGCTGTAGCAAGCTGTCTGCAGTGATAGCCTGCATAAATCATCATTCCTGAAGGGAACAGATGTTCAGGGTATGAAAGAGTAATACCACAATTTAGTCATAATTAAAATTCACCTTAGCATGCCTCTATCAGTGAGCAGAGAGGAACATTTCACTTCTCACCTACAAAAATGAAATGCCTCTCATTTCTTCTGCTTCAGCAAAATTAAGGCTGAACCTTTTGTACATTTTTTGAGTTCCATATCTGACACTGCATCATATAAATGACATTTTTATTTCACTTCAACTCTTATTGTTTTTCCTGTTTCCAAACACTAGAAAATGACCTCTAAATGGTGTCCTGCCTCTGCACAAAATGCACTTACAATTAAATCTTTGAAGGAGAATGTTGTACATTGCATGCAGAAATCTAATCAGTAGCTATCTAGTTACAGATCAAAACAGTGCCAATAAACATACTCATTGTACTGATAACAATTCAGTCTGAGCTGGATATTTAAAAACTGAGGGGCTGAAGACCTTTAAAACTTATTCAGTAATATAAGATCACTAAAATCAGTGGGAGTTAGAGGATTAACTCAGTTAAAAATTTGATCCTTAGCCTTGTAACTGCCATTAATGTTAACGGAATGTGTCTATACACATAATTTCAAAAATGTAAGCCTCATATTGCTATTATTACAGTTGAATTACATTAGATGCATGACAGTTCTGAAAAATTTATTTCAATTCACAAATCTTTATATCATGAGGCTACTTATTATGAAATATAAAGCATGTGTTGATTATGTTAATAAATATGTCTCTAAACCCACTAGGGTGTAAATGGCTGAGCTTTTCATAGCGAATTAAAGTTCTAAGACAAAAGACAATTTATCTTCTCATCAACGTTGATATTGGCAACAAATTTTAAAAACTCTCATTAAACCATAGTTTAATTTCCCAACTAAATATCTTTAGTGATTGTCAATCTATGGAACTTCACATTGGATTCTAAAGTCCGTGGATTAGATCCTCAGTGAATGCAACTTAGCTAACCTTACTGAATTTAGTACAGCTACAGTAATTTACCTGGACTAGAATGTGAATTTATAGATCTATTAATCTAGTAGGGGTCATTTGTAAGCAATGTGACTTCTCAACAAGCAAGTGAATTTCAAATTTACATTTGAAAAACTTTGGTTTCTTTTCTTCCACAAGGATGCATCTACATTAGTGTTCTAGTCCAAAGACTGCAATTTTTAAGTGAGGAACCTATAGCTTCCACTTAATGTATTTTGATTCGCATCACAGAGCAGTTTCAAAGCATGTAAACTGATATCCTTTGGATGAAACTAAACCAACAGATGTGCCCCAGAGGTGTACCTAAAGCCCTTCCATAAGTCCACTGCGCAGACTAGAGCTAGCCCAGAGTAATATCTCTTAAAATTTGTACAATGGGGACATTAAGTTCCTTTGTACTAACTGCTTTGTCCCACAGATATGTTTCTCTGGTGCTGTACAACTTGTTAACACAGATGTAGCTTTATTTTCACAGATCACAGAATCACAGAATGGTCAGGGTTGGAAGGGACCTCTGGAGATCATCTAGCCCAACCCCCCTGCCACAGCAGGGACACCTACAGCAGTTGCACAGGACGGCGTCCAGGTGGGTTTTGAATGTCTCCAGTGTGGGAGACTCCACCACCTCTCTGGGCAGCCTGTGCCAGTGCTCTGCCACCCTCAAAGTAAAGAAGTTCCTCCTCATGTCAAGATAGAACTTCCTGTGCTCAAGTTTGTGCCTGTTTCCTGCTCCCTTGTCCAGAGCTCTTCCTTTTAGTTGTAGAATTTATGAATTTCACCTAATCTTTACTTTTGAAACAGCACAAATGTGCATTTGCAGTTGTCAGGAAGGTATTCTGTGTTTGCTGTGAAAAACAATTGGCATGTGCACTTGGGATGAACTTGTTAAAAATCTGCTGCTAAAACTCTAAACATTCCCATTGCCACTGATCAGGTTCCAGCATCAAAGAGCTTTGCTAACGACAGCTGGACCAAGCAGACTCTTAGGCTCAAAATAGCCTTTTACATAGCATATTTAAAACTAGAATGCCAGGTAGGATACAGATGAGCAAACAGCATTAGTTCTTACCTGCCACAGCTAAAACTAACAACATTAGATTGGGAAATGCAGGGAGACTTCACTGAATGGCATTAACAATTCTGTGTGTTTCACAGTCCTTATTATTAAACAGTTGAGAAATGTTTATTTTTATTGATTTATATTCATCTAGAAAGCATGAAAGCTTTACTAAATCCATTTTAGAAATGGGACCCCTGAAAAGTTGTACAGGATCTCGCAGAAGAACTTGAAATAATCTCCTCTCTAAAAGGACATGCTTAAATATGAGCCACTTACCAGAACAGTTACTTTTTACTTCATGAAGAACAGTTTACAAAGACATTTTTCTAATGGACATTATTTTTTATGCTATTAACTCCCCTTTGTGTGAAAAGATTATTTTGGTTGACTGTGTAAGACACCCTGTCCACTCAGCGTATGAGATGGCTTGACTGCCCCTTGGTCCCTCCATCAATACTGGTTCAAAGTCGCATGAGATTGTAGTAATAAGGAAGATGCATCTCAGAGTTCATATGAACAGCACATCTTGAATCACACTGTCACGTGACTTATCCATGAATTCTGCTTCTGATCACAAGAAAACAGCAATCTGGTTATAAAGAGGTGGTTGCAAAACCAGTTTAACTACTGGTTGAAAAATACCTCTACTAACACTGGAAAACAGATCTTAAGATCTCAATTAAGCAACACAAGTGAGCAAAAAGATGGACTGACTGTCATCTGGAAATTTCCGAAAATGGTATGTTTTCAGAGAAGTTGCAGAAGGTGGTTCAGCCTTGGAAGAAGGATCTCTAATATGCATTGACAAATCTAGTCTAAGTCTGTGCCATGATTTAGTTTGGGAGGGTATTCATTTATATAGTTATTGGACATGTATTATGTGCTATTTCCCATAGAGGAAAGTATTAAAAGTTGGCTGGGTAACAGCAAAAGGCTGTTTTTCAGTTTAGGCATGCTACACTAAGTTTAGTTTGGTTTCCTCCTGAGCAGAGTGGTACTTGGAAAAGAAGTGGCAGCTGATTTAGATTATAATGAAAGATGACATAAGGTGAAACTTAGAGATTGCTTGGCATTGAATGATAAGAGCAAGTAGATGCCTAAAGGCAAATTTAGGAAGATTATAGCTGCCTAAGCCAAAGAATGTGATAAACAAAAATTTTGCCCACCCTTTAAGGTTACATCCACAGTATCCCTTAAGGCTGGCTGGAGAATTGCTCTGAAGGTCAAGCTTGTCTGTATTCCATAGTATAAACCTGCAAGGAAACTTCAAGCACAATAGAAATAAACCCTCCAGGAATCTGCATGGCCAAAAATGCTAAGCATGACCATTTGTTCCCAGCCTTGGCCGAACAAGATGTCAATGAGGCTGTTATGAGCACAGAGGGCAGGCACTACATGGTAATGAATATACCTCTGCCACTTCAGAACAGCGTAGACATAAAATCAGGCACTTGAGTGTCTTTGTGTTCCCTTATTTTCAACAATAAATGACTCTCACCACCTGAAATTGTACATTGATGCTGCTGTGCATCCTTAAGCAACCACGATCCTACCCGATTAGAGAAGTTTGGCAGCCACCAATCTTTTGGGCCTCACAAACCAGGAATCTCCCAAGCAAAATCCCCTCATTGAAGGGATACTTCAGATATACTAAGTGCAGACACAAACAGTGGTAGCACTGAGTTTATCACAAAGTAAACCAGACATGAGCATTTAAATCAAAAATCAACTTAAAGAATGGTGGTAAAATCTCATTTATAGAAGTGGCCAAGTGTTTATATTTCCTGGGGAGGGGGAGGTCAGATTCTACAATCTTCTGAGTCTAACAGGCTCAGTTCCATATTTTCAGTTCCCAGGAGAGTGCTCGTAATCTCCAGTATGCACGCTGAATTGAGATTTCTCTCTTGTTGCTATTGGACTCTGCAGCAATAATGCAAAATTCCTGGGGAAGAAAGAAAGAACAGTCATGGGAATCTGACTTTACAGGTCATTGATAATAAAAGTACTTATTTGGAAATCAGGTAAGGATTTCATAATCCCAGTCTTAAACAATGTCTAAACAAGGTGTTTAAGCAGAGGCACCAGATGAGATTTCAGCTTCATTCCTTTCTTCAGGATTTCTTAGCACCTGTTGTAAATGCTGCTTCTCTTGCGCCTGACCTGTACTTCACACTGATGCTATAACTGAAAATGTTGTTACATATAACAGAAGTGACTTGATGGGAGACTGGAAGGAAGTTTCTACCCCTGCTAAAAATATTTTGAGGTCTTCATGTGCCTAGGATATGTGACAGAAATACAGCAAGTATGGACAATGGAATGTAGAAGATTGCCAAGGTCTGTAGGGAGAGAAGTTATACTCTAACTAAAAACTACAATAAGAAAAAACAGACAAGTTGTTTGACACATAAGTCCTTCTTGCGTTGCTTAAATACTTAGAATATCTACAATGACCTACTGCTATTACTACAAAACGAGTGGATTTCATTCACTTTCAGAATTGGGAATAAAATGCAGCATCATTATGCAAAAGGAGAGGTTGAGAGACCGTGGAGAGAAGGCAGTTGAGAGGAGGTTTAACCACAATCTTCAACTACCTAAAGAATGGCTATAGGAAAGACAGAGAGACATGTCTCAAAGGGGCACAGTAAAAGAACATGAAGAAACAGTCACAGCTGTAGCATGGGAAAATTCAGCTAAATATAAGGAAAGAAATTCACAAAAAATAAGCAGTGGAATGGCTTGCCAACAGAGGCTGGGGAATTTCCATCTTTGGAAATTTTCAAAACTTCACTGGATAATGCCCCAAGCCACCTGTCCTACCTTTGAAATTAGCCCTGTTTGAGGAGATTGGACTAGATGACCTGCAGAGGTAATGATGACCTGGATGACCTAGATGACCTTCAAGGCAAATTATGCTGGTATCTTCAGTAATCTGCCACTGCGTAGTAGCTAGTTGTACACAATACTGTTAACCATAATGTACCTTAATTTGTTAACCACTAAGTTAACACGAAGTGCTTGATACCGCAAATTTACAAATCTTAACCTAGTTTTTTATAAGCATCATTTACATAAATTTTTATGTGATAATTTACCATATATTTCAAAAATTGAATTATATGCTTGGTATTATGCTTAATGTTAGCTGTTGAAGTGATTTAAAGAACATCAGCAACACTAATCAATAGTTTGGTACAGGAAGTGAAGATTAACTCAGCAAAGTTACATTATACTGAGAACTGTGGATAAGCAGAATATATTACCTAAATGGAAGTAACCCCTCCAAAACACACAGTAACACTGCTACTGCTAGTTAAAGTGTCTGTAAATCTTTAAGCATCTCAAGATAGCAGAATTACATTTCAAATTTCACATGCCAAGGAATACCTTCCTCCGGCAAAATAATTCTTAATGATATGATGACATAGAGGTTCACTATTAAGAATGAAGAATGTCACTTGCAGAATAATACATATAAACTCACAGAGCACTTAAATTTTCATTTACATTCCCTGTCTAAGAACTGACTATACTGCTCATGATCTGAGCCCAGGTTTGTATGTTACGCATTTCCTGTTACATTGAACTTATTTCAAAATTCGGTTTTCTTACTCTCCAAACACCTACCCCCTTAATTCACAATCACTTTATACTGTCATTGTGGAAACAAGAGTTACAGAGTTGTAAGAAACTTTCTTCAAATGATAATAAAAAGGAATATAAAAATATTATATTATGCATATGTACTCAGAAATATCTTGCTTTAACTTCTTTCCCTCTCCTCACTTTGATAGAAATAAATACCAACCAATGCCACAAACAACCTTCATAACCTCATGAATCCAAAACTTACTGTCTGAAAAAAATCTTTTAATCTATTAAAAACAGGACATAATTTTCTCAGTTCCCACTTTTTAAGAATCTGAAAATTGATTGATACATTTTAAAGGGTACAAAACAGTAACAGAGACATGAATCTGAAGCATATCTTATATATTAATCCAATTAAGTATTAATACAATAAATATGAAACTCCTTGATATATATTTATGAAATAGGAAGAAAAGCCCAAGTTTCCTAAAATTTAAAGACTCTGGTGGTAACAACACATAATGTTGCATTCAGTTATGTCCTCTGTTCAAATTACGAATGCCTCTGTATTTGGGAAACATATTATGCCCAGGTCACATTCCTGTGTTTAACTAAGTTTACAGTCACTCCCTTTTCTTTAAATACTTGAGAGTTTTTTGTTTCTGCATGTTCTGAAGTGTCATCATTTATGGCCACGGGCAGAATGGCTATATTTAACTAATAATGACAGCAGTTGTCATTAGATTTTAAACTCGCTAACACTAGTCTGACATATTATGTGAAGTATGTCTTAATTCTAAATTTGATTAACATTACAAACATCCCATCTTCTCTGCCAATCAACATATTTCATCCCCTTGCCTTGAACTTTTCCATGAACTCTTCAGGAAAATAGGTCATGGTACTAGTGTCCATTTGAACTAAAGGCAGCCCCCAGATTGTGAAAAGACTTTTATACGCTTTTCACAAAACACAAATGAAAATTTAGGCTCATCAGCGAATGAGGAATGTTTTCCACTATGTTTTGTGTGATAGGAATCTGAAATCTAGAATTTACTTTAAAAAAATCATATTGTATTTTCTTTTAAATAATGAAGTTACACTTTCGGAAATAATTGAAAATATGTAAATGATTAGCAATTAAAACTGCTAATGTTAGTCTAACAAACAGAGAATCAATACTAAAAATTAAACAAAAATTCCTTTGATTATACTTGAGTAGTCCAGAAGCAATGAAAATTGTTCCAAGAGATCAAAAATCTGGTGTTGGTACAGTTTAAAAGAAATAATTCACACTTCATGACATTTCATATTAAATCTTCCCTTATTCACATTCAAGTAAACCTGAAATTATTTGGGGAATTAAAAAGGTGTAAATGCCAAACAGAATAAATAAGATAAGCCCTGAAGAGACTGCAGCAACAATGCAGTATGATAAGAACACATAGAGACTGGGTGAAAGGTTAAGACTCTGGCCCTGCACAAAATTCAATTGATTGGTTGATGGTTTACAATGCAAACAGTTTTCTTCCATTTGGCAGAGAGAAGAGAGAAGAACGCCTCTTAGTCACCAGTGCTGTATCTTCCCCATTCCTCTTAATTTTTTCTCTTGAACTTGTGTTCATTGGATCTAGAATGATAATGGTTGGAGGACTCTCTGTCTCGTTCTGGATTGGGATGAATTTCTCCATTCTGTAGAGCTGGCAATCGCTTTTGGTTTGGGATTTTTTTTTTATATCAAGGGCCAGAGATTTAATTACAAATTATCTTAAACAGATTCTTACTGCAATCTACACGTTAATGGGGATACAGATCTCAATGTTTTGCATTTCTTGAAAAATTTTTCATTGTAACACTTCTTAGTGCAAATAAAGGAACTAAGACAGAGGTTCTACAGGCCAAGATCCTTATCTGTTGTTATGTGAAAGGTATGGATAAAACTTTCTTACAACTCCTGGTTCTTTGATAAATAAGGATGTCTCAAAATTTACCCTGGATTTGTCTTCCAGGATACTGCTGGGGGAAGTGTTAGGACAAGTTCAACTACTGATTAAATAGAGCTGTACTTTTAATATTAAATTTACATTGTTTTGTCTGTACCTTACTGTTTCCATGTTCTTTTATTCAAATACAATTTTAAGCCATATTTGGAAAGTATTTTTCACATCGAGAAAATAGCATTATTCTTTTTCTCATTACAGAATTGCTGACTTCTTTACCACAATTATGTTCCCACTGCTGTAGATAACATAAAAATATACAGAAAGATACCGTTTCATATCCAGGCATTTTATAGCCTAAGGACCTAATGTAGAAGTCTATGGAGGAAGCTGTATCTCTTTCTTTAAATTCACATGGATTCTGGTCCCCTTGCACTCTGATGCATTCCCCCAAACACAGTACTAATACCTAACTAATTAATACAGTATCATCTTACTCTTTGCTGCCTTAAACAAAAATACTATACAAAATATAGTTTTTCAAGAGAAACTGTAATAAAAGGATAGTAAATAGGGCATTTTCTTTATATATGGAATGTAGTAGATATTATCATTTCATAAAATCAGTTCTTCTTAACAGTGGAGGCTATATATAAAAGGTTTAGTTGTGTCTGTTTAGCAGCATATTATAATGGCTGTTTACTGGTTAACTAAACAATTCAATTTGTATAATTAATTTTATGCTTAACTAAATTTTGAATTACAGCTTTTTAATTTAAAAAAAAATCCCAGACAAACTGTTCTTGAAAAAATATTCCCTCTGGTGATTTTTCTACCCTGACTAATTTGCTTTACTTGGTTTTATTTTTATATGTGTGTGTATGTGTGTATGCATGTGAACGTATTATCACTTTTGGCTATCAGTTTACAACTTCAAGTTAAGTTGTCATCTCTTACTCCGTAAAGCCTATTGGTTGCTCCCAGAAATCAAGCATCTGGTCAATCCGTCATGGTGGAAAATGTCTCTATAAACCACTATCATCAAGCTAAAGTATACCACAAAGCTTTCTCATATTTCTTTAACAAAATACCAAAGTTAATAGACAGGAGAGTGAAGTCTAAGACCAGGAAAGAAAGTTAAAGCCTGACAACACACATTTGCTATGGTTATTGTGCCATCAATAAGACTCCATTTATGTTGTCTGGAAAAACATATTTATCAAATTCTGCTGTGGAAGCTCTTGAGGGAACACTATATGTACCTTTGCTCCTGGTGCCAAAGGAAGCAGTAGAGTTTGCTTAGTGGGAAATCTAAGGAGGAAGAGACATAGCATATTAAATGTGGGATCTTACCATTAGATTCCTGTATAAAAAAACACTAAAGACTTCAACGTCACTGAGTGGCTAGAAGGGGGACTTCAATGTTGTGAAGGGTTCCAAAATAGCTCAGAAATGGGCATACTTCAGATTTTGAAAAGGTACCCACAACAGGAAAGGCCTCTAAGAATCTGTAATAATAATTGGAATCTAATTTTCCACAGTAAAATAATAAAATTAATTTTCTGTAAGAAACCCTTAGAACAAAATATAATCTAGGTTTTGCTGGCACCCCTCTCAAAGAACAGGTTTTTGTCATTCTAACTTTCAGAATATGATCAAGCTAGTTTCTAAGTATTCAATTCTATTTTGACACATGATGATTTGAGAGGAAACTTCTACAGCTTACAACAAATCTCTATATATCTTGAGATCTTCAACCTGTTATAAGATGGATAAGTTCATACTATATGATGAGATATGTATTTCTGCATATTTTTATGAACAGTTGTCATAGCATATTCCTTTTCAGATCAAAATTTCAGTACAAATGCATTGAAAAAATACCATATAATACAGTAATTAAAGGCAAATTTGTAATATAATGTATTAACTTCAAGTTCATAGAGGAGATACATTTTTTCTGAAAAATAAAATGTGACAACTTTCATTTTTATGTGTTGATCAGAAAAAGCCCTATATTATTTAGAATGCTGCTTAGAATTGAAACATTTCCAAATCAGTCAATAATTAGAATGATAAGAATC
Organism: Pluvialis apricaria; assembly: GCA_017639485.1. Classification (NCBI taxonomy): domain Eukaryota; kingdom Metazoa; phylum Chordata; class Aves; order Charadriiformes; family Charadriidae; genus Pluvialis; species Pluvialis apricaria. The sequence goes on from CM030012.1 coordinate 53,355,710, forward strand.
CATCATTTCACTGATCCTTACTCCTTGTAGAAAAGACATCCTGTTATAAATGCATTCACACACGTTCTTTTAAATTGGAATCTGTCTTGGTAAATTCCTTCATTTTTTGGATCACATGATATCTAAATGTTATTAAACAAAAAAATCTTTATCTCTTCATTTAAATAAAGACCTGAAATGCAGCATTAAAAACACTAAACTGATTACTTTTTCTAGTGGCCTCCTTGTCACAGTGCATTAATAACAGACATAAAATCTTATTCATCATTTTTAGTTTTACTTTTAGCACACAGTACTGGAAACGTATCCTACAAATATAAGTCTAAAATAAAGAGTACAGACATTTTGGCTAAGTAGTAAAAAAGTGAATGTTTACGTACTAATTGTTTCCATATCTAGTGTTCTTTTACTATAGCGATCCACAGAATGAGAGCTGGAAGTAGGTCATAAATAATGCTCTGTACCCAGTAATAAGGTGTATTAATCAGATGAAATGCCTATGCGTTCAGCGAAGTGGACCATGCTCCATAAAAGCAATCCTTGTCAGTATGACTTACAAAAAATCTGTGAGCATGGCATATCAACAATAGCATTTTGGCCAAAATGCCTGTCTTTAGGAAGTGATTCAGTTTAAGATCAGCACAGCCAAATTAAGTGTCTACTTGTAAATTATCTATGTATGAGCTAGACATCTTAGTTCCCATTACGGTCAGTGGAGCTCCACTAAGTATAGTCGTATAACTGTAGAAACGCCTTGCGTCAGTATTGTGAAGGTTCCTGCAGAAATCACTGACGTTACTTTCAGTAGTACAGTGAATTAGACCTGAGCATAATTGGTTTTAGATTGGAGTCTAAGTCCACAATTGATTGATCAGCCAAAACTCCTTTGTCTCCAACTTACTAACTCTGAAGCAAGACCAAGGTAAATGGCAAACACAGAAACTGAAAAGTCGCTGAATGGAAGATGAAGCTGAGAAGTCGTCATGTTTTCCACAATAGCATGACTGATAAAATGCACAAACTTTTCATGAAGGAGTGATAGTAAATTGATTGTTTTATTGGGCAAGGTTGCTAATGTCACTGGAATAAAATTCAATAAAAAGAAATGAATAACAGTTTAAGAAATTGGTAACTAATGAAGAAAAGATGAAGGATTACACTGGAGGCACATGAAACTCAACTGCAAAGAGATGTAGGGGTGCAATAAAAGCTGACAGGAGAAACATGAGGTATTAGAAAGAATAAATAGGAATGTCCAATAGATTTTAAAATTCAGCAACTGCTAAATATATAAGTGTATGCAAACAAACACTGAAATACTTGGTCTCCCATATATTTCCAACAATTAATTAAATATAACCATGGACCATCACCATATGTAAATTACATGGAAAACCAACATACTACAGAGAATTAAATCTTTGGCACAGTTCTGCAACACACTAGTTCCACAATAGTCCCACAAAAATGTTTTAAATGCTTGGGACTTGATTCTTTTTTGTTTGGTAAACTTCTGTTGGAATGGCACCTTATAACTGATGTCACATGCATTTATTATAAATATTGAATTAAATTAAAACAAAGAAGTAATGGCTTTCAATTTTTATCCCAGATCATGCCATTTGACAACTTATGTTTGAATCTTTATTCATTGAATCGAAATCTCAATTTAAATTTCTATATGCCAGAAAGATGAGAAGGGGAATAAATCTAAATAAACCAAGACATCAACATCACTGGGAATTATATTTTATCTTGCATATACTTTCATTGCTTCAAGTGGTATATATAATACCACTTGAAGCAATGAAAGCATATGCAAGATAATACAATTCTGACAGACTGTGGTTTATACAGCACTTGAAATACAGATTTCCACAAAGGTGTTGAACTTGCAAATATTTATGTGCAACTACACATGTAAAAAGTCTGTCTGCTTTCCATGGGATCACTTGTACATATTTGCAGGGTTGGGGCTTTACAGTATCACTGATCTGCCATTCCCATGCAAAAACGATTTGCTACTGACATTTGACCTTGTTAGCTATGCATTAAGGACTCAAATGCAGCAATCAGTATGTTTATACTGACAAGTCATATTACTCCGTGCTCTCTTCCCAGTCTTGGGCTAGGGAAAGAAAATATAAAATACATACTGTCTACCCCTACGTCTTTATACATCTCTAAAATCTATCTTTAATATATCGTAGCTTTTTAAAAATGTATACAATGTTCATTCATACTATTTATAAATAATAAAATATAAGCAAAAAAGTACTATGGAATGTTATACAGAGAATTTATAAATGTTTTTAACATCAGTTCTGATTTTTGAGCACATGGAATTGTACACTATTCACTGTCATTTTCCAGTTTTATTAAACTTGTAAGCAGGGGTGTAAAAAGGTCTATTTTCTGGTATTGGTGGCTTTTCTACTTATAGCAGTGACTTTTTCCTGTTATACTTACCCTTTTAATGGACACACAATATGTTACTCTGTGCCCAAGCTCACCTACTCTTTCTTTTCTCAAAAGACAAGGCACATCTGCCACCTGCTCTACTCTGCGTCCCAGCAACAACTGTCGAGCAGCAAAAAGATTGATTATCAGTCAAAAACCATTCAACAACACCAGATTTTGGTAGGTTAAGCTTGCTGATCCAGCAAGAGATGGTGTGAAATTTTCAGTAATGCGTGCCAACATTTTGGTGCTAAAAGAACAGCAGTGCATGTCACAATGAAACACAGCCAAAGATATGCAGACAAAGCACAGAAGTTTTTGTTTTGAACTTGGCTTGCAAGAGGCAAATGAGAGAAAGAAAAAAGGACTCGCTTAATGAATCTGAAAATCTATCATAACACTCGAGTCATATGCATGGAGAAACTACACTAAGAGTATCAATGACGACTTTGTAACAAATTATAGCAGTACCCATATAAAAATACTACAATAATAGGATCCTTTCAACGATTCATACAGTACCAATAGCAGTTTTATCATGCACTTTTGCAAGAATAAATACAAAGATTTGTGCCTTTTACTGAATATATAGGCCATTCATTATAGCCATTCCAGTGAATGGACCACCTGTATCATACTCAGAATAATTTTTATGTTATAAACAACACCTTATCACATATAAAATTGATTATGTAAGACATAGGCTTACTAACATAAGTTTCATTCATGAATACCGCCATGAATATGTAAACATACCTTTAATTACAGGACTTCTATCATAAAAGCTCTATTAAATATTAGATTTTTATGTGCATAGAGCACGCTATGCTGTAGTCATTTTCTTAGGCAAATAGCCAGTAATGAGTACTATATAGATATCTTCTGGAAATGTATTTGTACTAAGTAATATCAATCTGTAAAAGACTAGCAAAAGATCATTCGAATATTTTGAAACTCAGAATTAAATATTTAACACTAAAGAATGTCTCCTAATACTTCCCAAGATAACAAGTGCTATTTAAAAACTATGTAGAAAAATAAAATGCAAGGCTTGTTTCTAAAGCAAGCACAAAAGAAAAAAAAATGCCCAAAAGCACGAAGAAATATATATAAAAAATATATACAGCATAAATATAAAATATACACACTAGTTGAATGATTTGTCTTTTGTTTTTCTTCTTTGCTATCCCTAACTTTTTAAAAAATATATCACATTTTACTGCTACAAGATTATACAAATGGGAATGTTTCACATAATTTTAAACAATTTATCTTATTTGCATTTCTCATTGGAATTGTACACTGGAATTGTAGATACCTACCTACACATACACTATTCTAATAATAATTTAGCTTTTTATTATACGTTAGCTTACATCAATCGTAAGTTTTTTATTACAAATGCTAGTTGAATTAATAGTTTACTAAAACACCCAATTCGTATCTTGAATTTGACACTGAACCCCACTTAAGCTAATGCTATAAAATGTTACCACAAATTTGCTGCAGAAATCTCACAATGTACTTCATGATCTTAAAATATGACAGAGAGAAACATTTACACTCACATTTAAACTGTAAAGGATTCAGAAATAGTTTTCCCCCTTGTATAAGATAAAACATAATTACCAGATTGGTAAAGAAATTAAAAGGAAAGAAGAAAAATTTTAATATTTGTCTTACCAAACAATCTAAAATTAATAAAGCATAGTAATGTAGATATTCCATATTGCTGTATTAAACTTTGAAAAATTTTTAAACAATGACATTAATGAATTCAATCTTACATTCTGGATTATTTTTGCTAGTGGAATAAGCCTAATTAATTATGTCTGTTTGATGTCACTGAAACTAAACAGTAAATTCAATAATCTCTTTACATTTTCACCATTTAACCTCCTGCAGGCTCCCTAATGTCTATTCAGATCTATATTAAATTAAGTACCAATGCTAATGAAGGGCAATAAACGTGGCTGTCAGTAGATTTTTCTTTCATTAAGCACATTATCCTCTTACTGAGCTGTAAATGAGTAAACATTAGTTTTGTTAAACCATGCAAAAAGACAGGACGAAAATCATTTTTAATTGCACCCCTTAAGCCATTTGCTGGGGGTTCTCAGTTTTGGTTTGGTTTTTTTACCTTTTGTTTTTTTGAATGGATATAAAAAGGTCTCTCCAGTTGAAATATAAACATCAGCATCATGGGGTATGTCTTTAGGTTCTAGTGCTTCAGTGCCGTCTGCCAAGAACACTCATCGTGCAGCCATGTTCAGATTCAGCTTTTCAGAGCACTCCTCCAGCAGCTAAATGAATCCAAGAGGTAAGGAATCCTGATTACAAACATATTTATTTTATGATCAATATTTAGTCAGAAAAAATAAAATTGGAAATAAAAAATCCACTCTCAACTAATTTACCAATCATAGTAACTGCACTACAAGTCACTTAGTATATTAGTGGTTATTACTAAAAATCATAGGATAACAAGATGAGAACAACACATAACCTTAGAAAGATTGGTTTAAAAGTATTGTTCTCTTGCCTTTTAATGTCAAATAATATTGTACGGTATGCTGGAACTTAGTTCACTTAGCCATTTATAAGAATTTTTAACAAGTCACATATTAGGAATAGTGTGCAAAGGAAGAAAAGTTTAATGCAAGCTTATTTTAAAGGAAAAAAGGATTTATGTTAGGGTTTGAAGCAAAAGCTACCAATAAACTTTATGCATGCAAGAAAACTTTTATTTGGGGTTACTAGCTTAATTAAGGACACAGAAACCTTAGCAAAGATTCTTCTTGTGCCATTTTTGTAAGCTATGACTTTGATTACATTTGGCTGCTGTTTAATAACTTTGGATACTTCAAATGCCCTCTGGATATGCCAGAGTGTTGAAGAGAAAGCACAGTTAATTCTGTTGCAAAAAAAAATCCAGTTTAGGATATTAAAGAAACAATCCAAGATATTTGTCTTGGTTTTGTTTTCTTTTTTTTTTTTTACTTTTTTTTAGAACTCTTATAATAATTGTGTGAAAAGACAATCTGAACGTATGGTCATTAAAATTCTTCACAGTATAGGAATTTAGTTAGCAGCACCTACATTATAAATACAGAAAATACAGAGAAACTGGACTGTTATAAGCAAAATAGACTCAACCTATCCCGAATTGAGTTTATTCAGAACTTCTAGAAGACTTGGAAAGCAGTTGCTTAATTAATTAACTCCTTTTATGCAATATCTTAAGAATTTCATAAGAAAATAAATCACCTAATTTTCAAAGTATTTTTCAAAATCTACCAGCACAAATAAAGATAGAAAAAAATTTGTTGATTCTGAGAAAACTTGTAATTAAAGAGTCCTTTCAGTGCATACTATGTAGATTATTGCTTCCAGTTTAAAAAGTAAGAACTGATGACTGTCTTTTCTCAGGCAAAATTTCAATCAAATTGACAGCAATTATGCCTGTACAGTGACTGCAGAGTGGGGCTTATTGTTAATTGTTTCTGTTTCCCAGATAGCAAAATATATTCAATGCAGCAGCCTGAATAAAATTAAATAAACTAATACTCAATTAAAAAAAAATCATAATACTTTTTCAAAATGCTCTTCCCACAGACAACTTCTGAATAATACCACAGTAAGACTATTTTTAAAAAGAAAAAAAAAGGTGGGGGGGAGCAGATTTATAACAAAATGTCATACTTCAGCAAGTACATTTGTGACATACGGTCTCCATCCTAGTCTGCAACAAGAGATTGCCATGCAGTACTCAAGACTGCTTCAAGGCCTAAGATTTGAATTTCTGTCCTATGAAATACCTTGGAAATTTTTCCATTCATTTCAATTAGCACTGAACTGATACTCCACCTAAATCATAATGGCATATTTTATAGTTTCCACATTTCTTCAGTGACAAAATTACCACTTAAGAATCCCAGCTTTTTTGTATTCTTTTTAGCATTTCTAAAGCAAGTCATGCTATTAAATCAGCATAGGTACTTCAGTGTTGAGTACCAAACCACATAAATAAGAAAGCTAGAATGTGGCCCCCTTAAAAAGTAACTGTATTTTTTCCTTTTGGTTTTAGAGTTCAAGATGTTCATACACCAGAGGACAAGTATATCAAAATATATGTCTTATCATACAAAATTAGCAATTACAAATACTTCATGGTTTTGGATAAAGCACTTTCAGAAAACATTTACAAAAAAAGAAATTTAAGAGGCATTTTTATCCAATTTGAGGTCATGTCTGCACACAAATGAGGGGATACCATGATAACTATAATCAACTAGGTTTGTCTCAGTTTACAGCAGTCTACACACACAAAATAGAAGATACTAACAATAAAAAGCGTTTGATGAGGAGATCTAAATTAAACACACTAAAATACACTTTTGTTCACCAGGTCTTCACTTTAATCACTTTTTTGGTACATTGCAAAATCCAATTGTTCTCTTGGGTTTTCCAGACAGACAGAATCAATTCATTTTGGATTAATTATGGACAATCACATTCTTCTTTACAGAGGGTAGACTTGATGGATATTACCTACCTATTGTCTAAGTCTATTAAAAATTTGTAAAGTAAACTGGGATGCCTGGTTTATTGTCAGTCTAACTGTCTTTCAGAAATGTTTGATGAAATCAATACAGTTTTTAAAAGGATATACTCTGAGAAATTTTAGGTCAAGAAATCTTAATAAAAATTAGCAAGGTCTTTTTTAGAATATCAACTGAATCGTCACTACAATGTGACTGAACTGCAGCAGTCATGATTAAAAGCAACAGAGAAGAGCTTTGATTACCTTAGTTGACCTGTGGGAACACTTTCAGCTCTGTTTCTCTTGGATGGTGATATAAGACAGAAATTGTCTGTTCTGTTTGATTTGTAGCTGTCTATATGTCTGATACTCCATCACAGCTCTGAACTGATTTTGTTTGATGTGTAGAACAATCTTGAAGTCTTGACCTTCTTGATACCATTTCTGATTGCAGGCGAAAGTTATGGGCAAATGGAAGTTGTCTAGAGCTTTGCTTCCCTTCAATACTTTTAACCGCTGTTTTTGCATAGGGAGGGAGACATTTTCTGAAACAGAAATATGATAAGTACAGTTAAAACTTTATCTTTTTGCTGCAGTCTTTCAACTAGTTTAACTTGGTAATGATAGACTGTAAGGAGTTCAGAAAAGCCTACAACTTAATTAAAGTTGGAAAACACATTACGAAACTGTGTTAATAGTTTCATCCTGATTCTTATTTCTGCAAACTATAAAATTATTTCAGAATTCAGCTCAATTAATCTTTGCACAAGCTAGGATCAGAATGTATGTAATTGTAGGATCAATTGTATAAAGTGCTGTAGGATAGGATTATGGTGAAGTACAGTAGGTATTTCAGCTATACTATATTGCAACAGCACAGCGTCTGTGCTAGACTTCCTTCATACAAAATGAACATTGAATTACCTCATAAAGCTAAAAAAAAAAAGGTTTTATTTGCATAAAAACATTAAAATGAATGAGAAAAAAAGCCTCCAACTTTCAGTTTGAGGCTACTGTTAATGGCGCAAAATTACTTTATACCATAGGCCAAAAGTCTAGATGGAATATTCACCCATATGAAAATCCCATAATCTAATTTTATCCAGTCTTTGGAAGATCCAAATCAGCACTAGTATAACTGTGCCAACAGCACCATCAAAGATCAAGAAGAAGCAAGAAAGGAATTGGATGAGATCAAGCCCTCATTCTTCTTTCATATTCAAATAATTCTTAAATGTCAGAATATTCCCATTATAAATTACAAAAATGATGTCACAACAAATGTGAACTTCAAAATTTGTCCATATGGATTGCAATATGTTTACCTAGGATATCCTTAAACTAATAAATGTCACAGGAATACCAAATACTGGAGTGCAATCAACCAAAACTTTTTAGTATCATGAGTCTGAACACATTACGCTGTGTTTTGAGCTCTGACTAGTGACAGCAAGAGGACATTATTTTTGTAAGTATTCTTTTTCTTAAAAGATCATTTTGTTACCCACTTGAAGAGCAGAAAGTAACTAGAAAACTAGAAACAAATTTCTTTAAACAATAAAAATCTATTAATTGCCATTATTTATTCTGTAGATAACTTCCTTCTTTAGCAGATAACACACTTACTTACTACTCATGAACTATTTTGATGGAATATGAACAGTACTGTTAGTATTAACTAGGAATTACCTTGCTTACATGACAAGTAAACCATTATGTAAGTGCTCTGGTGTAGCAAAGGGATACTACTTTTCAACAAGCTACACTACCTACGAAATCTCCTGTCACTAAATTACACTATACAAGGAAAATACCTACAGGACAAATACTGTTATTGTTCCCCAGTCCTTGTCCAGCTTTTTCTTAAGATTTCCCACCATCATAACATCTATTTACATGTACAGTGTATGTAAACCCTAGGGTACTTCCTTAACCATGGTGGTTTCAAATAGAAAATGCAGATATGCAATTACTTAGAGTAATCGTACTCTTGCACTGCTGAGCTGTTTTATACTTTGAGAAAACTCAAATTTAGATGTAACCCTGGTGCCCCATCCTTCTGGAGATTAAACGCCATAAAATGAAAGTTCTAATATGTGGAAACCTCAAGAAAGAGCCAAAGTGAAATGGCTTTTACTAGTCAGGAAAAACAGCTTGGTACTTCATATTAAAGCAAAATTTCTTCTTAGCCAATGGTCAGTTTTGCTAGCTGCTATCACCAAGATGCTGTGGCCATTTTTTTATGGCACAAGTAAAGATGCCCAGATAGAGATACAGAAAGAAAAGATTTTGAAACCAGAAATTTAGATGGGAAAAGAAATGAAAAAACCTAAAAACCTAAAGAAGTCTAACAAATTTTTTCTCATTTAAAAGCAATTAAACTGTTGTTTATTCAAAGCCAAAGCACTGAAGACTTTCTGTAATTTTTACAAAAGGAACTTTTACTTTCAATTAATTCTACATGCTGAAATTGTTTATCTACATCAGATCAAAATTTTTATTCTATTGCTCTAGTGCAATTTTCTAATTATTCATTATTGTCTAACTAAAGCATATTTCTCCATATTTCTTCTTCAAATAGAAAGCAACAGTATACATACACACATATATATAAAGAAGAGTCCATAAAGTTTTCTAAGACATAAATCTGCACATGGCTAAGTTTTTTTTCCCTAAGTGAAAAATATAGTTACTTTAACAGACATTGGTTCAGTAACAGCTATACAGGTCAAAGTTATCACACAGTTTTGGACGTGAATTCAACAGCAGGATAATGACAGTTGCCAAGGATTTGTACTTGCTGTCGCTTACTACTAGTGTTGCCTGTCAAATTGTCTCTTTTTCTTATACAGAAGCCATGGAATTTTTTATGGATAGCAATTACTTACAATATACAATGAAGTACATCAGATGTAACAACCACCCTTTAGCCCTTCATTATTTGGTCGTCTCTTTGTTATATCTAGTCATCCATTTTCACCTAAATTATTTATTTATACTGCATATTTGACAAGCATGTATTCTTTGCGTTATTTTTTTCAGTAGCTGTTCAAAAGATATAGTGATTTATTTTAATATTCTCCTATTTAAATTTACATATTTAAATTTACCTTTTTATTTTTATACTTGCACTTCATGTTAGATTTCTCAAGAAAAGCATTATCTGCACGGCGAAGGCATTTTATGTATCTACCAAAGGTATTAAAAATTAAAATAATGGAATATGAGATCTTAACCACAATGGAGGGGTTAAGAAAATCTTGTATTTAGTCATTATTTGTTTGCATTGTTAAAGTATTTTTCTCCAGCCATCATATATGTTTCGTATTTGTTTGCACTTACATTGTTGTTGCACTACATGCATTAATGCTCCAGATAACCGTATTAATATATCTTTATATTGATAGATGAGAACATGATGTTTCATGTATGTTCTGAAACATTTTCTGGTACAGACCTGCATTAATATCTTCATTAGACTTGTGAAAATTGTAAATTTAATTTTATTTTACAGGAATCACACAGCATACATCATTTACATGATAAAGACCAAAGCCTAATAATTTAGTAAAGTTAATATGTTTGGGAAAATGCCTTCATAATAATTCACCAAACAAAGGGCCGGTTTACAGATATAATCGTATCACTTCGGGAAGGACCTTCTTCAACAAATAATGCTGCAAACCTCACACCTGCCAAGTAATCTAAACTGTTCTCAACTCATACAGCAGCTGGGAAGAAAAAGTGATGATCGTTTTCCTTTTATTAGGGAAGCCAAATCCTCCCCTTTTCTCCTAATACTCTTTCCAATTATGGTCTATCACAAATTTACAATCTATTCTAAATGAGTACACCCTAAGTAATAACGTAACAAGTATGGGCTGTGTGTGAAACTCATGTCCCACTAAAATTGTTGGGAATTTTGCCAAAGGCTTGAGTGAAAATTTTATCCTGGGTCTCTGAGTCGATGAATAGAAAGAAACTGCTTCTCCTTTCTCTGTCACTTCCCCACTGAAACCCTGGCATCCCGCAGGCCTCTGGCCATGAAAGATTTTTCCCCAGTACCCCAAAGAGAAGAAAAGAAACTATACTGCTCAGTTAGGCAATTGGTGCCTAAAGCAGAAGAAAATACTTAAACAACCTTTTTTGAATATCACAATAATCTGAGAGTATTTACTATCTCATCTTACTTAGCCACGAAACTAGACAGTACCCAATACACCTCTTGTGTCTCACCCCAAATGCCAGAGAAATGGGATTTTCTTTCAGTACCTGGAACAGAAAAAGCCTACTCAATGCCGGAGGAATGAAGCTGCCACACTTCGGAAAAGAAATCAGCATGAAAAATGAGAACATACAGTTCCTTGACCAAAATAAATGCTCACAAAGAAATTGATAATTGAGTCACCATAGCAGTTTTACTAGTTAGGTAGATAACAAGGTAAATAGAAAGCTGTAAAAGTTTGAAACTTAGGTGTCACTTATACTTGCAGAGTTAAAGTGCCTACCATCTGCTCCCATGAGTTTCTGTGAAGCAGAGAAAAAAGGGCAGCAGTGCCTTGGGACCTCGAATGGCTGCAAGGGCCCTGATTGCATCCCCCTCCTGGGGATTTGGCTGCTGGGCTCAGGGCCAGCTTAGAGATAGTGCAGCTGAGGGCTGCCCCTCCTTCCCTCTGGTGACCGTGGGGAGCTGCCAGACAGCTCTGCAGGGCAGCCTCAGCCAAGGCTGGCCCCCTTCTGTGGGAGCTGCCTTGAAGCCGAAGCTCTGGTGCTTGGCCTTGCCTGAGGTCCCACCCACGTGGCAGCCATGCTGGTAGTGCTGTGCCCGGCCGTGGGCCCCGCTGACCCTCACCTGGGCTCTGGCCCATGGGCTGACATCCTGGCTCAGCCTGGCGACCGCTGGCTGTGTCTGACCCTGACACCAGACCTGGTCCTCACCCCGGCTTACTGACTCGTGTTGCTGGCTCGACCTGGGCCCTGCCTGGCCACCCAGCCTTGCCTGATGGCTGGGCTCTGGCCGTCCTGGCGGGGCCCTGCCTGGCACAGCCCCTGGCTGTCAGGCCGGGGGAGCAGCCGGCCCTGGCTGGGCTCTGGCGAGGGCTTTCAGGACACAATGGGATCTCTCCCTTTCAATAAGTACAGGCAGTATCTTGTCATTTCTAATCATTCTTATACTTTCTTTGGTACAAAAATATCGTCCGCCCTCCTGACTGAAATCAATTATTAACACCATGACTCGGCGTCCCAGTTAGCCATCCGACTGCAGAGGAAGAACTGCTATCTAAAGAGCCGAGGAAACGTGAGAAGGCAAAGAAATTTATTTTACAGAGTCCAGGACCGCTAAGTCAGCTGCAGATGGATCCAGAATGAAGGATTCACAAACACTGAAAGGACTAGATTTTTAAATAAAGACAAAAGCTGAAAATCAAACTACCCGTAGGGGTTTGAGATATTTTTCCCCTTTCTTGAGTGAAACTGAGAGTATACTATACACAGAAAGTATAAAAATAGTTTAAATGTTTTACTTCATCTCTAGTCAGAGACTGATGCTAACAAAATATTTACTCAACTATATTTTTACAACTTATCACACAGCAGCAAATTAAACATCTTTGACAAATGATATGGGTGAAAAGTTGCTGTGGCTTTACTCACACATTTTTTGCTAATGTAGGTTCTGCATCCATGTGACACAAAGACATTTGCAAAGTTAAGAGCTCACGGTCTTTTTGAGACCATGCCATACGGCATTTTTCCTGAGCACTTATGGGACTTCTGTTGCTTGCCATTTCCTGTTTAGAAGTACAAAAGATTGTCATAAAAATGAAAGCATAAGCTTTTTGTTAATAGTTAAGACTGGCGATTAAATAGTGATTAGAAAATCAAATCAGTCTTGTATCATAATTTTCTGTACAGCTTGTGAGAACATGGTGGGTTTTACAGTTTCATTTGGATGCATGTATACTTTGTATATTGCTCCTTTCTGGAGTACCAAAATTTGGAATTGAAAAGGAAATTCGGAGGCTGTAACTAGAGAAAATACATTCTCTGCGGACCTAGATTAATCTGATTATCTGTATATATAATAAAATCAGAAACACCTGAAATAAAGTCATACAGATTTTCAATAAACCCATGTCTTCTCGTCTTCTCTCTGCTGCCCTCTATCTCCTCTACCCCTATTAGAATGGAACAACTGTTGTGTTTCAGGAGTTGTTTCTACAAAGAGATGACCAAGAACTCAGGAGATTTGTAATTATTTTATTCCTTTTAACAGGAAGAGTTCTTTTTTTTTTTTTTTTTAATTTAGGGAAAACAAGTATGTGATGGACCTTGAGATAAAATTACCTGAATCAGGGTCAGAATTTCACAGTAGCACAGTATCACAGAATGGTCAGGGTTGGAAGGGACCTCTGGAGATCATCTAAGTCCAAACCCCCTGCCACAGCAGGGACACCTACAGCACGTTGCACAGGACAGCATCCAGGCGGGTTTTGAATGTCTCCAGTGTGGGAGACTCCACAACCTCTCTGGGCAGCCTGGTCCAGCGCTCTGCCACCCTCAAGGTAAAGAAGTTCCTCCTTATGTTAAGATGGAACTTCCTGTGCTCCAGTTTGTGCCCGTTACCTCTAGTCCTATCACTGGGCACCACTGAAAAAAGACTATTCCCATCTACCTGGCACCCTCCCCTTAAGTATTTTTAAGTATTGATAAGATCCCCCCTGAGTCTTCTTTTTTCTAGACTAAAAAGACCCAAGTCCCTGAGCCTTTCCTCATAAGAAAGATGCTCCAGTCCCCTAATCATCTTGGTAGCCCTTTGCTGGACCCTCTCCAGCAGTTCCCTGTCCTTCTTGAACCGGGGAGCCCAGAACTGGACACAGTACTCCAGATGCGGCCTCACCAGGGCAGAGTAGAGGGAGAGGATGACCTCCCTCGACCTGCTGGCCACACTCTTCTTGATGAATATATTGAACAGGACTGGACCCAGTACTGACCCCTGAGGGACACCACTAGGTACTGGCCTCCAATTGGACTCTGCACCACTAACCACAACCCAATTTGTGTAAACCTAGAACAGATCACTGGCTTTTGGACATATATACAGTCTAATATTTTACCTATCATTGATTGAGACAGACTGGTGGTCAGTTGAAAAACCCCTAAATTATACTTTCTTATGCGTGAGATCTGCCATCTGACATGCAAGTTACCTGTAAGAAGGAATCTTTCATTTTCAGTGTTACTGCAAAAGCTATGCTAACAAAAACTTACAAAGTAAGCTTTTAAAGTGAGTGCTTACTTTAATATTGTATAAATATCAACATTTGAATATATGTTTTAATGAAAAGAAACAACATACATTTTACACAGTCAACTGTACTGTTTTTCAGAGACGACAGTTTAGGGGTTGATACCTGTAACAGCTTTGCAATCACAGTTATCAGCAAAACTAAGTCGCAGTAAATGCTAAAGCAAATCTGAAGCTGGCCTTTACAGTTTCAGAGCCAATTCCTGCAAATACTTACATAGTTGTTTAATATAAAGCACATCAATGTGTCTATTACTTCAAGGCAAATAAAAGTATGAATGCTTCTTTGCAGGATTGAAGCACTGTTGTCCATTTCTTAATCAAACGTTTGTGTTTGAAGTATATATTACCATTTTCACAGTCTACAAAATGCAGACATACCACCATGTCCTACAAATCACGACTACAAACTTTAAACATTCCATTAATTGAAAACAGCTACAAAACCTTTAAATCGCACAAACTGATCTGTTTGACTAGTTCTGCAAAATATGTTGCTGTTTCATTGCCCTCCCAAATTTCTTGAATTACCCTTTCTTCTAGATTTTTTTGTTAAATAGATTTAGTCATTTTTTTGGTGATAGGATTTTTTATAATGATATGTCTGAACAGTGTCTAACACAATGGGCCCTGAACTTGCCTGAAATATCAATGGACAACACCTCTCCCTCCCCCCAAATCAACATTAAGGTAACAGTAAGGTAATAATGTAGAACCAAGTAATTCTATAAGCCAAAAAAAAGCCAATACCAGTTAGAAAGAAATGCATTTTTTATTCAGTAACATTTATTTCCATTTGACTGGATTGATCTTCTGTGACTGAGTACTATTCCTCTGGTATATATCTTGACCTTCAAACATCCATTGGTGATATGCATTATCTCAAAACAGTTTTATTTACCATGTGCTCACTTTTATAAATTTTACTCAGTCTAGATCAATGCAATTTGATTATAAAGTAATATGATCTAACAGCTAGGTGACATCAAAATGGGCAGATTTGCTCCCCTCTTCCATCTCTTCCCCTTGTCCTGGAGAAGTTCTCCAGCCACCTTCTCTGTGCTGGTACTGACACATGACAAATCTGTTCAGTGGAGCAAAATCAGCAGAAAATTATGATTTTTTTTGGCAGAAATAGATTTTTGCTCATTTAGCTCCACAAATTATTTCACTGTGTGGTCACATAAATGGCAGTGCTGATGCAAGGGCAGCAGGAGTACATGACTGAAGCAGGTGAAAAAGCAATGGCAGAAGAATTTTACCACTTTCAGTGGCAAGTAGTCATTAGATCAGCATAGCTGTACCTTCAAACTGCACCTTTTAGTTCAAACTGAAAAGACAACAGTTTTGCCGCAGGTAAGACTGAAACATATATGTAATACATGAATATATAATGAAATGGTATTTGAAGCACAGCAACTATAGTCTTTCCTGTAATGCTAACAGGCATTTTACAACTTGTCGCCATACTTGGGAAGTACTTTAGTCATTAAAATAAACCACATAATTGAAAAATGTTAATCAACAGTATGATAAATTATAAAACGTATCTCTAAAGAAAATAGCCCAGTGCTCCTCTTCAACACACGTGTGGCAACATAGCCAATTATCTTGGGAAAAGCCAATTAAAATAAAACGAATAATCTAAGTACCAGAACTGAATATTTCATTTTATAATTACCTTTCTCAAGAAGCTGGTTTTAATATAAACTGTGAAATACTGTTGATCTGTCATGTTTGCAAGCTTTATAGACACCACAGTTGTTGCTCCACTGCCTTTGTGTATATTGCAGTTTGCATTAGCAAGAAATAACGTGACATTTAACATGCCTTGTTTCTGATAAGGGTTTTCAAACATCTGAATATTTGGTTTAAGTATATCAGAGTAAAGATCAAGGTATATCAACAAAAGGAGTTTATTCAGTCTTTTCACTACAGGAATTTAAAAAAAAAGAAATATGACATAACATGTGGCTTTATACACATGGTTAGCAGCATGTGACTATGCAGAATGTGAACATATGTACAAGAGGGACAGGAAGAAAATACGCCCTTTTGTTTGAAAAATCCACATGCAATCCAGGCATAACTGCAATTTTAATACTGAGAGTGGATGGGTATTAAAACTGTTCTGTGTTCTATGACAGACATGAAAAAAGCAAAGCCAAAAAATGGCACTCTCTTGGAGTTGCAGAGTGATATTGAGAACAATGTGTATCACAGAGAAGTATTCCTTTCTTAGAATCTCACGGAGCATGACGCAATTCTTCATTAATTGATTCTACTGAGCCTACATGACAGAACTGGGATTAAAATGACAACATATGAAAACATTTACTATATAGCATACTGGCATATAACTGGGATAAAAACAAGTTGCTTTTTATGTATGTATAATTTAAATTTGAATAAAGTTGGACCTAGACTACATACAGCATAAATAAGATTCATTAGAATGACCATGAGTCCTCAGCAGCAAAGACTTGGCAGTACTAGCCTAGTCATGCTACGTTTTTCATTTGCAGGCAATCAGTATGGGAACGAGGCCTTTTATAGCATGACGATGTCTCAAAGGAAATCCCGTTATGATGAAAATGGAGAGTATGCTGTACTGACAAACTATAGCCAAGTAATGTTAGTTTATCAATGAACGAGACCTTTAATTTTGAACAATAGTGTGCTAGTAACTCCACATCATTGGCCCAGGGAATAATTTTATATGTATATGAAAAATTCACATCTTGGGATTTAACACCTGAAGGATTTCTCTGCACTAGTAGTGCTGTTTCTTGTAACCTTTTTATTCCACCACCAGCCACTCTCAGAAAGCAAACTACGTGTTTAACCCTGTTTGGCTGCTCTTAAATTCTTGTGCTCATAGACCAAACCAAATTCAGACAGTAGCTTATTGTGAGGTTTGCCACCATGAGAAAACACTCCACTCCCTGTCCTTTCTTACTAACAGAGCAATTTTAGAAAACAAAATATCATGTTCCCCAGGGCTCAGTACTGGGGACAGTTCTGTTTAATATCTTTACCAATGACCTGGACCAGGGTGTCCTGGTTTGAGGATTTAATGCATCCTCAGTAAGTTTGCAGACAACACTAAGTTAGGCGGGAGCGTCAATCTGCTTGAGGGTAGGGTGGCTGTACAGAGGGATCTGGACAGGCTGGATCGATGGGCCGAGGCCAACGGTATGAGGTTCAACAAGGCCAAGTGCCAGGTCCTGCACTTGGGTCACAACCCCATGCGGCGCTACAGGCTTGGGGAAGAGTGGCTGGAAAGCTGTCTGGCAGAAAAGGACCTGGGGGTGCTGGCTGACAGCCGGCTGAACATGAGCCAGCAGTGTGCCCAGGTGGCCAAGGCGGCCAGGAGGACTAGGGAAGTGATTGTCCCACTATGCTCAGCACTGGTGAGGCCCCACCTCGAATATTGTGTTCAGTTTTGGGCCCCTTACTACAAGAAAGACATTGAGATTATGGAGCGTGTCCAGAGAAGGGAAATGAGGTTGGTGAGGGGTCTGGAGCACCACTCTTATGAGGAACGCCTGAGGGAACTGGGATTGTTTAGCCTGGAGGAAAGGAGGCTGAGGGGAGACCTTACCGCTCTCTACAATTACCTGAAAGGAGGTTGTAGTGACACGGGGGTCGGTCTCTTCTCCCCACTAACAAGCAATAGGACAAGAGGAAAAGACCTCAAGTTGCACCAGGGGAGGTTTAGTTTGGATATTAGGAAAAATTTCTTCACAGAAAGGGTTATCAAACATTGAAACAGGCTGCCCAGGGAAGTGGTTGAATCACCACCCCTGCAGATATTTAAAAGACAGGTAGACATGGTGCTTAGGGACATGGTTTAGTGGTGGACTGGGCAGTGTTAGGTTAGTGGTTGGACTTGATGACCTTAAAGGTTCCTTCCAACCTAGACAATTCTATGATTCTATGTTAATGTGATTTTTCAAATGCAGTTTGTTTAGATTATCAAGTTTGCAAAGTCGAGCACTGAAAATCAAGATAAATACATAAATTTGCACATACAGTTTTTATTTGACTGTAAGTGCAGGGATTCTGATAGACTTAGTGGCATAATCATTTCTTTTTATGATTCCTCCAATTCAGTCACTTCACTGAGCCAGAAATGTGCAGGGAAATGCAGAAGAGAGAATTGTCTCATAGCTAAGGCCTGCTGCCCAGGATAAATTGGATATCATTCTGGTCTTTGTCTTAAAATTCTAAAGTGATATTGAATAAGTCATACAATGAAAATTTCCCAGGAAAAGGAAACAGTAGCCACATCTTCTAGATACCTGCTTTGGAGCATCTGTGATCTGGTTTTGTAGGTTTTCCACTAATTATAAATGAAGTCTGCTCTGAACATAGGAGATGCATTATAAAGATAAGTACTGTAAGTTATAGGAGTTTTGTATTCCAAAACAGAACACCAAAATTCGTTGTTACTTTGACACTTCAGTCTGTGCCTCCTTTCTCACTGTCTGCAAAGGAGCTGATGATGTCCTTGGAACTTTCAAGACCAATGACATCAGAGTGCCATGAAGACTTATTAATTAAAGCGTGGAATCAAGTAAGATTCTGTAACCTCTGTTTATTATGGGTGTTTATTATTGATGACTGCATCTTCAGAACAAAATCTGAATAAAGGTCCATACTTTAAACAAGCAAGTCATATGAACACTCCCCATTTTTGATAGAGGCTGAGGTCCCCTGAAAATAGAAGCACAATGCAAGTAACTGATACGTTACAATGCACACATACCAACTGGGTGAAAAAAGATGAGACTAGCTGATTCTCAGTTCAGCCAAGTGCATGGTTTTTAATATTGTTTTAATGCTTAAACATTAAGTAAATACTTGCGGAAAAAAGTTGGACAGGCATAGATATAACTCCAGTGTAAATGTGGCAGGCTACAAAAGAGAGATTAATAATTTGTCACAGGACACAAGAGTAAATGCCATGCTGATCAGCGGTAGCAAAGCGAGGAAAGGTGTGAGTATCTTTGTCTTTCACTCAGTTAATCCATGCCTGGTTTAGACTGATTGACACTGCACTTTAAAGACAAAAACTAAGTCATGAAATCTTTCAAATTATCATATTTGACTGAATTTTCATCCATTGATTTTACTCCACCTGCAGCACATGAGACAAGGTAATAATTTATTATAATTATATGAAAATATACAATTAATATTCATCACCTCTCATTTCTCATCACTTTTGATGATCAGTAATGCAGAGTAAAAATGCTGTCAGATTTCTAATTGCTTTGTAATGGGCCTGAAATAGGGAAATCGTTAAAGACAAACAATCTGTCACTTGTCTGTTACCTTAACTATCTATCACTTAAAAAAGCCCTCATTAAGTACATTGCTAATGAACGACAAAAGACTGTACTCGGTGTGCCCAGATGTACCTTTTTAAACAATATTGTAAATTGCTTAAATAATTCCCAAGACGTTTTCAATCATTTTTGTGGAAAATTTAATGGAAAACATATATTTTCAGTGCATGTTACATCTCATTTGTTCACATCATTATGACATTTAGTCTATCATATCCACATCTCCTGGGATACAAAACTTTGTTTTTCTTTTTACTGTTGACAAATCTGACCCAATTAAAACAAATTCTGGAAGAACTTAACATTCAGATCTCTGACACCTTTCTCTTAAAAAATGAAAAAAAAAAACTTCCATTAATCAGTTTTAAATAATCCTATCTCTTCCAAGGATTTCTATTATCTAGATTAAAAATGAATTCCAATATTGTTCAAAGTTGAAAAAATTATTTTATCATTCACAGACTAAACAATTGTTCCCAAGAAACAGAACTGAGAATTTTCACTTACACCACTCTTTTGAATCAGCTGTCTACCATAGCTCTGACAGAAAACTTCATCTGAAAAAAATTCTTCTCACTGTACTGACTTAAACAGTCAGAATGAAAACAGTACACCAGAAGAAGTATTGGTGAGACCCCATAGTGAAATATTGTATTCTTAATTGCCACATTAATTAATTAATTTCTCTTATTAATTGCCACATTAAAGAGTTGGAAATATGAAGAAAGAACAACTACAAAAAGTCATTTAAGACAAAGTGTCTAGCTATGCATGACTTAAACGTGCTCAATCTTTTAAATTTACCAAAACTATAAATATTCAGTGCTTGTTTATGTCAGTATATACCAGATGATAAAACACTACAGTTTAGGGCAAAAGGTCTAAGAAGACTTAATGATGGGAAATAGAAGCCAGGCAAATTCAAGTTTAGAATTAGGGACAATTTTTAAGGGTAGGATGATTAGCTGCTGAAGCCACCTTCTCACAAGTGAATTATTGCTAGTCAGACAGAACATAGTGGACTCAGAACAGTCATGTAATACATAAAAAAGTTCAGACTAGGGATCTAGTGTTTTCTTCAGGTTTTATTCCCATGAATCTTATTTCTTCTCAGTTACAAGAAAAACAAGACAGCAGAGAAGACTACGCTTTCAGAAAACTATTAATTAAATAAACAAACAAGTGAGAAAACAGACTAATTCACGTGTAGTGCTTTGCATCAAGAACAGCACTACAGTGTATGCTGACATTTAACAAACATAAATGCTGTCCAAATAGGGCCATATTTGTCCAGATAGGAATTATACTAAGTAACTTTGCCTTTCAAACTATAAAAAGGCATTTGTTGCAAAAATTGTAATTTCTCAAATATTCTGAATATTCTAGATGCTAAGTAATCTTAGAAAGACTTGCCCTCTGATTTTTATATAACCTGTGCATCACTGTTTTGTACACATATATGGCAATAGAAAACCAATACAAACAAAAAAAAGGCAAAAAAATCTTTACTCTTATATTGGGTTTGTGTGGCAAGGTTTCGGTAGCCAGGGAGCTACAGGGGTGGCTTCTGTGAGAATACAGTATAAGCTTCCCTCATGCCTGATAGAGCCAATGCCAACCGGCTCCAAGATGGACCCGCCACTGGCCAAGGCCAAGCCCATCAGTGATGGTTGTAGCACCACTGGGATAACATATTTAAGAAGGGGAACAGCAATTGCAGCAGGAGAGAGGAGTGAGAATATGTGAGAGAAACAACTCTGCAGTCACCAAGGTGAATGAAGAAGGATGGGGAGGAGATGTTCCAAGCGCCGGAGCAGAGATTCCCCTGCAGCCTGTGGTGGAGACCATGGTGATGCAGGCTGTACCCCTGCAACCCACAGAGGACCACAGGAGAGCAGATTTCCACCTGCAGCCCGTGGAGGATCCCACACCGGAGCAGGTGGATGCACCCGGAGGAGGCTGTGACCCCGTGGACAGCCTGCACTGGCAGGATCTGTGGCCCTGTGGAGAGAGGAGCCCACACTGGAGCAGGTTTGCTGGCAGGACCTGTGACCTTGCAGGGGACCTTACGCTAGAGCAGTCTGTTCCTGAAGGACTGCACCCTGTGGAAAGAACCCATGCTGGAGCAGCTCGTGTAGAACTGTCTCCCATGGGAGGAACCCCACGCTGCAGCAGGGGAGAGTGTGAGGAGTCCGCCCCCTGAGGAGGAAGGAATGGAAGAAACGACGTGTGATGAACTGAACCCCCATTCCCCATCCCCTTGCATCACTGACGGGGAGGAGGTGGAAAACTCAGGAGTAAAGTTAACCCCGGGAAGAAAGGAGGGGTGGGGAGAATGTGTTTTAAAGATTTGGGTTTATTTCTCATTATCTTACTCTGATTTGATTGGTAATTAATTAATCCCCCCCCCCCCCCCCCCCCCAAGTTGAGTCTGTTTTGCCCATGACGCAATTGGTGAATGATCTCTCCCTGTCTTTATCTCAACCTATGAAACTTCCATCATATTTTCTCTCTCCTGTCCAGCTGAAGAAGAGGAGTGATAGAGCTGCTTTGGTGGGCACCTGGTGTCCAGCCAGGGTCAATCCACCACAACTACTCTGAACAATGCTTTGAAAAATACCAGTTGTCTTCACAGGTTAAAAATGTAAAAGTGAAAAAGTCTCGATTTTTCGACTGTTTCTTAAAAGAATAAAATAACAAGGTGCTGGTCCATCATTTGTACTCATCTTTTTTTGTATTAATATATGACACAGTAGTCCAGTTAATTCCCTAAACAATTCTTTTCCTGTACTTCTATGACAACACAGCACAGTACTGTGTGACAGTTTTGAAAAAATTATTAGTGTTAAATATTTTCACAAAAAAAAGTTTAAAAACCTAACCCATATATAAATTAACATTAAACAAAAGAAGAAACCTTTTAAACATATTTAGGTGTCCAGTTCCAGTGAAATTAATAGCACCTATACATACTTAAATAACGATTTGTTTAAGGTACTTAAGTAGATAATGAAGCCTGGTTTCTTACAGACTTGGGTCCTATACTTCCCATTCCGGGACAACAGTCCCAGATCTTCTCCATGACTTCATTGTCTGTCTCCAGACATCCTAGACTTTCATGGTAAGCTCCCCACACTTGCCATGTCACTTAAGTACTTTTGTTTTGCCGACAGAAGGGGAAAAGCAGCAAATCCTGTGGCTAGTTTGTACTATATGCTGATTTACCAGCCAGTAGCTGCTGAAAGCAATAGGTAGCATTTGAGTTCAGTTTGTTTTGCCCTGCTGTCTCTCCCCTATATACCTATTTTATTTTAACAAATCTTGAACTAACTTAGTTTTGATACCTCTAGTGATGAAAGATTATCACATTGGCTTGAGATTGATCAACAGCTTCAAAAGTCATTATGACCAGACAAAGCATGATGAGCTAAGACTAACCCGAACACAACACTGTGATTTCTGAAACTGGACAGACGAAAATTAAAAGAGAAACCGAGACACAAAGATTATAATACCAGACAGGGCCATATAATCCTGCAGTTATTTCATTTCATAGTTTATGCATTTTTCAGTCCATGAACACCAAACTGTTATATTAAACAGCCTATTTTCTTTAACTTTGGCATGACTGCTGAACATGCACAGAAAAGAATGAGTGTTTCACCTCCAAAATTGTTCCACTGACTTCAGAGATAATTCCTTAATATTTATAGTTAATTTTATATTGAAAAATTAATTACAAGTAATTATACTATCAGATACAAGTGCTCATAATCTCTCAGATAACTCAGAGTTTAAACTACGTTACAAGCTGGCTTCAGGCACCAAACCTATAACAAGTTAAAATGGAAAAACTCTATATGCAACATTTAAGAATTTGGGGCATAAAGGATAAAAATTGATATTGTAAATGTATCCAGTCTGTAAGAGGATCTTAACCATTTGTGGTAAAAGCATAGGTGTAGTAACCAACCTCCAAGACACTACCACACCTTTTACAATTTTAACTTTCCCCATCTTCACAACAACAGTACTTGTTCACGTATCAGCCCCAATCAATGGCTGAAGGGAATACATTAAGTACTGTGGGCTGATTACAAGCCAAAATTAAGAAACATACAGAATCACAGAATCACACAATGGTCAGGGTTGGAAGGGACTTCTGGAGATCATCTAAGTCCACCCCCCCTGCCACAGCAGGGACACCTACAGCACGTTGCACAGGACGGCATCCAGGCGGGTTTTGAATGTCTCCAGTGTGGGAGACTCCACAACCTCTCTGGGCAGCCTGGTCCAGCGCTCTGCCACCCTCAAGGTAAAGAAGTTCCTCCTCATGTTAGGATGGAACTTCCTGTGCTCAAGTTTGTGCCCGTTACCTCTTGTCCTGCCACTGGGCACAACTGAAAAAAGACTGTTCCCATCTACCTGGCATCCTCCCCTTAAGTATTTTTAAGTATTGATAAGATCCCCCCTGAGTCTTCTTTTTTCTAGACTAAAAAGACCCAAGTCCCTGAGCCTTTCCTCAAACATACTGAAACTTTTGCGTGGAAGGCAAATTCTAGTTTCAAAAGGGACTATGTAAATTAGCTCATACTTGATACATCTCATCTACAATTCAATTATTTCATTGAAATATATAATTACTCACACTGGTGCTGCAGAAGTTAACACTGCATTGATGGAGGGAGCTAGACTGTTCCATGGCTCATACATGTACTGCCCAACTGCAGACAAGTCTCTCTCCCTTTTAACAATTATGGACACCGTAATTACAAATTTGACCTCACCTACAAAACTGCAGAAAAGGGCAAAATACTAACCTACTATTTTGTAGAGACATTGATAACCAGGATAGACAAAAATCAGACTGACGCACACATCTTGAGTAGTTTTGTACATTAGATGCTTTTCTTACCTATCCAGAAAGTCTCTAGCTTCTCTACCATCCATATTAAAATTTAAATAAATTCTCCATGTTTGTTGTTCAGCCCTGATTGTCCTACACCCTTCCTACACTGGTGGTTAATGGGAACAATATGCCAGGAACACCACTCCCAGTTCTCACCAATGTCTGTATAGCCTGACTGCTGCTCTACTTAAACAGTTCGAAGGGTATGAAAAGTGACAAAAAGTTGCTCTAATTCTAACATGTTGCATCAAAATATTGTCAAAGGAAGTATGCTACACATTTAAAGGTATAGTGTGAACTGAGATTGTCCGGACTAATATTTAGTGATTTTGCTGACTAGGATTCATAGAATACCAGGTTGGAAGGGACCTCTAGGATCACCTGGCCCAACCTTTCTTGGCAAAAGCGCAGTCTAGACAAGATGGCCCAGCGCCCTGTCCAGCTGAATCTTTAAAGTTTGACTGAGATTACAAAAGTTGAAATTTACAGCACCAACATAAGTTGTTTTTTTTGTTTGTTTGTTTGTTTTTTTAATAAGAGGGAGCATCTTTACACCATTAAAAGTCTGCTTCCTGGGCTTTATTTTTTTCTCATTAAGAGGATGTTCATCCTTGCCCTTTAGGACAAGTACTTTCTAGAAAGAAACCATCATCTTATTCCGCTCACACAGCCGGGACATCTTGTCAGGGAGACGAGAAGGAGGCAGGATAGTCCCGCGGTTTTCTCCTCAGGCACAGGCTGCCCGGGCAGAGGGAACCCGACGGCGTGTGTCGATCATACCCCGAGCCGACCCCGGGGGTGCCGGCGGGCCCGTCCGCCGCCCCTCAGAGCTCGGCGGGCCCGCCGTTCCCCGGTGTCGGAGCTAATCGGGCGGGATGGGAGGGGGAGGCCTGCAGTGAGGGAAGCCAAAACGGACCCGGTGCGCCCGAGTCTTCCCGGACCTGGAGGTGGAGTCCCTGAGGGGAGAGGGAGTGTCGGGCGGGCCGTACTCTCGCGCAGCGAGGGAGGGAGGAAGGGCAAGGTGGACCCCGGTGTCTTCTCGCAGCTGGAGACGGAATCCCTGAGGGGAAAGTGGGGGTGAAAAGACGTTCCCGCTCGCCCCGGGCCGAGAACGAGCGCTGGAGGGCGGCCGGGGCCGGTACTTACGGAGCCCGGCGGCAGTCTCGCAGCTCCGGAGCGCCGCCGGTCGCCATGGAGACGGCGTCGTGCCTCGGCCGCGGCTCCGCTTCCTGCCGGTGCCAAGGCCGCTACTGCCCGGGCGGAAACAGGCGAGGCGGCCCCGTCGGCACCGCTGCCTCCCCCCGCCATGCTAAAGGCGCAAACCGCTGAGCGGCGGAGCTGTTTCCCGCCGGACGAGTTATCCGGGACACCGGCCGCCTCCGCTGAGGGGCCGGCGGTGCGGGACAGGTGGGTGCGGGCTGTAGCCGGGGGGTTTTTCTGCTGGAGGGGGCCGGCGGGGTCGCGCTGCCGCCCGTTGGCGCTAACGGCCGCGGGGGGAGTGGGGTAGGTGTCGCTGGGCGCATCCTGAGGCGGCGGGAAGCCTCCGGTGGCAGCGGCCGGGCTCCGGCGGCCTCCCTGGCCTCCGGCCGCCGAGCCCCGGTGCTGTGGGGTGGGTGCGCAGCGGCCGCTTCGGGCTGGGCTGTGGCGGAGGAAGCGTGGCCTCAGGCGGCGCTTGCGTTTTTTCGCGTGTTCTTAGAAGCTCTCGTGGGTTCCGCAGGGAGAGAGGGGCCTCCGTGGGTGAAGGGTATGGAGCGGGAGGGGCGGGCGCCCGTGGGTACGTGGTGGTCCCCCCCAAAAAAGGGGGAGGGGGGGGCGGCGTCCTCTTTGCGGTTGTTGTTTTGCGAAGTTTGAAAAACGTACTTTTTTCTTCCCCCGTGAAAAAAAAAAGGGTTTATCGTGAAGTATGGCGGTAGTTACCAAAAAAAACGGGTTTAGTGGTGAAATTGAAGAAAAAAAAAATCCTTATTCAATAAAAAAAGGCTTATGAAACTTCACACTTACAAAGCTCTTCCCTACTGAGAGATGGGGTGCTTTCTTGTCAGAAAGTTCGGGATAAATCGGCTGCTACAAGCAGACAGGAATCTGCTTGAAGCCCAGGCATTGCTCGTCCTGGCATTTAATTCTCCTGTTTATTTTTTTCATTCTGGGTCATTAGCTTGATGATAGGTGGCTAAAAGTGGAAAGCACCCAACTAGTTAGGTTTTACTTAGGGGCTTGCACTAACTTTATATGCTTTCGTTCATCTTTTTTTTTGTTTACTTTTATATGCTCTTCTACTTTAATACTAAAAAAGTTGTCTTCTTACCCAGCAGGATGAAGGAGGGTCTATACTGTGAATATCACTGTGCAAACCTTTTTGTTTTCTTGCATGTATCTCGTTGCAGAATTGACAATGTGTCATGCTTTTATGTACTTTATTTTTTTGTATAATAAGTACAGTATTGCTTCAAAATAAAATCTGTCTTTTAAAAAGTGTATATATATAAAAAGTGTGTGTATAACGTGTAGGCTCAAAAGAGTTCAGACAGTTAAAACGCAAAATGATTTCAAAGGAGTATGGACAGCTTCTGAAACATGATCTACTAAGGGACTGGGACAGGAAACACAGCATAACTTAAATCACTTTACATATGGCAATCTGTGGGATGGAATGGTCATGTGAATTAAGCTGTTTTTTTGCACCGTAGATCTTGTGTAGGGTGTATGTGTGCTTAAGGGCTGCAATCTGTTTCCTGATCCCATAGTTTGTCACATTTCCTCATTTTTACTTTTTTTTAACTGTTTCTCTTTCAAATTGTAATTATATTTATTTAATTTTCTTACACAGTGCTAAGAAAGTAGTTTTGAAACCAGTCAGACTATGGCATTTGAAAGGATAACACAAAAGGACTGGTACAAAATCCTGGGTGCAAAGCCATCAGATAGTCCAGCAGAACTAAAACGGAAGTACCAAAAGCTTGCTTTATTAGTAAGTATGTTTTTGTTGTTTAAGATGTGCTAAAATAAATTTTATAAATCAATAAGATAATAATTGCAGGTTTTGTCTTTACATTTTTTTGTAAATATGATTAATTATAATATAATATCAGTTATCGAGGCTGTTTTAAGTTTGAAATAAACATCTTGAGTTTGAGTTATCATTGTATTTTGCAAAGAGGGGTTGTGGTGTTCTGGTTCCAAACACTGCGATGTTGCCCAGCTTTGCTAAATGTTCATGAATGAACTGAGCCAAATATTTGGTCATCAGGTGTTGGATAATTGGGTGCACAAGTCAAAAAGGATCATTGTTTGTAGCACATAGTTGTGAAATTTGCTAATTGATAGCCTGTAGTATTTACTATCATGCATGCAGTTACAGTGTGCTGAATGCGACCCTTGAATATATAAAGACTAGATGCAAAGAGCAAAACGAAGTTCTTCCTGATAGTCTGCAGTAATGGAATAGAAAATGTATAGGAGGAAAATATGTTAATATCAATTTATTTGAAAATTTCTGGTGTGTTTTTGTGGAGTCACGTTTTTGGTCATGCATTAAGACTTGATGTTCTGTGAATTCTTTCAATTTTTCCTGTACTGCTGGTATACGTGTATAAGAATCTCGGAGCTTTACCAGATTACTTTGTATGATTCTTGGTTCAGCCAAATTTGATAGACAAATAGAACTCCCAAGGTAACTAAATTCCTAAGTTTCTTGAAAACTGGCAACCTGATAGAGACAAAGGAAGAAGGTGAGCAGAACTCAGTTTTTATATATTCATTTAGGTAGCTGCTGGCTAGACTATCGGTGTTGGCAGGGCACTAGAGAGCGCGTGCATGGCTAATCTTGCTTGGTTTGAGGTGACAGAATGAATGCGATACGAAGTTGGGATTTTTAAGCGAAGTAAATAGAATGCTAGTCACCTCTAGGCTGAGTTTTGTTAGAAGTGAAATGAATTCATGGGATAGTTTTGGGTGGGAGGTTGTTTGTTTGGGTTTTGGTGTTTTGTTTTTTTTTTAAATTTTATTTCTAGCACCTGTGAAAACTGTTCTAAAGGTCATTTCACCAGTATGTTCCAAATTTACACCTTTTGATGCTCTTCAGTTGAATTTGCTAAGCAGTTCTGCTGCATACCTGCTCCTTCTCAGTGCTTCCTGCTAGCTTGTTTCTTTGTCTGAAACTGATCTGTATACTTAGAGTTTTAAGTTTCAGCACTTTACAAGGTGTTTGCATGCGGATATAGGACATAAATCCTCTGGTCCTCACTATTAAACATTAGAAGAATCAATGTAGGAGAGCGCTGTGGAAACTAAGCTTCTTAGTTCCACTCTTAATAGAAATAGTTGTTTTCTTGGACCTCCTAATGTTTTTGTTTTACTGAGTAACTAGTAAAATGTTAATAAAATATTAATAATGATCTGTTTGTCCTTAATGAAAAAAATAGAGACAACAGTGTAAAATACCTCTTCTGTTCAGACAGGTGGCTGCTTAAACTGAACACTGTGATGGAATTAACTTTTTTTTCACTATGAGTCTAGTATAATAATGGAATTAATATCATATGTAAAATATTGTTCAAGGCTGTTTGCCACAGAACTAAAGCTATGTAGTGCCTTTCCTGTATGATTTTTTTTAAATGAAACTGACTTTGTGTTACAGCGCTGTACTTTCACGTAATTATTTTGAAGTATATGAAGTGAGAATTGTACATGTAAACAGACAGTTCTAAACTTCAACAACTGTAGTTTCAGAAGATGGAAATATCATTTTAATATACAAGCTCTTCTTTAGAACCTGTATATTTCCAAACTAATTGGTTAGTGCTCTTTATTTGAAAAGTCAGTAAGAAATGTTAGTGAAAATGAAGATACTTTCCCCCCTCTCCCCCCAGTTAGGCTCAGAATTTGCTATCTGATGGATGTCTCTGACTAAAAAGCCACACTGATGTTTACTTGTAGGTGTTTTCTCAAAGATAGATCAGCTACTTGTCTGTTGTTACCACGTTGTCTCTATTCATCCTTTTCTTTTAGCTGAGCTATTACAGACTCAACTTGTTTGTCCATTTACTGATACGCCATCTAGCCCGGTCAGTCTAAAGTCTGTAAAAGCATGGTGGTAATAAAACAGTAATTATTTTTATGCACCTTAGACTCATTTGCTATAGGAGCAATTGGAGACTATGCTGCATACCTTCGCTAAAAGGCATTTGTATAGTTATGTAGTTAGTTATGGTGTGAAAGTCATTGCCACAGATGCTATTGAGTCCAAGGGATTCCACGGTTGAAAAAGTTGTTAGACATTCATGAAAGAAAAGTCTGCCATGGCATGTTAACACAAAAAATACTCTCTCTGATTTAGAAATCTGTGAGCTATGGATTTCTGAATATTGGTGGAATACGTAAAGGACTTGCTGTATGCTTGTCCTATCCTGATACTATTCCCTAGGCGTCCACTGGTCATTGTTAGTAAAAAGCATAGTGCCGGCCGGATCTCTCATCTTACCTGTTGTGCCCTGTTCATTGGAAGTAACGTCCTTGCTCCCCATGTTAACCTTGCACTTAGAGCTCTTGGTAGCTTCACACCTCTAACTGACAAAGTGCTTGTTTTGGTTTTCTAAAGCTGTTGCTGGAGATAGTGGAAGTAGAAGTAGTAGTATTGTTGTGGACAGAGAACAGGTCTACATGCAGGTGTTTTTATGTACTGTGGTAGTAGTCAATTCCCTGAGTAACTCCAGTTTAGAAGCTGCGATAGCAGATGAGCATAGCTGCGTGGTGCCTCTTAAAAGATTTCATGACAAATTATATGGTCAGTACAGAAAGTTTTGTGGCTTATGTGTAGCAGCAGAAGTTAATGTCCTGAAGAATGGTGCTGTGCTAATTACCTTAAAATCCTAAACTTTATAAGGCAATTTGCATCTTGGATACCAATTGCAATTAATACGATATTCATTCTGTAATCGTGAATATTCTGATCACAGGTGTTCGTTAGCATCAAGCATGGTGGAATTTATTTTTAAAAATAATTCTGCTGTTAGAATACAAATGGCAAATGTCTGAGTCTAGGCCTTCTTCAGATGATCCCCAGCGCTTCATGTTGAGCATTTGCTTTTTGCCATCTGCTATTTTCTATTTGTCAACACATGTATGCTTAGCATCTTGAATGAACAGGCAGATGTAAATTTTCAAAGCTAAAAAGAGTTGGAGATCTTGCCATATGTCATCCAAAAGATAACTATATTTGTAGCTAAATCTCAGGACTGACCTTAATAATACAAAGTAGTATGCAATTAAAAATGGTTAAATTGTAGGTTTGTAAGACTGATTTCATAAGGGCAAATTAACTTAAAACAGATTTTTAAAATACAACTTGTTTTTGTTAATTCTAACAAATTGATGATGGAAAACGTGAAGAACCCATAACAAATAAAACTGTTCGGCTGCACCCTACTAGAGTAAATACATTTACTTACCTTTTTGCCATATTTTGGTTTGCTGTACGTACTTTTTGGTTAGGTCACAATATATGTTTAAGTGAATTATTTTACTACAGATAATGTCAATTCCATCTTTAAGAATAGTATTAATTTGATACAGAAACTAGTACAGGTTTGGCTGAAAAGTAGCAATATTTTTTAATCGTTTTTTTTTTCTTCTCACCTTCTAAGCGGCTAAGTAGAAGTTCATATTTATAAAATTTCCTTGCAACTTAATGAAACTTACATTTATTTCTTTTAAATTCTTGTCTACTTATGTGACACTGATACCTGGATCATCTTGATATGTTACAGGTATTATAACAACCAATAGCAGCTGAAGATGACAGACTTCTGGGCACAAGATGTGTGACACAGGCAATTTTATAAACAGCTTATTTTTAAAGGAAAATCAAACTTTTGTGTATGGTGGCTTATGCTCCGGTGTCTTCTCTGGCACAGAGCTTCAGCCAGTAATTCTAAAAGAAAAAAAAAAGTAAAAGTAGAAACGCGTATTATGCAACCAGCATAGCTCAATGCAAAGATTCCTCAATTGGCTGTTGTAGGTTCATGCTAAAGTGCTTTCTGAAGCACAGAAGACTTGCAGTCCATACTCTGAAAGGAATCACAACAAATTTTGAGAATTAATATGTTGTCTAAAGACCAAACTCCTACTCCTTAATCTTTTGTCTTTGGAATGTGCTGATGGTCCTGAGATATTTGTGATACATGTAACCTTTTTATCCACAGTTACATACACAGTCGTTTCAACAAGAAGATTTCTTAAACGTGTAAACAGGTTTTATGCTCTACACTTAGTTTTTCAAGGTATCCATACAGCTTTTAGGAAGGACAGTGCTTATGTTCCATTTCTGAATGTGGATAAAATTAACAGAGGATGAAATTAGAGTAACAAAAATAGGCTATTCAGGGGGGAAAAAAAATACCCATCTTATTATTGGCACAACTACATTTCCTTTTGGTCTAGCACTTTGTGGTCAAAGAATGAGTTGCTAGATGGTCTTCAAATTTTCACATTTTCTCTATGTATGAAAACTGCTTTTTACGGGGAATAAAGTCACCAAACGCATAAGCTTTGCCTAGCTGGAAATCAGGTGTTGGTTCCTGTTGATGCTGATGATATTATAGGATACCTTTCAACTGGAAAAAAATTATTGTGCAGGAAAATTATATGCTGCTGTTACAATGTGTGCCCTAATCTTAAAGAAAATCCATGTAATTTGAGCAGGGAGTATGCAGGAAGCTCCTATTTTTACTGTGGTAAGGAAATGTGCCATTTAACACATAGTGTTACAAAGATTATCTTTTTATCAGAAGGGGTGGTGTCTGTATAGGAGTACAAATAAAGTGTTAAGGTGATCACTTAATCTGTTTGAAAGAGTAGAAAATTTGAAAACAGAGCATCAAGCATATGTGAGGCACTCTTAGCAACTATAAAAAAAGGACATAATAGAAATTTAATTTAATGAAGCAAAATTACTTCAGGAAGAGATTGTTCCATTGAGCTTGTGTAGAACAAATACATCAGTATTTCTGGAGAGGGAAAAAATCTATTGCATCTTACTAGATTTATGGACGCATCTAAATTCTGCAATCACAAGAAACGCAGAGTGTATTTATGTAAAGTTACAGATCTGCTTCCATGATTGTTGTGTTAAGGTTTGTTCCAAAATAAATTTGATGTTACTCCTGAAAGCACTTGCCTACTGAGGAACTTCTTTTCATGCTGAGTTTAAATTGAGAGTTTGAATCTGTAAAATGAAAACACTTTGAGCTTTGTATCAGAAGTCTCATAATAATGCTTTTCATAATGAAAATTATGCAGTGTGTGTATTCCCTTACTGAATAGCTTTTGCAGATTTTTTATTTTTTGTTTGAATAGCAGCATACTTGTTAGACATACTTAACAAGTCATCATGCTTAGCTAACTAGTTTTGGCTAACTTGTAGAAAACGGATTTTGTAATTTGACAGTGTAAACGGAACACGCTCAGTGCAGCCTGGTTGTAGCTTGACTGAAGTTAATATAATTGCAACAGAGGGAAAGATAAGCCACTAAGTTTAATACAAACGACTATTGTTTTGATGCTCTGGGTAGTTTTATTTTGAGCTGTTCTTTACATCAAATGTACTGCTTATGACTTTAATAAAATACAAGGGGGCGTATTTTCAAGTTGTGACTTGAAAAATTGATTATTAGCTTATGAAGTATATAGTGAAGCTGTGTTACAGAAGTCACTAGTTCAAACAGCTTGATTAGCCAGATCATCGTCATGCTGATGTTCCTGCTGCTCTTTAAGCTATGAGAGCTTTTGTTCAATTCATCCACCTGTTTTTTTTTTGTGGGGGTGGTTATTGTTTTGTTGTCTTATACCAGAATATGATATTCAGTGGTAAGTCTGGAGAACAAGTGTTTACCCTGGCAGTGATCGTGTTGTAGTAATGGGAACTTTTATCAATCTGAATGGTATCATAAATTTATTGTGTCGAGATGGTGCTTAAAAGCCAAACGTTCTGGAGATGTGTGATCCTGCCACATACAGTGATACAGACTGCCGTGTCTGAGCCAAAGCTCCTGCTTGCTCAGTCGGAATTGTGTGAAGATGTAATGCTGATGGCAGTTGGTCCTTGGGCCTTACATGCTCTTGTTAGGGTAACTGGCCAATGGGAATGTGTGTGTCACATAATTAGGCAGCTGGCTAATCAAATGAAATGCAGTGATTAACCAATTAGTGCTCTGATTGGTCAACAACCAGCTGGAAGGCATACTCTGAACGCATCCTATACAAGAACAGGCTGAGAAAGATATCAAGACTTGCAGAAGGCAGGGGGGAAAGAGTGGTCATGAGTGTAGGTGAAGAGAAAAAGGCTGTGGTAGGGCATCATAGGAGCAAAAGCAGCATATGACAATATTGGCATGTAGTCTGCAGTACTCCTTTGTTAGAGGTGGGTGTCCACCATATCTCACTTTATATGGAGTGATGTCTCACTTCTTATTACTTTGTAATGTGTAATTTTTTATATTGATTTTTTTAAGATGTAGGTGAATTTTAACAAGTTGATGGTGTGAACATCCCTATAGCAGAAAGTTATTTTTAACTGAATATGAGAAAACCCATAGCATGACAAAATAAGCCAGCAAGTAATATATTGCTTATCCAGGTAGTTCAGCCAGTTGTGAAAGTAATGTTAGTTTAGAAAATTATATCTTAATTTAGTCTGTTTACTTACAGAGTTATTGTTCATAGTTTATTTGTTATGATGAGTAGCTTCTTATACTTCATCCTCTGTGGTTTTAAAGTTACATACATGAGAATGAGAATGGGCATCAGATGAGTGGACTCTCCCTAGTAGTTCCCTGTCTTTCCTGAACTGGGGAGCCCGGAGCTGGACACAGTACTCCAGATATGGCCTCACCAGGGCAGGGCAGAGGGGAAGGATCACCTCCCTCAACCTGCTGGCCATGCTCTTTTTAATGCATGCCAGGATACCATTGGCCTTCTTGGCAACAAGGACACATTGCTGCCTCACAATCAACTTGTCCACCAGCATTCCCAGGTCACTCTCTGCAGAGCTTCTTTCCAGCAGGGCAACCCCTAACCTGTACCGGTGCGTGGGGTTATTCCTCCCTAGGTGCAGGACCCTATACTTGCCCTTGTTGAACTTCATTAGGTTCTTCTCTGCCCAACTCTCTAGCCTGTGCAGGTCTTGCTGAATGGCAGCACAGCCTTCTGGACTGTCAGCCACTCCTCCCAGTTCTGTGTCATCAGCAAACTTGCTGAGGGTACGCTCTGTCCGCTCATCCTGGTCATTGATGAATACGTCGAACAAGATTGGGCCCAGTACTGACCCCTGGGGAACACCACTAGTTACAGGCCTCCAACTATATTCTGTGCCGCTGATCACAACCCTCTGAGCTCTGCCATTCAGCCAGTTTTCAGTCCACCTCACTGTCCACTCATCTAACCCTCGCTTCCTAAGCTTACCTATGTGAATGTTATGGGAGAGTGTCAAAAGCCATGCTGAAGTCAAGGTAGACAATGTCCACTGTTCTCCCTTCATCCAGCCAGTCATGGCATCACAGAAGGCTATCAGGTTGGTCAAGCATGATTTCCCCTTGCTGAATCCATGTTGACCACTCCTGATAACCTTTTCTTCCTCTACATGTTTAGAGTTGACATCCAGGATGAGTTGTTCTGTCACCCTTCCAGGGACGGAGGTGAGGCTGACTGGCCTGTAGTTTCCCAGGTCTTCCTTCTTGCCCTTTTTGAAGACTATTGTGACATTAGCTTTCCTCCAGCCCTCAGGCACCTCTCCTGTTCTCCATGACCTTTCAAAGAAGATGGAGAGTGGCTTCACAATAACGTCTGCCAGCTCCCTCAGCACTCGTGGGTGCAATCCCATCAGGGCCCACGGATCTGTGGGTGTCAAGTTTGGCTAAATGATCTCTAACCCGAATCTCCTTGATCATGGGAGAGTCTTCCTTTCTCCAGGGTCTGGGGTTCCTGAGGGCTGGCCTTAGCAGTAAAGACTGAAGCAAAGGCGGCATTCAATAACTCTGCCTTCCTGCATTCTCCATCACCAGGGCACCTACCTCATTCAGCAGTGGGCCCACATTTTCCCTAGTCTTTCTTTTCCTACTGATGTACTTGAAGAAGCCCTTCTTATTGTCCTTGACATCCCTTGCCAGGTTTAATTCCAAGTGGGCCTCAGCCTTCCTTGTTGTATCGCTGCGTACTCTGACAACTTTCCTATATTCCTAAGTGGCCAGTCCCTTTTTCCACATTCTGTAAACTTCCTTCTTCCATTTGAGTTTTTCCAGAAGCTCCTTGCTCATCCGTGCAGGTTTCCTGCCTCCTTTGCCTGATTTTTTACTCATAGGGATGCATGGATCTTGAGCTTGGAGGAAGTGGTGCTTGAATATTAACCAGCTCTCTTGCACCCCCGTTTCTTCTAGAGCCTTAGCCCATGGGATTCCTCCAAGTCGGTCTTTGAAGAGGCCAAAGTTCTTCTCTTGAAGTCTGGAGTTGTAATTCTACTTTTTGTCCCGCTTCTTCCACACAGGATCCTGAACTCCACCATCTCATGGTCACTGCAGCCAAGGCTACCCCCAACCTTCACATCCCCAACTAGTCCTTCTCTGTTTGTCAGCACAAGGTCCAGCAGAACACCTCTCGTCATTGGTTCCTCCACCACCTGAATCAAAAAGTTATCATCAATGCTCTGCAGAAACATTCTGGACTGTGTGTGCCTGGCTGTGTTGCCTTTCCAGCATGTATCAGGGTGGTTGAAGTCTCCTATGAGAACCGGGGCCTGTGATCGTGAGGCTATTTCCAGCTGTCTGTAGAAGGCCTCATTGACTTCCTCTTCCCGATCCAGTGGTCTGTAGTAAATACCCACAACAGTGTCTCCCATATTAGCGTGCCCCTTTATTCTCACTCATGAGCTCTCAATACGTTCTTCATCCACCCCTGGGCACTCGAGTTTTCTGAGCAGCATCTTAGCTAAACATTTTTCTTTTCTTGACATAAACATTAAATAGTAACTAATTAGGTGTTTGAGAAGAGGCTGAACAAGAGTTCATCGTTTAAGAGGCATTTACCTTCAGTCAGAGCATGCCAGCAATCCAGTATTAGTTCCTACTGCTACAGAAGAGGAATGCAAAGTATGGGCTTGATAGAATTCTCTCAGTATAATTATGGCTTCTGTAAATATTGCTGTTGAAACGTAAGTAATGAAGACGTTGGATTATTCCTCTACAGTTGCTGATCCCTCCTAGGTGATGACTTTACCTTTTCATCTGCATGCCTTGACTATCACTTCCTAAAATGGGAAAGTTCTGTAAAGGCTAAGACTGTCTATATAAAGTGCTTATTAAATGTCAATGGCAAAAAGATCAATAATAGATTCTGTTAAGTGAGCAGAGTATGCTATTGTTGCATGATTTCCTTGAGTCATCTGGAAGGTGTGTCCTTTTGGTAGTTATGAGGAGACACTGTCAAAGTCATTTCCTTACTGCAAATGGAGAAATTTGCCAACCGCGACCAACTCAAATTAGAAATTAAATTAACACCAAGCTAGTGATCAATCCAGATATGAATGCATCCTTTAAGCCATCAGTGTGAGTAAATCTAGTTCAAACTAGAGGCAAAGTTTATGTGATTCTATGGATTATGTTTGGAATTGTTTTGTCACTATGGCTATGAAATTTTGAAATAACTGAATGCTGATGTGCTTCTTGGGTTGGTTGGTTTGTTTTAGATACTGTTGTGATATCCATGAAATAGAGTGTTTGTGCAGTAGTCATTGCATACTTCAGGGCCTCTGATTTTAAGGGTCGAAACTTTTCAAGATGCTGTAGTCTTACTTGGATTGCCGAAGATACAAAAGTATTGTCTGTACAACAGGCTGTGGTGCTGCT
Organism: Pluvialis apricaria; assembly: GCA_017639485.1. NCBI lineage: Eukaryota > Metazoa > Chordata > Aves > Charadriiformes > Charadriidae > Pluvialis > Pluvialis apricaria. The sequence continues at coordinate 53,393,175 of CM030012.1, forward strand.
GGTTGTGGGTTTGCTTTGGTACCGTGGTTACTAATATATCTCTCAAGCTGCCTCATAAAAGGTAGGTGGTTTCTTCATGGGTTTTGCACGCAATTGTTTGCTACGCTGGCTGCTAAATTCCGTTAATATTCAGCTTTTCGTGTCTGTCTTCGAAGTTATAATTTGACTGGGGCCTAACCTGTTGTTTGGAGATCGTGAATGGCTTCAAATACCGCAGAGATTCCGTATATATTGCTCCTGGAGATAGGGAAAGCTGAAAGAAATATTTTGAAGAAAACAAAAGAAACCAAAAACACCCTCAACTTTTGAAGTGTTATGTGAGTGTTACAGTTGTGGTCGCTAATAAATAATTTTTTTAAAATAAGTCATCTATTCTTCAAGGCCTGCTTTCCACAGTGACTTCTGCAGCTGAAGTGCTTTAGGGACTTTGATTATTTTGCATTACGCTTAAATCTGACCTCTTAAAGGTGTCTGTCTGTTTTTAGGTATTCCAAATGAATTTGAAAATTCATGGTATGCTTCGGTTCGGAATGCTGTTTTAGTCACAGTCATCTGGTGCTGGGAGGGACAACACAAAAACCTGTGCTTTGTGCTCAGCAGTTCTTAGGAAGTTGTGGGGTGTCAAAGTAGTTGACTTTCTTAGCCTGCGGAAAGGTATTCATCTTGCCAGTCACGGTGCCAGCTGAAGACTACTGCCCTGAACTGTCCATCCCTGCCCTTCTGCCAGATGTTACTCAGCCAGGAAATAGCATCCTGTGGGTTTTTCCTTCATCCATTACTGTACGTGTCAGCTGGAAAAGTTCATGCCTGCTTTTTCAGTACTTTAAGCAACCCCAGTTGTTTGTTCTTTGTTGGTTTGTGTTGGTTTTTTGGTGGTGGTGGTTTGTTTTTTTCATAAGGCAGTACAGAATTCTGTGTTTTGCTTTCACATGGAAGTAGCATTTGCCTAGTTTCCTAACCTTTTGTGTAACTGGCATTATTTTATGACTTAGGGCCACGTTAACTTTTGCCTAAACAATGGAACAGGGTTTAATGTGACATTTAATAGTGTAAATTGTGAGCACAGGGGCGAGAAATTTAAAAGGAGCTTTTAAAATTCCCTTTGTATTTTTATTTTTACCTTTATACTCCTGTAAGTTTTAAAATGTTTCATTTCTTTCCTTTGCTTTTTTTTGGCAGTGTTTTATTGCTTTATCTTCTCCTGCTGTGTAGTGTAGTTTCCAAAAGGCTTTTTTAAGTAGCTTTTGAGGCTCTCGGGTGGCTCTTCATAGGATAATAAGGAGCCATGGAAGCAGAAGAAAATGAAAGAGAAGCTGTTTCTAAATATGTACTTTCTGGCAACCATAGGTTCTGTTTTCTCTCCTCACTTTCATACCTTCATTAGCCAAATTAACCCTTGCTTCTATTTACACAACAGTTTATTTTCTTTTTTATCACTAAAGACTTGAACAAAGTTAATGCTGAAATTAAATGTAAAAGTTTGAGCTGAACAGGATGAAAAGTGCGAATATTTAATGTGAAAGTTATGTGAGGTAGTTACTCATTGTTTTGTTGACTGCTTCTCAGTCTCATGGGGTTAGATCTTTCCAGAGACTGGACAGTAGGAGGGGAAAGGACTAAGAGTTTGTTGCTGAGGTTTCTGTAAGATGAACTAGTTATTGCTGCTGCAGAAACGTAGTCTACTTCCCTTGCCAAGGCAATAGGTTATCTTTCTCATCTTGAGGAAGTTTTCAAACCAGAATCTGCAATCACTTGTTTTTGCAGGGGGAGCTGGGGTGCTTCAAAGCAGCAGATTGATGGAGTGTTCCCCTGAACAAAGTGGAGACCCACTGTCAGTAGCTGAGACCAAGAAGAGAGTGTCAGGTCAAAACAGTAGTGTCATGATACTACAGTACCACGATAAATGAATTGCATTAGAAAAGGATTGCGGTCATACCTGATACAATCTTTATTTCTGCAGTAAATTATTAAAGTCTAAAGTAGTTTTCATTAGAAATCACTTCTTGGTGTAAGACCAGCTCTGCAATCACAGGACTTTTACAAGTAACATCAAATTGAAAGTGACTATTTCCATAGAAGTTGAAATTTTCTTCTACAAAAGTACAGTCAGAATTACAGTGGCAGTCCTGCTGATACTGCAGTTAAATATATAAAACAAGTATGCAAAATATGGGGATTTTGGCAGCAAAAGCTAAGTATAGAGGAGGAAAAGCAGATCTCTCTTCAGATTTTTCAGATGGCTCAGCTCTGATTCATGCCCAACTTGACAAAAGATTAAGATTTTCCGGTGAATGATAGAACCATTCAAAACTCTGGTCAGAAATTAAGGATATCAGCCTGTGTGATTTCAATGTGAAAGAAGATGATGTGATGAAATTCTTGGATTAATCGGAGAGAAGGTTGAGGCAGTTTAAAGTATATTTAAGCAAGGTAACTTTAAAAAAAATCAGTTTGTGACAGTGTAATTTATTTTATGATTCATTTTTTTTTAAATTCCACTTTAGAGGACTCCAGTAATTTTCAAGAATTTGCAGCATTGGATTGATGGTATCATCCTCTGTGTTTTTACTGTGCAACTGTTAGTGAATGCCAGTTATGTGGTCTGCGTAACTGTTGCATATTGCTGTGTATATTTAATCCTAACTTTTTTTTTTAATTCTGGCTATTTTTAAAATAAGTTGGGTTATCTGTGGGTGTTTTCTTTAAAAATTACATGATGAATTACTAAAACGTTACAGAAAAATTCTTTTGTCCTCCTGTGTGCTGTCTTGATGACCCTTTGCTGCAAATATTTCCTTGTAGGAACAGTTACAGCAACAATAATATTATCTGAGATATTTCTTTTTTGATGGTTCTTATTTGTCTCATGTTGGAGATCTGCTGTGCTGGATGCTGTGTATGGCAGTGGTTGTCTCTGGCCTGAAGGTATGGAAAAGATTAATAATGTGTGTAAAACAGGCAAGCAGTTGAATATTGTGCGGGAAGCTCAGATTGATACTTGCATAGCAATTTCTGCTTATGGCAGGCTGTAAGGAGGAAAAAGGGAGAAGACTGGACACTTTTCACCAGCTGGTTGATCACTGAGCCTTGTTAGAAAAACATCATAGACTAGATAAGGTATAAGGAATTGGAAGGAAAATGTAAGTGTCTTTTTTAATTTTTCCTCAAATGAGGAACACTTCCAATGAATAAGAATCATCCTGGAGATGGACAGTTGAGGCTGGAATCGGTGTCAAAGCAGATAACAAGATCAGGTAGGAGAAGGCTAAAGTTGTTAAAAAGCTTAAAGACTGTTTGTGTTTGGGGGGGAAAAGGAAGAAGAGATGGATTGAAATAATGAATCCAGAAGATAAATTCCTTGCTCTTTTCACCAGCTGTCTTTTGGATAGACATCCTTTGGGGAAGTTTAAATCTCTATATGAAAAGATCAAATGTCACATGGAACTCTTCACTTTCTGTTTCTCCTCTTTGCAAGGGGAAAAAGCAGGCTACTTCCATATTCCCTGCTAACTTCTGCCAATTGAGTGAACATGTTGAAAAGATTGATTCCAGGTCTTAAACTTGCCTTCCTAGCCCACAATCATTCTTTTCATGGAAGTGAAGAAGTTTCACGTTTCAGAGAGAGTGCTTTGTTGCAAAATCACTGAAATAAGAAAAGCACCTTCAAAGTAGTTTTTTGTGCTGTTTTAACGTGGCCACACATCTCCTTTTTCTTTTCTTTTTTCCCCTCTTTCTAAATACTTGCCATGTGAAGCTTTTCAATACTGAATTATGTGAGTTACTTAACAGGAGACAGCTTACAAAAATGTAAACAAGTGTGGAACCTCATCTAGTGAATGTACTTACTTCATTATGTGAGTATCCTAATGAAGTGCATGTATATATTCCTGATATTTTTGCAGACGAAATACGAGTCCCGTATTTAGCCCACTGAACGTACATCTTGCCTGTTACAGTCTTTGTGTCCAGGAAAGGATATGATCACATCAGTTCAGTTTAGAAAGCCTGTAGGGGAGGAAATGTGAAGCAAATATTTAAAAACAAGAAACTTTCCTATTTGCTTTGGTCTTCGTTTTTCATCATGCTAGTGTAGTGCAGAGAAACAATGAAATATTTTTGATGTAACCTTCTAGTAAGCATTAGGTGGCAGTAGTGTGTTGTATTTGGCAGCCGCTTTGTCATTTGTTTTTTATCTTCTGCAATCTTTAGTGCAGTGTAATAAATGGAGAAAACATGTATTTTATTTCTTACAGTTTTTATAAAATGCTGATTTATAGTTGTTGTGACCATATGTGACTGTAAGGGCAGCCATTGTTTGGACTCGTGTATACAAAGGTGGGGTTAGCATACTGTAGTTTCTGCACAATATTCATGACTTATTTTCTGATACACAGTATCTAACAGTAATATTAACTGAAAATATTCTGATGAGAAATATGCTGTTAATGGCTAAGGGAATTTAGTTTTGCAGCATTCACTTTTTTATAAGCTGTTACGGTTTCTAAATTTAATATAGCCTGTTAGATGAAATATGTTTTTATGCTTGTGTTTACTCTTTTTTTTTTTTTTTCTTAGATAAGAAACAAACTTAGGCTCAAGAGAATGTTGGTAGGAACATAATTAACCTTTCAGCATAGCGGTGTTATTGTCACTCCAGATCTTAGACAAGTATGGTTACCTTGTGACCCTTTTGGAGGTTTTTTCCCTTCATCCTTGGTTCTCACAGGTAAAGGATCTCAAGGAGTTTGGAACCAGTGTTGCATTGTATTAATTGGGCAGGATGATCAATTAACAGAAGAAGAGCAAGAAAGTGTTGACAGAACATGCTATCTAATTAGTACCTGATGAACCATGTAGGCCACAGAGCTCAGAGTGTAGTGCTGCTTCAGGATGGCTCCTGTACAAGACCTTTATATGCAAAATAGGCCTGTAGAAAAGCTAAAAAGGAGTATTTCAGCATAGTTCCAGTGAAGGAAATCTTCATTGCTGAAAAACTTCGCTTTCCACTGTGAAGTTGGGGAAGCTAGCGATGCTTAATACCCCATAGAAGGAATGCGTATCAAAGCATCACGTCTGTGTTTTGTACAAGCCTTGCTCTTAAAAATCATGTAGCCTTTCAGTTGTTTAGGTCTTTTTTTATGTAGAAGGTTATCTACAGATTATGGAAATAAATGAAATAGGGTGCTGCTTGTTTGTTGTTTTTTTTTTTTAATAAAACTATGTCATTTTTCTTCTGCTTTTTGGAGCAGTAAGAAGGAAGAAGGGCAGTTAGACTTCCTGATGATTCATGTGATAAAATAGCAAGGAAAATAATTGTAAATTAAGAGCAGGTAGTATCACAATGCTTTGAGGTTCCACCTTAACAGGTTTTCTGTTACATATTAGTTTGTAATAGTTTTTCAGTTGAAAATTAAGTAATTTTGAATTGAAAAGCACTTTGGGTCCAGCAGGGTAATACTGCCAGAATTACTTGGTTACTGGTAATTGGGATATTTTCTATTCATTTGTATAAATATATTGATAATTAATTCATACTCTTAATTCAGAAATACTCCCTCCTCCCATGATAGGAGAAAAGTTTAATGTTTACATGTTTAAAACAAACTTTTTTCAAAATGAATTCATTTTCTCTTGCAGTTTAAGTTTCTTTGTTTTACTGAAATATAGCAGTTCTTGCTTTAGAACACTTTTATTAAATAAATCACCTATATTTTTGTAAAATACTTAAGTGTGTTTTTCATCCTGCCCTAATTTAATGAGTTCAGCTGGTGAAGTTGGAAAATGGCTTCTTTCTGTGACCTTTCGATGAGTGCCACAGGGTGGGGGCCAAGTGCATGTTTGTCACCTTTTTTCTTGACCAGCACAGGTGGCTAAAACGTGCTTTTCTTAAATTTGGTTATTAAAAAAAAAAAAAACAAATTCCAATTTAATAAACAATTTTAGAATTCAGTCTGTGTTCTGATTTGCATCCATCACAGAATGGGTTCTGCAACAGAAAGAGTTCAGCCCTAAAGCATAACAGCTAGTCTGCATAGAATCTGATCTGATCATGCTGCCCATAACCACAGTAAATGATCATTTGGAGTCAGTGTGCTTGATTACTCAAATATAGATGTTATATACATGTGTAGGTAATACCAAATACGTGTGTTAATGCTATTACATGCTCATAGGGATTTGTGGCTTAAAGTATTAAATGTGACAATGTATGTAAAATTAGCAAATCTGTTAACTTTAAATGTAGCTGTATAGCTCCTGGAGTGTTGTAATTGCATTATATGGTTCCTTTTTTGTGCTGTATCCAGCAGGGAGACTTTTCAGCATTATATTTTGGTGCTCTTTGTCAGCTGATCTGGAACTGTCAGTACATGCTACATAATTTGATTAAAAATATTGCTACAGCCCTTATAATGACATAGCATAGAACTGGAAATGTGCAGTTTTGCTAGGGTGTGGGGTGGGGAGGGGAACCCACTCTCCTGTACCGTGTTAAGCTTAGCTATAGTATTTCAGATACACAAGTTTAATATCTTGGATAGTTCTAAACATAAATTTATTGAGCTCTGCGACCAATAGAAGCGGAATGCCTAGTTTTGTGATAATGATCATGAGGTGTGGGGCCTTGACCAGCCACACTTTAAATTGCCCGAGGACAGAGATTTCAGGAAGGGTACCTTTTGTCAAAAATCTGAAGTCAGTATGAACTTTGCAATGGAGGCAAGGTTTTTCCCTAGCTATTACACTAGTCTCTTGTGTTCAGAGTCTGCAGTAAGAGACTTTGAGATTTACACTTCTGGATCAAAGCAACAAAACTCTGCTACTTCCAAATGTAATTTTAGAAAGAGGAGGGATGCTGCACTGGGCTTAGTTGTCCAAACTTGATTCCAAAGCTATGGGAGTATGAAGGTTGAACACTGGCTTTCTGTGGAGAGAGATATTTAAAAAAAGAGTACAGAGAATATTAGCGTGCCGTATTATTTTGATTCTTGAAATGATTTAGAAGAGTTGTTGATTTCTTAGGTAACTATAGATGTGGTTTAAATACTGTGGTCATGTGGGCAGATTAAGGAATCTTGATTTAAGAACTGTAACTTCTTTCTTATAAAAATGTGTCCGTGTGGTCTGTAGATAACTAGAGAAATGGATGCAATTATATGACCCAATCCAGTCCTTGTTTGGAAGTTAATTTCTCCAGATTTCTCTGAGCATTTGGTCAGGTCTACACAGATTTGGTTGTTGGTTTAAATCTAGCCAAAGCTGGTGGTGTCTTAATTGCTACCACAGAGCAACCATTTGGCCTGTGCGAGATGAATGTTGTCAAGGTACCTTCTGCAAGGCGGACATTCATCCACTGGGAACGTATCAAGAAAGTTTTCATTAATTGGTCCCTTTGTTGGCATTTGTGGCAGACCGGCCAAAAACTGAGTATGAACAGACACTCTGTGTCAGACGGTGAGATTTATTGGCAAGTCCCAGTAAAAACTGGTACTTGCTACATATATATTGTAAGCAGGAGCGAAGGATTTTTTTTCCTAAGAACAGCCTGGCATTAAAATTACTCAGACTTCCTTTTCTTTTTTTTTATTAATAAGGCAGGGAAATGTAACAAGAATTTGGACTATAATTGGAAATTAAAAAGGAAGTGGTTAATGCTTTTCTTCTTAATGTTGATTGTTTTGCAGCTTCCTTTTAATACGATGTGAAGTGTTATGATGAGCTCTGTAGTCTACAGACAAATTTGCATGGACCTATGAATACTTCTGTCAGATGAGAACACTTGACAGATTTTATGCTGACCTTGTTAGCTTAACCTGTAGGTAATAACAATTACTGTTGTTAATGTATAAAAGTTGCCTAAAGCATGTGAAATGTTTTTAAACATAGTTTCCACTTTTGATATTTTTATGTTCATATTAACTCCTGCATTTTGTTCGTGTTGCTTTGTTAAAAGGATGCGCTTTGTTATATTGCAAGGCACATACTGGTAATGGTTTGTGTGTGTTGTCCTAGTGCAATGTGTTTGGTGCTGAACTTTGTATAGACCAAGACTGTTTGTGTTAGGCTTTCTGTTCTGCTTGCTTATGCCCATTTTGTCTTTAAAAGAATTTTAACTTATTTTATATGATAATGTGGAATAAATAAAATAGTAGTTTAGAGTTATTAACCGAATGAACTGTCGTATATTGACCTCTGACAGAGAATTCTGATTCTGCAAGTTGGAAATATTGCCTCTTCGACATTGAGCTTTTGATACAAGCATAAATAGATTGAACCTCCCAAATACTGATAATGTGATTTTTTAAAAGTGCTTGGTATTAATCTGTGCAATTCCAGTAAGGAGTCAGTCTCATTCTGTTGGATTCCTAGCCCTGAGCGTGGCCGTGTTATTTGAAAATAATGGCTTGGGTTTCTCTCTCTCCTTCCAGCTGCTTCCAATGTTTCCCCCCTCTCATTCTCTTTCTCTTCTGAACAGCATAGTTTCCAACTCTTACGTCCACTTGCTGTCATTCGCCTAACTCTCCTATCAGCAGAAATGGATGTCATTGATGTGTACTGCTGTTATCTCATACTATCCGATGCTTATCCATGGGGACTTTCACTTTTGCAATGTTAATCCAACCGACCCTTTACATCCCAGTTTCATGACTTATACCTCTTCTGTTCACAATTCAATTCTGTCATTCATCAAAAATGGTAGCTTCACCAGATGTGGAGCAGTGCATTATTTGTAAAGTTTGGGTTGAATTTCTCTTCCCTGACCATTACAAAGTGTCTTTCACCACTGCTTATTTTTTAATATAAATACAGATCTTTTTACAAATTCTAGGAGGTATTGTAGTTGTATTGTAGATTATGAACACTGTGGCTTCCTGTTACTTTTACCATGACAAAAAAAGGAAAAAAATTAATTCTTGGCCGGAAATCTTATTTCTAGGCTGCATTACATGAAACAAATACTGTCGAGTTATAAAACTACCGTAGCTACCACTCTATGCCTAACATGGAGAAAGGGAGAAGGATGCTAAGAGATACTAAGTTAATTTTAGATGTTAATATTCTATCAATGACTCTTATTTACAGCTTAGATTTAGTCATTAAATGTAGTTCCTACAAAAGCACGGGTACTTAAATGCATGTAAGTAATCCCCTGTTAACATTTTACTACTTGATTTACTCAGTTTCTTAGGGCACATCTCTAACTTTAAATATAGCCCATATTCAAATATAGGTACGCATGCTCTATTGAAATAAAGCAGGAATTCAAGATTTGTCTAAACTTGTCGATTTAATTCACAAGGTGATTCCATGAGAGTGTAGATAATTTCAGAGTTTAAAATCTTTAATAAATCTGATTAGAAGTTTACTATGCTGTAACTGGTGGTGGTACTGACTGCTTAGTGGTTACTTTGACTCATGATAATCCACAATAGTCTCTTTAATTTTTCAGCTCTAATGGTTTCATCATTGTTCTATGTCTGTCTTTACTTTTGAATTTTAGAACCTTAATAAGGGTTTCCCTTACGAAGGGAAAAAAAAAACCCTAAAAGGTGTATAATAATTAAAGTCTGAAAACATTTCTCCAAAATTACTGTCTTGGGAGAGGAGATCAAGTTTTAATGCAGTTACATCTAGTTCATCCTTTTTATATTACTTTTTATTTGCTGCTGAAGATTTCTCCAAATGTTTGACAGTTTTGCATGAAATATTGGAAAGTAGGAAAGACAAAGCCATAGAAAGTGGAGAGTACTCCTTGTTTCAACTGTGGAAAAAACTTAGAGCTGATCTACTTAATTTTCCTGTCAGAAAAAAATAGAAAGTTTGCATTTTTAAATAGGCTTACTTAAAAGGTGTGTAATTTTAGGGGGGAAAAGTTCTTTATAGTTATCTGTTAAATACATAGTAGTAAATGAAAGCAGTTTTTCATAACGTAAATAAAAATTTGGAAGAAGTGGTAGTTTTCATAGGAAATAAAGTCTCCTGTTTTGATGTATGGAATTGGGGATGTGGTGCATCTTTGGTTTTTAAAGTGAATATCCCTTATACACAAGGCAAAATAACCATGGTAATGTATTAAGTAATAAATGAGAAGGATTAGTACTTTTTTTTAACCTTTTCTAAATAATCAGCCTTTTCAATTTATGTGGAAACGTACTTGTGAGTAAAAGTTTGACTATATTAAACAGTTTCGTTATTGCGTATTCCACAGTTTAGCAAGAGATTACAAATTTCGTTTAGAAACTTCGCCTGTATGCTTCACTCCTCCCCTCCCAATAAGCTGTATTAAGTTGATTCTCACTGGATGCTGTAAATTTCTTTTGAAAAATAAATTCATGAGCACCAATTAGAAATGTACATTAAATTGATTCAACTGGAGCTTTTCTGCTTGCTAATTTGAATTTGATTAAAATCAATCAAGCCTATTACATTTATTGCGTAAAGTTAAGCAACTTGTACAAGTGTTAGGAGGATAGGGACCTTGGTGTGTCATCTCTGGGTTGCTTGATTTGCTCAACCAAAGCTCAACCAGCTTGTGGTATGAGAGTTCTTAAGGTCTGTTGGTATGGTTATTGAGATGTAATATCGTTACAGTTATTCACCAAATGATCTTTATTAAATTCCAGGGATTAAAGTCCAGGGATTAATTTTGCAATTCCTAGAGTGCACAACGGACCAAACTTCATGGAGTACAAAGTAGGCAGAAATAAAGAATGTAGCAGTTGAATGTGCTGTAGCGTGTTCCACACTCTTCTACAAACCTCGTGGGTGAACACCATACACGTGGCAGGCTGTATAAATGAAAATATCAGAGTTTCCTAAGTGAAAGTGAGAGGTCATGAGGTTTAATTTTGGGGATTGTTTTACTTGATTTGTTGGTTGAATTCGCTCATGATTGTAATGTAAAAGCAAAAGTTTGCAACTATTGTTCTGAGGATGTTGGCTAATGACAAAAAGCAGTGCTCCTGTCAGCTGCAAGAATCAGTAAGAAAGTCGGAGACAAGTTAAGTAGTTCGAGCCCTATCAATATATGATGGAACTCAAGTAATTTTTGGAGCGTCTACACTTTTAATTATTTGGTGAATGCAACCCCATTAACACCCTTTTTCTGACACAGAAGTTTGCTCACTTGCTTGGTTTTTATTCTGTAGTAGGTATCAAAGCAAATAGATTAACACAATGAAATACAATTAATTTACCCAAACTAAGATGTTTCATGAAAAATTTCTAAATTTTTACTTATATGACTATGAACTGAACCTGTATCTGTGTTTCAGAATGTTTGCCAGGTGATATGCTGTTCCCCGCTGTACACAAACTGCTGAAAAGTACAGTCTGATATATATTAAAAATAGGACAGTTCAGTTGTTTTAGAAAGGTAAAATAATGATACTGTAATTGAAAAGGGCATGTGTTTAAGTTTGTATTAGCCTGCTTTTCTGTTTCCCTGCAGCACTAAAAAATTAAACATTATCTGTTAGAGACCTGGTAAAAGTGTGTTTTTCATTTCAGTTTTGGACTTCAAGGTTCATGCTTTTTCAGATTTTTCTTAGTGATTGTAAAAATTAGAACAAACAACTCCCACCTCCCCCAGAAAAAGGAAAAAATATTTAAAAATCAACCCTTACACCAAGAGCCAGAGTCCTCAAGAAAGACTATGACAATGTGACATTTGAGATAAGCATCAGGGGAACGAGCAATATCTCATGTACATGTAAGGTATTTTTTATAGTTAACAGGTGAACTAATATATTTCCATTATCAGTCAGTTTATTTTTTAACATTCACAGCGACTACAAAGCATCATGTGCTGTAAAGTGATATAAATTTGAGACAGTCTTTAGTAATGGAAAGAAGTTAGCAAATTACTTCTAGTAGAGGTATCAAAAAGGAAAACTACATTGGGCATACAGCTGTAACCTTCTTCCTTTTCCTCTTCCTCTGTCAGACTCAGGAAAATAGCCTTTATTGTTTTTTTATGAAGTCCTATTAGGTAGTAGCATGTTAGTAAAAATTATTACTGTGATCAAAAATCAAGATGAGCACTCAGCAAAAACCTGTTCTTATGGAACCATTGCTTCTTAAAAATGTTACACATATGCAGCCAGAAAGATTTAAATATATCCTAACTGCAGTAATACAGCTGAAAATAGTACTGAGGTGGCAGGTATGAATGACACAAAGATAATTTGCACAGATTTTGAGAAGTGATATTGCAGAAGACATTGGGGTGGCTCTAACATTTGGAGTAAGAACTTACAACTGGATGCGCAGAGGGAGAGATGAACAATAGTTCAGTTTGAGTAGAAGGAGATAGGTCGAGTAGAAAACAGGCTTGTCTGTTTTCATTACGGAGTTTGTACGAGGCTGTGGCTGAGATTAACCCAGAAATAAGGCTGAATGGGAAAAGAGGAGGAGATCAGAAACGTACATCATATTTCACCTCCCTCAAAACCAAACCAAACCTCTGGCTCTGTTGAGGCAGCTCCTCTGAAGGGTGTGCTGGAGAGGGAGGAGAATCAGAAGCAAGGATATGGTAACCAAGAATGGGGGAAGATACCGAAGGAGAGTGGTTGATTAAAGTCTGAAGTGTTGATGGAGGACATGAGAGTACTCTGTCTGAACTTCAGTTATTAGTAGGTTGGTTGAAACATTGGTAAGGTGTCCTCTGTGGTCAGCGTCTGAGCTGGCTGAACAGGGCCTAAAACAGCTAGAAGAGAGGACACCTCGTGTGTCGCAGAGATGAGAGACAAGTCTATGGGCAGTTGAATCCAGAGCGGATTTTTGCATTCTTGGATTTTGAACAGCAAGGTGGAGAGTAGGAAAAGGGAGTCAATGAGAACAGGTACATAATGAATTCAGATGAAATGGGGTCATTGGCGGGGGAGGGGGGGGTGGGGGTGGTGGTGGTGGTGGTGGTGGTGGGGATTAGAGTAAAAGAGCAGAGGTTTGAGGATTTTTCTTAGTGTAGATGTAGACTACTAAAGGCATTGGATGGTAGTAGAGGAACAAGCCCAACAGAGGAAGGAGCAAATAGTTTCAGCAAGCACGGAGACCAAAATAGATATTTGCTTTTTTAATTAGTAGATCCCCTACCATGTAGTTGTTGTTAGTGGCATGAAATTGTAGTCTTTCGGAGATAAAAACTGCATATGCTGCAAATACTATATTTTCCAAATCTATAGGAAAGAAGTTAAAAGCTAAAAGATAAATCTGAAAATAATGAATTTTCTGCATTATTTAAGAAATTAACAGAGTAGCCTTTTCTGCATTGATTATTTTTCCAAAGTACTTTTGTGACATTTGTGGCTTACTGGTTTTCACTGACTACTTCCAGCATACCCCAAAATTATTTTTCAGTCAGGCAAAGTTTTGGTGTAGCAAAAGTGTGACTGATTTTGTGGGGGTGTTTTCTCAACGTCCTTGCCAGGAGAGAAGCTGGTATTTTTAGTGCTATTTTGGGCAATTGGTCAGTAATGTTTCCATGAATCTGTAAGAAAGTGATCTGAGAAGGTGCGGTCTTGTGGCCAATCCAAACATATAACGATATGAGCAACAGTTTTCTGGCAGTGCTATTGAAATGTAGTTAAGTTGCAATGGTGCTAAGTCTGGTATAATATTCCTTGAATAGGCCTTTACAGCCTTTTGGGTGTAAGCTTGGAGGAGAATGTGTCACCCAAGTGGAGTGAACTATACAGCGGTCATGTAATGCTCTTTTCAGGTATTGGAATTAACCCCACAATATTTGGGGTAGATCCAAATTTTAAATATAGTATCTGAAATATTTTAAAATAATGAAGTATCATTTTTTTAGATAAAATATTGCTTTGAGGAGTAACTGCTGGATGCATATCTCAAACATAATTGTTAAAATAAATAACTGCTAAAAGGAAACCATGTAAGTCTTTGATGTGATCTGACTATTTTGCCTTGTATGCTTATTAAGCATTGATTTTATTTTTTTTAAATGACCTTTCACAAATGTGGTATCCAATCAACCACCAATGTTAAAATGCTATTAGAATTGAAATACAACTGGAAAAGCAAAGGTTTCAGAAAAATGGATTTGAAAACAAACAGTACATTTAAATAGCTTTTACAGTACAACGTGATGTGTGCCCACAGAACACTGAATTCAGTGCCTACCAAATAAAGGTTATCTAATTAGCTATTTAGAATACAATGACTAAATGCAACGACCAAAAATTTTCGATTTGTTTGTGCTTTAGAATTTTGTCATCTTCAGCTGGGGAGACAAAAAGGGATCTCTAAGAGATAAACCTTTCCGGATCACAAGTGTGCTTCAGCCATGTTTTCCACATGTTGCAAGCTAGTCCTCAGTCTTGAATACAGAGATGGCTTCAAGTGTGCTTACTCGCATGGTAGAACAAAAATATACATTCGGGTACAGACTTCATACTTGAAGTTGCAGATACAGTCATCTGTATGTGGAAAAATACCTGTGAAAAAAACTTGAGGTCAAAGCTTAATAATTTGCCCTTATGTGCATGCTCTTGTTGTCGTGCAGGGGATTTATCTGGGTAATAACCATCAGCGCAGATGACAAATATATACATCAGTGAGCAGGTAGACTCCAGTACACATAATATTAGTATTCTTTCCTTTCCAAATTTAATTCTAAGTTAAAACCAAGGGATTCAGTTAATCAGAAGTCCACTCAAACACTTGTAGAACAGGTGTTCTAAGTCTTAAAATCTGCTGTATGTTTCAGTGCCCAGCTGATATTAATATAGAGGGTGGAAGTTAAAGCTCCGGACTAAGGGATATCTTGATTTATAACACAGTTAACAGCTGATAGGTCTGCTTATATTGCAACTATCTAATCTTAAATGTTCTTTCCTGTTGGTCCATCGCCTATACTGAGTAATTTAAAGTACGAAAAAAAAAGATTACTGGAGATGAATTAAAGCTGCAGGAAGATGGAGCTTTGAAGGTTTGTTTTCAGTAGGCATTTGAACCAAAAAGAAGTCAGAATGCTCTGTTCAGAACCTGTACTACAAATGGTAACAAAAATGTGTTACCGTTTTAATTATTACTGCCTGTTTAATGTGGGATTTCTTGCAGCCATGTCCTTGAATAACCATTTCTTAACTAAAATGACACAATTCTGTAGCCAGTGATCCATGACTTTAAATATTTGGAAGGGCTATTGATTCACTGAACTGGAAGAAACTAAAGATGTTGAGGCATATTTTCAAAAGTAGAATTACATGTATTATAAACTGTGTTTGATAATGTATACTCTATTTAATGTTCAAATAATTTAAAAAAAAAAGCTAGGTATGTGTAATACACTCTTCAATTTACCTGTAATAGCTTTAACTAAACAATTGTGGCATTGTTTAAATCAGCTATGTGTAATACTGTGAGAGCTGCTAGCACCTACAGCACCTCCTCTTGTTCCCATGCCATGGTTCTCTGCGTGTACCTATTTCTGTTTATGGTAGTCATTCTCTCTAGGTAAATTGTCCATAAGACCAATGATTCCATCAGCAAATTATCCAGAAAATGCCGTCAGTGCGCATGGTGACATTTGTGCCACTGGTGGTTTTGTTGCTATTCCAGTGGTCTAATTAAATTGGCAGTTTTCTCTTGTGCCCAGCATCGTTGTCTCCCTTCCTTTGGCACCTTAGCTCAGACCTTCTCCTTTTCTCTGTCCTTTTAACTGAATATCAAATGTATTATTGATTGCTCCTCTTCCACCCTCCTCACTTCCACTCCCCTCAACTTTTTTTTAATCTTTTTTTTTTTTTTTGATTGGCAGTATCATCCAGACAAACAGAAGGCAGATGTGCCAGCAGGAGAAGTAGAGGAGCGCGTGCAGAGGTTCATCGAAATTGATCAAGCGTGGAAAATTCTAGGGAACGAAGAGACAAAAAAAGAGTATGACCTGCAGCAGCGTGGTAGGTTCCTGCCAAGGAGTGCTGTAGCGGCAGCAGCTCTTTAAATAAGCAGGGTCTGGGAGTGGTAGTTAGATGGTATTTTAAAATGCTGTTTATTGCTGAACCAAATGTTTCTTTCACTCTTGTCCTACTTTCAAATGTGGATCCATTATTTATAGCTTTTGCTACACATACATTAACTAGTGAAAACATTGAATTACTTCCAACAGAACATTAGGTGGCGTTACTGCTAATAATTGGAATGAGTATGAAATTTATATTAATTACAGACCTTAGCCCTTTTTATTTTATTAAGGCAGGTTCATTAAGCATTCTTAATTTTAAGTCTTATGCTACATTTTGTTGCAGTATCTTAGATATAGGTATTAATCCATTTATACCTAATGTCCAATGTGCATGGGTTTATAAGCACTTCAGAATCATTAAGACACATTCTTTTTGGTGTTGTGTGTGTTATGGTAGCTTTCATAATTCATCTGTAGTCTAAACTAGTCTTTTTAAAGCAGGTTTATAAATAATATTCCAATATAACACATTAACTAGGCAGCTCCGGCATGCATTTCTTTTTATACCTCTCAGAAAATAGCTTCTTAAAACAGTGACAGGCTGTTGTGAGAAAGAAAGGGGGGAAATGTAGGTCAGGTCTGTCACACATGGGCTACCATTACATGAAGTGATAGGCTGTCTTTCTGCTCTGGCCTCAGGATAGGAGTCCCTCAGCCTTCCATTAGAACCTTCAATAAATGTATATCCACCCTACATGTTAATGGGGGGAGTCAATAATAGTGTATTGCCTGTGGGGAAAACACTCAGTCGCACTCTGCAGTAACACACTCTGGTCCAGCATTGACGTGTAGCCACCACCACTTTTGAATGTGTCTGATAAAAGCCCACTGTCTCTGCAGCTTGTTATTGAATTCTCTTCCATTGTACATTGGCACACCATCAGACCTTTCTCTCTTGTGCTGATTTTTAACTCCCCTGCCGCTGCAGATACCAGAACTTTGAGAGACAAAGGCTTAGTCATTCTGGCAGATATGCATCACTGCAGGATAAAAAGAGTGATATATAATTGCATATACCCAGTATGAGTTCTCTAGTTAAATAATCTTGTATTTCAGACTTTGAGCGGGTTTTGGAAAAGAGGGTGGAAGGGTGGAAACAGAATTGTTGAATAAATATTTCAAAAGAATGGAAAAAAATGTCTTGTGCTAATTTGTTATGTAATCAGTACTAAGATCAAAGTTAAATAAATTTTTCATCTCAAACTTATTTTTATTAAATGCCTGAATGTGATGCCAGAACAGGAATTCCTGCTACCCAGTGCTCTCATCCTATTGTACTCTTAGCATTGTAGTATCAGCTGTGGCTTCCATTTTCACAAATTGTATGTGCACAGGAAAAAAAAAACATTAGAGATTTAGTCAGAAGTCTCTTGTAAGTTTTACCTAAAGCTTAAATACAGACCATGAAGTTCCATTTTGCTTGGGTCAGGTTAATCCACTGAAGTCGAGAGCTACATCAAGATTTAATAAGCTACTTTGTTTTCCCATGGAACTTAAGGACATTGCTATAAATTAGTTTTGACAAAACTTATTCCACAGTATTTTAAAGGTTATCTATACTTCCTGAGATTCTTTTGCATCCAGATGAGTTCTTCTAAAAGCAATCTCAAGGTTCTGTAAAAAAGACTTAGTAAATAAAGAGAACAAATTCTACATTTATTTACACAGGTATTTGGTAATGGTATGGTAACAGGATTGATATATTTTAATACAGAGGGGGCCATTCACAGAGGACCCAGTGTTTCTAACTAAGCCATATGTAACATACATGTGCAGTGTCGCTGCATTCTTTGCAGCATGTTCCCTGGCAGCAAAATGATGGTGAAATAAATTCTAGTTCTTTGAATGCCTGTCAAGCTGCTTCTGAAGTCATGATTCTAGACAAATTCGTAGACGCTGCTGTAAAAGCTCACAGAAACAAAGGAACTGAGACAGCAGCTAAGGGGAATAGTGATGAGAGCCATAATATAGCAAGTTAGTAAGACTGCAAAGCCCAGGAAGCAGAATGTGAAGGGTGCCAGTGTGCATGTGTGTGTGGCTGCCAGTCAGCAGGGAGTCCTTTGCACAGTAGTCTTTTTCCCATTTCACAGATTGTTTATTTGTATGTACTGTCTTTTTTTATACTAACTAAATCTTAATTACTTGGCTCAGAAATTCAGTGGCCAGAGAAGTTCTAAGAAGCTGAAATTCTGTGGGGCTCTATGGTTTTAATTGTGGTTTGGTTGTTTTACAATCGAATTGTTGAGAATAACAAGTGAATGTGCTTTCATATCTTAATACTGCTTCTCTCTGAAGTTATCACAATGATCTCATACTAATTTTTTGTGTCTGCAGGCCATAGTATTAGAAAGGAAAGGACAAACCTCAAACCATTTAGAGGTTTGGTATAAATACTTATCCAAGCCTCTCTGGTCTGGAAAGCTTACAAGAACTGCCTTTGTGTATGTTTTGTGAAAATTTTTCCAATTCATTGTTTTGTCCTATCTTTAATGACATAAGAATACGCTTTTTTAATGGTGAGTCTTTCGCTTCCAATCTCTGTGAAAAATTTGGAGAACGGGAAAAAAAAAAAGCTGCATGACAATTTACCTACTAAGAATGGACTCTTTTTTTCCTCAACAGATTTTCTTCTTAAAGATTTTTCCATTCTTTGTTTGGTATCCAATTTAGAAAAGATGAATACACAGTTAAAGTCAAGTTTGACAGTAATAATTACCAAAAGTTTTTCAGTGAGTTTAGCTTGGAAAAAACCTGTTTTATGGTTTTCATATTAGAAGTCATCTGAACCCTGAAAGCTCTTGGTTTTGTGTCACAATTTGAAAGAATAAAAAACTTTTCACAGAATCAGAGAATCACGTAGGTTGGAAGGGACCTTCACAGGTCATCTACATCAATCTCCTATTCAAAGCAAGTCCACATAGGTCAGTTGCTCAGACCTTCTCCAGCCTGGTTTTCAATATCTCCAAGGATGGAGATTCCAGAGCTGCTCTGGGCTGCCTGTTTCAGTGTTTGAACACCCTCAGAGTAGAAAAACCAAAACAAAGCAAGCAAAACTCAAAACCAAAATCAACAAGGGCAAGTGTAAGGTCTTGCACCTGGGAAAACATAATCCAGGAGTACAGCAAAGACTGGGATCTACCCAGCTGGGGAGCAGCTCTGTGGAAAGGGACCTGGGGGTCCTGGACCACAAGCTCAATATGAGTGAATTTGCTGCTGTGGCAAAGAAAGCCAAAAGGATGCTGGGTTGCATCAACAAGGGCATCACCAGCAGAGATAAAGAAGTCATTCTCCCACTCCACTCAGCACTTGTCAGGCCACACCTGGAATACTGTGTTCAGTTTTGGTCCGTGCTATGGGGACCATCCAAAAAGGCTGTGGACAGGCTGGAGAGGGTCCAGAGAAGGATGAAAGGACTGGGAAGCCTGCCATATAAGGAAAGCCTGAGAGAATTCGGTTTGTTCAGCCTTGAGAAAAGAAGACTTAGGGGAGACCTTATCACCATGTTCCAGTATTTAAAGGGCGGCTCCAAAGAAGGTGGAGACTCCCTTTTTACAAGGAGTCTCATGGAAAAGAGGAGAGGTAATGGGTACAAGTTACTCCTGGGGAGATTCTGATTGGACACAACAGGAAAATTTTTCACAATGAGAACAATCAGCCATTGGAATAATCTCCCCAGGGAAGTGCTAGATGGACACTTTTAAAATTCAGCTGGACAGGGTGCTGGGTCATCTTGTCTAGACTGCGCTTTTGCCAAGAAAGGTTGGACCAGGTGATTCTTGAGGTCCCTTCTAAGCTGGTATTCTAGGATTCAAAACACGTTTTCCTTCTATCAAGTTGCATATGAGGAATCTTCTTGCAACTTGTCCCTTTCACTTCTCATCCTTCCAGTGTGCACATCTGAGCAGTCTTCTCTACACCCTCCTATTAGGTAGTTGTAAACAATGAGATGCCTGTGTTCTTTTGGCTTCTCCTCCTATGATGTGTGTCCCAATGCCTGACTATGGTGGCAGTCCATCGGTCTTGCTTCTGTATGTCAGGGCTTTGTACTGGGGAGACCAAAACCGGACACAGGACTTCAGATGCAACCTCATTAAGTGCTGAGTAGAGAGGAGAAAAAAAATGACTTCCTTGACCCACTGGCTACACTCTTGCTAATACAGCCCAGTATGGGGTTGGCCTTTGCTGCTAGAGTGTCCTGCTGAGTCGCATTGAAGCTGTTGTCCATGAGGACCCGCAGGTCCTCTTCTGGAAGACTGTTTTCCAGCCAGTTGTCTGTACTGCTGCATTAGGTTATTCCATCCCCAAAACAGCACTTAATCTTTGTCAAACCCTTTGATGGCCCTGTCAGCCCATTTCTATATCCTGTCGAGGGCCCTTTGAATAGCAGCTCTGCAACTTTTGTGGATATTTGTTGACTTAAATACAAAGGAACTGTGTAGCTAAACAATCACATAATTAAGGTAATCAATTTTACTAATTGATTTTACATTTTGATTATTAATGATTGAATGATTAACAGAAAGGTCACAATTGAAATTAAATAAACTGATGACTTTGAATAATTTCTGACACTAAAGGCAGCAAATAATTCAAAGCTAGTAGTGGGATTGACCCTAAAACCAGTTGCTTTGTATATGTTTTTGGGGCAGAGGGTGGAAAAGTTTAAGAATCTAGGGGTTTTCCACGTATGGCTCCAGTGAGGTTCTATCCAGAATAATATGTTTTTATGTGATGATGGACACAGGTGTCCATAAAGCAGAAGTGTTTATAGGGTAGGGGATGTAATCACCAGTAGGAGCTTTCACATCTCAGCACATACCTCCTTTTGATTCTCAATTTTTAAATTCCGTTTTTAGAAAAATATTGCACATGTGGTTTTCATATATGAATACATATTGCAGCAGCATTTTCTTTGTTCTTGCTTCATTTCTTAGACATAAGGAATTGCAGGTCCTAACAGAAATTGCCAGTGTTCCAGCTTGTGCTGTTTGTCTCTGAGAATGATGCTGGTTCCATCCTCTCTGTACTTCCCGTTTAGGTAGTGAGTGGGGCACAACAAAAATCTTTCCCTAGCCTAATATAGCTCACTTTAAAATACCGGGTCACTAATACAGCTTCTACTGACAATACCAATCTCTTTAAAGCTGAAAAATCTTTGAGGATGTGTTCTCACTCTCAGTTAAGTTACTACTGCAGGTTTAGAAAGGGAGTCTTGTACAGGTGTGGTCATAAATTAGGAAAATGAGAACCAAATAGAAGGTAGCTCCTTCTCCCCTTGCTCCTTCCCCATTCCTCTCCTAGTACAGTAAACTGAAAAGACTGTTTTGGAGATGGTCACTTTCCCATTAATCCAGCATTCCCTCCTGCTCCAGCAATCAAGTGATGTATTAGACATCAAGATATCTTACATCATTTGGTAAATAGGATGCCAGAAGAATAACCTTACAAATCCACTGTGAGAATAAGAAGAAGCAGCAAGACAAAAGCCTACAAAAATGCTTTTAATAGCCAGGAAAAATAGCAATTGAACACCTTGACTACCTTATTATAAGAAAGAAAAAAAAAATGCAGCGTCTTTTAGTTGTTCCTTGTTAAGAAAATTCCTTCTTAAAAAAATACTTTTAGACCAAAAAAAAAGCTTTTAATGTGGCCGTTAACTTAGGCTTTTCAGTGTGCCAGGTTATACTCTAAGTGACAGAAGTGTACGTTCCTTCTCTAGCCGTGGATTTGATGGCTGTAGACCCTCAGCTAGTGCTGGAACACAAGCCTTTTACCATAGCTCTTTGGAGTTAATTGTAATCTGCATTTGCTACAAGCTAAGCAGTACCTTTTTGTATTTTTTTTAACAAACATAGCTTTTTCTTATGAAAATTCTGAACACATGACTTTTTTATAATTTAAATTAAAGTAAGTATGGTTATTTTAAATTAATGCAAGAGACTCAAACTTAAGTAATTGTTTAAAAACTAAACAGCCTAATAGAAAAAATTAACTTGTGGAAACATCCAGGTTTTGAGTACTGTGATGATTTTGATACTCAGTAGATACTACGAACAGTATTTCATTGACAATACATATCTTGAACTTCTTTTAATTATGTTTGGGTTTGTTTGTTTTGGGTTTTTTTTGAAAAAAATCAATCCTAAGAATATATGACTGATAAAGAGCTAGAAAAATCTTTTAAGTATTATGGCTATTTTTACTATTACCATAAACTGTTAAAAGGGTTAAATTTCCATTTACTGCTTGCAACCCTTTCCCTAAAACTCAGCCTTAAATAGCCCAAGAAATATTTATTGTATCCTCAAGTGAAACTTAAATACCTTTCCTCTTTTACAACTTCTGAATGACCCAGCAAGGGCTCTAGTAAAGCTTTACTGAACCAAGCTGCTAATAGTTATTTAATGTTGTTCTGTAGCCTGAAAGAATCTCAGTAGATTTTTCCTTTTAATCTCTTTGAATTGCAGGCTCATAAACCTCTCTGATGAGCCTGCCAGTGTTTTCTTAGATCCTGCGGTTGAGACAATGGAGCTGCAGAATCCTTTCACCTCTTGTTGTCAGACAAATCCAATAGATGGCAAAGCCGGGCAGGCTGTACTTCTTGTGAATTAAAATTTGTTTTTCAAGTTATGGTAGATGATTGGGTCTTCACAATTTTCCCTGTGAGCTCAGGAATGTATTTCAGAAAGTACATCTTGGTACACGGAGTTCTATAGCTTGAGCAGACGTCACGTATAAGTGAGCCTACCACAGAACTCAGTACTGGTAACAATACCATCTTAAATAACCTTCTCCTCTGGCACGGGAGTGAAAATCAGACACCAGTTTACTTCAGAGAACCGTAACAAGGGAGTCATGGCTGTAATAACAGTGATGTAGATTAAATAAGGATGAGCACAAGAAATACTAGTCGTGACCACACTGTGAAAACCGTTAGGTGTGTAGTTCTGCTTGTGAGCTCCCCAAACTCATACTGGGCTGTGCTGCTGTTTTTAAATAAGTGGCTAAATCGATTTCTTCTGTCTTAAGGTATATTACGTTGTGTAGTATATTTAATAGGAGAACTAGAAAATAAAAAAGCTTTGTTCAACTCCGCAAAATTAGTTTCTTTTGCTTGAACCAGGTAAGCAAATAAATGCAGCATACAAAACTAACTGACGAGAGCGGTTACTGGATTATGTGCTAAGTTTGGAGACTTACTTAAGTCAAGGGTACTAATTGAGAATGTATGTCTTTTGAGATAACAAGCAAGACTATTTCAGACTTGAGCATCAGACTAGGAATAGTGCGCTCTGTTCAGGCTGGGAATTGTATGAGTGATTAATTTGGCCTGTTGATGTTTTTTTAAAAAAAAATTTGGGTTTTGTTTTTAAAATCATAATTGCAGTAATGAATTAGAAAAGCTTGGTTGAAGTTCTGCTTGCTGGGCTTCATACTGTACTATCTTTGGAACAGAAGAGAGGGTAGACTTTTCCTCAGCCGCCGCCTTCATTACTTCGCAAGTAACTTTACTTCAGAAGTATGGTAACCTTGTGAATTTGCCTCTCACCAGTTCTCTTCACGGCATATGGTCCCTCTGCCCTTTTTGTATTTTCTATCAGCAAGACGTGACCCAGACCTCCACCACCAATCCTATGAAACTTGTTCTGAGTGAAATCCTGCTTCATGAATTCCAAATAGGAAAGCCTGGTTTCTTTTTAAATCATTTTTTTGCTGTCTATAAATGAAGCTTAGGAAAATCTGTTCTTCCTACAACCTAAGACACCATTTTCCTTTGTGAATTTTTCTTCCAAATATTAAAAAGAAATAGGTGAAATAGGACAGACTTGCCTTTTTCACGCTGTTCTCAGAGTTATAGTATTGTCATCTTCCACCACAGTGGAGAGCAGAACCTGAAGGTAGGTAGGTAGGTGGGCAGGCTTCATTTTGATCTCTGCTTTTTCTTTTTTTTTCCTCCCTCAAGAAGGAGAAGGAGGGATCTGTACCTCACACAAGACCTGCTGGAGGAAAAGCCTCTCTGGTTTTGGGGGTGTTCTCAGGACATTCACTGTTCCTGTCCTCATGTTTTGTAGCTGGAAGGCTGTACCAGCCTAACTCCAAGCAACCTTAGAGGTGTTTAATTCTGACCTTTTCATTACAAAATAGGTGTTGAGCAAAGCTAACATCAAAGAGGCTGTATTGATTCTGTCATTATTTCCAAAATGTCTGATTTGTTTTAATCTCCTTCATTAAAACTAATTTAAATGAGGCTCATTCTCAAGGATCTATAACATACATTTCTGTTAAAATTAGAATAGTCATTTAGTTGCAAAATAAAGACTGGGATTTAATATTTGGTTGTTGATTGTTGTTTTTTAAACTGGCCTTAAGTGTCCAATTTAAAAACCTAAAATGTAAGTATTAACTCTTCCCTTTTTTTCCCCAATTATACATACGGATAGTTAAAATGCAAAGGGTTAATTTCATCACCGGTACATTACATTAATACTTCTATCTATGATACTATACTTTTAAAACTGCTAGAGCTATGAAAGGAGCAATTTAAAAGAAAAAAAAAAAAAACAACCAAACCCAACAAAACAGATTGGTTAGATTTTACAGCTAATTTAAATAATTAACTACAGAGATAGCTGTGATTAGCTGTTGCTAGGATTATACTTTCATGGTTGCCTTTAACTTCTTTGCAACAACTTACACTGCTTTGTCATAAGTTAGGAATCTTACTTGTGAACAGCTTGCTTTACATCGTTAACGTGTGAAATCAGCTACTAGAATATTGATGTATGTCTGTTCTGAGTTGCGACTTCACTGTTCAAAATCTGGTATCAACTTTTGAAGAGGAAGGTGCTTGCAATCAGAGGATGATGTTTGGCAATAAAGAAGGAAATACTCCATCATGTGATCAGATAAAGGTTGGAGATGTGCGGTTTTTCCAGGGTGTTATTGGACGAGGTAGCTGGAAGTCCCTTGTTTCTGCTTCTCAGTCCAGAGCAAAGAGCAGTTACGTAGAAGAAGCTGGGAACCATTTAGAATACCTCACAAACGAGTGATTAGGTAGGACAATCTCTTAGGAATTAAAAGAACACAATCAGGGTCTCTGACTTTTCAGCAAGTGCTTAGTAAGTAGTTCTCTAATAAGAAATTCTTTCACTGCCAACTTACTTTTCATAGAAAGCCATAGACAACGCTGTATGCTTTACAAAGCTTGATGTTGTTCGACTATAAAACTTGTTTAAGAACTCACCAAGAGAAGGAACACCTACTTTCTCAATAACAACCTGATTTAAACCTTAAATAAGCACTAAGCTCTTGAGTGTTGCCAAATCTAAGGCATTTCTGCGTATGTGCTAAAGATCAGCTTTCAGGCGTTTCTGGTTCTTTAAAATAAAGCGTCTGGGGAGTTGGAGCTTCCAGGTATCAGGCAGCAGCTGGAAGCTTTTGTGTAGTAAGTTGTAAGGGGTTTATGTCCTTTTTATTCTTCTTTTTTTTTATATTACCTTTTATGGCTTCACTTTTAACTCTGTTGACAAAAATCTTATATTGTCACGTTAAAGAACTTAGTGTGAACTTTGTACATCAAATATGAGTGTGCTATTACACAGTTTGCATTTGGTAATTTCAATTGTATTGAATACTTTTCATTTCACGCCGTACTCAATGTTGGAAGAATCTGAGGGATGAAATGGCAACAGCTCTCATGGGCATGGGCCAGAACTGACCTTCTGTCTGTGCTGAGACTCTCTATCATAACAGAACACTTGGACTAGTCTTCCCCTAAAAGTGTTTTTCATTTATCTTTTGTTAGGAATATCTTTTCACAGGAATCTTGGTGGTGTTCTCACACGCAACCCTAACATTTACTTGGTGCTTGATGGGGTGGGTTTATTTGGCTTCTCCTTTGTAAAGGAGAGTGGGTTGCCTAAGAGAGATTTTGGGGTCTCCATCTGTGGAGATATTTAAAATCTGACTGGACGTGGTCCTGGGCAACCTGCTGTAGCTGACCCTGCTTGCGCGGGAGGATTTCATTAGGTGATCTTGAGAGTCCTTTCTGACCTCAACCATTTCATCATTTTGTGAAAAGTACAGGTAAGCAGACAATTCACGATTTCAGCTTGTGGAAGTGTAGTTACAGCCAGACTTTTAAAAGGTATTTATATCAAAACAAAAGTTTGCCCTAGTTTCACATAATTGTTTGGGATGCGCAAAAGGACTGGTTCGGGTAGTGTCTTAATTTCAGTAATGCATCTTCACCATTTACTTCTCCTGGTTACAGCACAACATTTGCCAGCTTGTGCAGAGATACAGAAACTAAAATTGTAGAGAACTGCATTTCTAACTGATAACGTGGTCTAGGTATGACTCTATTAGGGAGCAGATTGACTGCTAGGTGTATTAAACTGTTAATTTATCAGGAAGAAATAAGGACCTGTATGTTATCAGGGTTGAACATCTGTCATGTTTTCTTTATAGAAGATAATCTGACAAAAGAATGGCCACTACATGCACAAATTTATCTTGAGGATATGTCCTGGAATGAAGGTATGAGTGCCCTACTCCTTGGTCCCAGTGCCTTTCATTGTCACTGCAAATGCTTTTTATTTTTTCTGCATCTTATACCATTATGTAGTCTTATTGTAAGTTCTGCTTTTTTTGTATTTGCTACAGATTTAGCTATTCCTTCTTCGTCTCCCTCTGCTGCCCGCACCCCCCCCCCACCCCCCCCCTCCCCCCAGCTCGGAGTACCACTTTTCACCTCGCTCTCTTGTAGCGTAATTAAGTATTCAGATTTGCAGATTCTTCCCAAATCTCTCATGCATCTTCTTGCTCTTTCTGTGATGGTAGAATGCAAGTGTTTTCATACAGATTTTTTTTATCTGATAGTGTGTTACTTCCCTCCTTTATATTACTCTAGCTTTTATCATTTACTTGATTTTTGAATGAATGGCTGATTTTTTTACTAATTTTTTTAAGCTGTGGAGTGAAAATCCTAACTACTTTCTTCTGTTATCTTTTTGTTTCCTGGGTTAGCAGTCTGTTTTGCAACCATCCTTGATCTGTCATACCAATGACTAACACCCCTCAGTTTTTTCTTTTAATATCTGTCTCACTGATGTGCACCTGTTTATTATTTGCTTTTTTTAAAGAGACTCACTGACCCTGGCTGTTTGGTGTAAGAATGCCTCATAGTCACTGAAACATTTTAAGAGTATAGTTATTTTTTGAGCAACAAATGGTAGCACAGGTACCATGTGCTATTTACCATGCAGGAGTGGGAGGTCATTTGTTATGAAGAGCAGCTTTATGAAGAAAATCCAAAATAAATTCTTGATTCTTCTCAAGCACTAAAGGCTTTTTTGTTTTCTTTTTTGGCAGATGAACAATGTTATACTCTTTCATGTCGATGTGGTGGGAATTACACTGTCTTCAAGAGTGAAACCAAAGACATATCTTTGGTTTGTTGTGACACATGTTCACTTGTCATCGAGATCCTTCAATGATTGTTTCAATCAAGCACATTAAGAGTTACAAACTTAAAAAGACTGGACAAATGGGGGACTGTATCTGCTAAAGAAATGCATGTTAAAGCAAAGCGGGGCACTACAAGAACAAGTTCAGTCAGACTTAAGAAAGGAAATGTGCCCATTTGCTAACGTAGCTCTGCAGACGTGAGGCTTGGTTTTTTCCTTCTGCAGCTGAAGAGCTAGTTATTAAAAACCACCAGAACGGAACACTACGTTCTGTACAACTAGAATACATCTCTCAATCTAAATGACATTTTTTTCCAGCACACAACAGAGTAGCTTCTTTCAATCTCAGTCTATATCAACTATACGTTGGGCCCTACCTTAGGTTAAATCCTTTTAACAGCTCAGATGACAAAATTTAATCAGGAGGCATACATGTGAGAATGCTTTGAAGATAATGAAGAGTAAGGTGCATTAATGGGAAACGGGAACATTTTCGATTTCTGTGCTAAATATTTAACTTCATTAAATCCTGACAAGGACTTGAGCCTTGGAAAGAGGCGGCAGAGACTTGCAGATCTAACTGGCTGGTTGTCTGGGTACCGAGTAGCAGGTCCAGTGCCCGTGCGCTGGACTGTAACAGTGCATCTACAGTAACTTTTTCACTTGGAGCAGAAGCACATTTTGAATTGACTCTCTCCATCATCTGAACCCCACTGGTACCGTTTTTAGTTCCAATCCTTGCATGCCACACTACTTGCTAATGGAGGCATAGCCTATGTGTAGCTCTGGATACGTGACAACATAATAGTGCATTGTGCCTTTTTGATCCCTTGTTAACAGTCAATGTTAACCTTGGCTTGTAGTAAAAACCAGAACTTTCTAATAAATCCAAGCACTTAGTGTGAAGAGTGAGAGGAAATGGAGTAAGAGGCATATCATTTTTGTTGATGACAGCAGTGTATCATTCCCACTTTCAAGTTAGATGTAATCTCAGAAAGAGGCATCTTTGTCAAGTAATACTTGTGTTTATTCTAAACAAAAATAGTTCCATTGATTTTAGTAGAAAATATTATGAAAGCTGGCAATAGTCACTTAAATCTTTTAATCATCAAGAAATCTATGGCCATTGGGGCTTGCACGTAGAAATCCAAAGTCATTCAGAGGCCATATCTGTAAAATAAAATACAGTTACAAGAGATTTTAATTACAACTCAAAGTTCAGTATTTTCATTTGTTATTGTTTCATAAATGGTGTAATTTTTTAGCTCTTTGGTTGCCAGGGTATATGAACTTTTCTCATCTGTGTGTTTGTTTTACCAGGAGCAATAAATACTATATATCAGGAGGAATCATCATTCCATAGTGGCCAGAGACAACACTAATTTATACACAGCATGCTTTGTTATGGAGAACCTCACAGATTACTTTTTTTTTATTTTGCAGCCTTGGAAATAAATACATTCCTAGAAAATATCTTTCAAGTTCAAAGTTTTCTAGCTTGTAAACCTCTTAAAAATTTAAAGGACAACATACGTATTTTTGATCTATCTAGGAGAAGAAAGAACACCACAAACATCACCTCCCAGTGAGAGTAGTTCTGCAAAGTGTACATTTGTAGTTTCAAGGTAAGCAATTCTGCAAACACCAAACCTTGGAAAAAAATTGCATAGGCTTATAGGTAAGCTTATACCATGCAAATAGGTATGAAGAGGTGGAGTGCCTGCCACCACCAGGGGCTCCTCTGAGAAGGGGACTACCACGTGGAAAAAGGAGGAGTACAAGTCATGACCAAGTACAAGCGCAAGTGTCAGAAAACGATGCTCACCAGTAGGAAAAAACTTTCTCTCCAGAAATTAACTATATAGCTGTTCATACTACTGAATGATCCCAGGAGTACTCTCCTCTGAACATTCACTAATTACATGTAGGCTGGTCTTGGATGCAAAAAAGAGTTATAGGGAATCAAGGACATTCTTTTACACTTTGTCCTTTGTCTCCCTTGACTGCCCGTGTCTCTTCGCAGCACATTCTTTCAAAGATGGCACGAGGGGATCAGCAGGAAGAAGGGAAAGAGATGATGTTGAAGAAGGAATGCCCTCTGTGGCTCTAATCCCATAAAAATCTCACAGCCTCTGCTCAAGATGAAGCGACCTAGACAGAGAAAGATGATGCACTACCTTGTTCCCAAAGCATCTGTCAGTATGATGTTTATTTATCTTGCTCATTTTGCCTTAAAATTTGATCTTAAGGAAGGTATGCAGTCACCTTCCAGGAACAGCAACTTACTCTTTAACTGAGTTCAGGAAACATCCACAGCACAGAAGGAGTTTTGCTGCTTTCTGTGTGGAGTGAAAAAGTAATTTTCTCAGTTTAAGAGAGGCAGCACTGTGCCGAGGTTTAATATTTCAAACTTGTCCCCAGCACTAAAGACATTGACAGAAGAGGCAGAGGCAGTTAAGGATGGACGTAGCATCAGCTTACTACTAGACTGGGGCCAGGCACTGCTGGAAGCTCCCTAGGCTTGCCTCTCTCCGGCCCCGTGCAGCACTGTGCCGAGTTGCCATCAGTTGGGTTGTGCCTGTGCCCTCGGGAAGACAGAAGGATGAGTCATTCCCAGGACCTCAAGTTCTGTGGATCTGAAAAAAGCTCAAAGCTCTCTTGTGCAAGTATCTTAGAAAATACACGTCTCTTTTGGTATGCACAGTTAGGGAAGAGCAGGAGGAACAGCTGCTGATGTACAGAAATACACAGAGGTAACGTCTTGTCTCTCTATGCACATTAGCCAGTGAGCTATTTAAGTTCCACACAAATTATTATAGAGATATGAACCAACAACAGAAGGATATTTGTGATCTTGGTTAGAAGCAAAGCCACGGAATTTAAGGCTCTCCAGAGGCCTGTGCTGGCTGCAGGCTGGGTGTCAAGTCTTTGTTTGGCCCCGAAGGCAAACAGGAGTAACAGGGAATAGGAATATCCCATATTACAAATCGAAGCTGATCTGAGTGAAGGCCCGGAGAAGGAGTTTCTTAGGCCATTCACTACAGCACAAATCTCATTTCAGGCAACGTGGATCACA
This sequence comes from Pluvialis apricaria, assembly GCA_017639485.1. Lineage (NCBI taxonomy): Eukaryota > Metazoa > Chordata > Aves > Charadriiformes > Charadriidae > Pluvialis > Pluvialis apricaria. The sequence continues at coordinate 53,423,704 of CM030012.1, forward strand.
CCTATTGCAACTTGACTTGCTTTCGGTGAAAGTAATCAAATTTGGTTTAAATATTATTTTGACAATTTAGTTGCAAATTCATCACAGTAATCTTAGCGGTAAGAGTTAGAATGAAAATGCTGTTTTATCTAGTCTGTGTGCAGGAGAGAATGTGAGAAACACCACTCATGGTTGGAAAGGAGATGGACCAAGCCCTCTCTGTGAAACAAAGACACACCACTGTGTGTAGTAATTCCCAAGTCTTTGAAAGTTATGACAGAAGTTGACTGTGACTTGTTGGTTCAAACTGGCTAGTCCAATTAGCAGCTATTTCCTCTTTGGTTTGGCCTACATAGATTCGATCTGATGGATGGGGGATAAATGGGGCTAACTAGCTCTTTTGAAGATACACTACAGATCTATTTTCGACATGGAGCCTAAGTCCCGGGAATGCACAGGATATCCTATCTAGGACAGGATGAAGCCTGAGTTCTGTCAACCTAGGACTCCCTAGGCTTTTACTGAATTTGCAGCTACTTTTATTTCAGTGGGCTTTTTATAGAATGAACTTGTCTCTCCGAGTGGCAGCTGATATGCTGGCAGGGAGGAAAAGGGGCAAATATAATCAAGTATTATTACTTCTGTATGGGTTGAAAACTGGTGCACCAACATTGACTGAGATTCTTAGGTCTAAACTTCACAGATAAGCTACAGAGAGAATTAACATTGATGTTTTGCCAAGATTGGGTTGCCTAAACAAACTTGGTACAAGCTGTCTCCTGTTGAAATCCGTTACTTCCAAAGTAGATTTTTTTTGCGTCCGTTACTAAAAATGTAACTTCGCATTCAAAGGCACTGTTACATCTGCTTCTCCAAAATCCACTTTAAGCTTTCATTCTCAAGGCAGTAAAAGATTTTTCATGAAAGAGAAGCCAAACCTCTACTCGACTACATTAAAAAGCATATATAGCCTTCTTGGCCAGTGGTCTACTAATTAGCTACCATCATGCAGACTAGCCGTATTCTCCTGCCTTTTGCTGTAATGTTCAATAGCAACACACAATAGCAAGATCACTGCGTTCTAACGTGAATTACCATAAATAACCCAAGCTATAAACACTCATTGGAAGAATTAAACTCATTTTTGCTTTTGTTAGGCACCATATACTCAAATCTCATTAAAATGTTAATAATCACTGTACTATGCACCATTGTAAAACAACTGCTATAAAATCTAGTTATATCATTCTTTCCATTAAGTATTAAGTGACCGCATACTGTCTTTTTAAACAGACAATATTCTGGAGTCCTAAAGTACTACTTCGATATGTAATATCTGTGTGTAAATTCCATTCATTTTACAGAGTTTACTGCTTGCCAAAGTTAGGGTTCAGTTCTGGCAGTCACTTCATGAAAGACTCTCAAAATATCTTTCTTGTGGTGGTACAAGCTGGACACAAATGTATTGCTTTGGAGAGATGCTATGTATAACTATGGCTATTCACATACATAGGTTCTTAATATATATATTATTTGCTAACAGTCCCCTTAAAGTAGTAAACAGCAGTTTTTCTATACTAGTACCTCAGTTGGTGAATCTTTTTTTTCAGTTGGATTATTAATACCACATTCTTATTAAGAGGCCTGTCAGCATATTAGCCTCATTTGTTTTTTAGCAGTTAATAATCCAAGCTAAAGCCTGGGTCATAAAAATAGCCCTATTTAGAATCAGCATTTTTTCCCTCTGGTGTACATGGCTAGGCAAACAATACAGAGAAGGAACAGAGAGCACTCAATAAACACTAGGGAAGAACTCAAAGCAAACGCTATCCAGAAAGAACAGAGGTCAAACACAACTCGGTAGTGGGGCTGAAGGGGACACGTTATTTGAGGTTTAGTAAGCAATTAGTGATTATGGGCAATAGCTGCGAGGTTTTTTTTGAAAAGTCCTAAGCTGTGTTCATAAAAAGTGTAAATTAAGTATATAAAACTTTGTTAAATTAGAAAGATCTAATCTTCCCTGTGCATGTAATACAGCTGTGCAAAATTATGTTTTTGTGGACGTGTTGCAATATGTGGAGAACAGTTTTCAAAGCCTTTTTTTATTGTTCTGAACGGCACCATTTTATATCTAGCTTTGTAAAAGCTGGTGCGTAAGTCTATAATAAATACATACTCCCTTGTTTCTAAGATTAAACTTTTTACGGAGAGGAAATTGTCTTAGTTTCTTCTTTTTGGTAAATGAGTAAATTAATAATGCAGATAATATGAAAAAGTAATTTAGTGTGAAATAAAGCTAGAATTCTTGAAGCAGAAGGAGAGGGAATCATGGAGGTTTACACAATACAATATTAATTCAAAGCATTTTTTTTTTTAAATAAAAATGTGTCAGGCAATCACAGTGGCACAGATTTGACTTTACTGCCAAGGCTTTTTCACAGACTTAGTTTAAAAAGCAGCAAGGCCAGTCTACCTGTCTAAAGTATGTATGCAAGTCCTAGAAAGATAACCTTTTTCCACATCTTTGTTTTTTGAGCTGTGGAACTACTCTTCTCCAATTACAATAACAGTGAAATATGGAGCTACCCTTTACTACCATTTTGCAGAGGCAAGAATCAAAGGATTGATGAAGGAGAGAATGTATATCCATGCAGCAAGGTGTATGTGTGCCTGCATATGTTTATGTTTTTATCAGGTTTGGATTTGCTTCAGTTTTCAGAGGCAATGTCTGCTCAAAGAGTGCTGCTCAAAAAAAAAAAGTCCTCCCTCAGAAAACCCCACCATTGCTGAATTATCCTTTTACAGCAAGTGGCTGGTGTGTCCAAGCTTTCCTTTACATTTGCTTCGGCCAGGCAGTTAAGGAGGCAAGTTTTAATACCTAACACCTAGGCATTAAAAATGTATTAATGCAGCTATTTTTAGATACTACATATACCTTAAAACAAATGCGTCCTCTTATCAGTCCGTAAGGAACAGGTCCGTAGCACCTGGAATCTGTAGAATTCCTGAGATTATCACCTTCTAACCAAACATGTCCTTTAGGCACCTACGATTAAGCAAGATCGAAATGTAAAACCAAAATGGAATAGAATGGTATTAAACATAGCTTGCCTTACAATATATTTTCTGTATTTCATGACTGTATAATGAACTAATTTTTTATTGAATCTAGTAAGACACAGTGCCAGATTTGGAGGGATGAGAAGGAGTGCTCCAAAGTATCTGTTCTATCATGTGCTCAAAAAACAATGGTTTGCAACAAAAAATCCAAAATGAAGATGTAAGAGGTTAGACCAATGTGACAGGGTCATTAATTTAATAGACTTCAAAAGAGGTCATTAGGATGTTGACTGAAAATCTGCCCTCCTGTCGCAGTAACAGCATGAACAGGGCAGCCACACACTCATCAACATCCTGGGGCCAGCACCAAGGCTAGACCTGTTAGTAGATTCATGATGAACTAACTGGTAATTGATTGTGACATCAATTACGAATAATCTCATCATTTTATCGGAGTAGGCTTGTCAAAGTTCTAATTAAGATCACAGTTCATTCTATGTGCAGGCAGAATCCACAACACATTATATTGCAATAATGATGATCACAAAACAGCAAATCCCTTTTTATAATTTGAAAATTAATGATGGTGACCTTATACTATATGACAACGACCTTTCATTGCCTATATATATTATGCATTAACTATATTACATACCATAGATTCATGGCATTCACTGACTGACTCAACAACAAAATGAGAAATAGCAACCTAAATAAGAGTATAAAGCTTTCACATATGAAAAAGTTGCTACTGTAAGTCTTAAACAAAGATTTCCACTTGGAATATACAATGGTATTTTGATATGTTTTTATAAAAATGTTTCAGATATAAATAACCTCTTACAAGTTACCAAAGAAAATACTTTTTTTTTCTAATCTGTTTTTCTTTCTAAAATTCCAAACTAGGCCGAAAATTTAAAAGTAGCAACATATTCTCAATCTAGATAATATTTAACATGGACTTTAAGTTAACATACATGTTTCCACAACAAAATAAGTACTTGAAACATTACTATGCCCACAATTCAGAGAAAAAAAAATACAGAAATAAAACCCCACCAATTTCAAATGAAACTCAAGAGTTTTAGCAGTATAAACATTAATGTTTTAGAAATAAGCCACATCATAGACTCCTAAATACAAGAGTCTACATGTACACAATTCAAGGATAACAGACAAAATACCACTCTAGTAGTAAAGTCTGGATGTAAACCAGGTCCCCCAGATAAACATTTGGGGAAAATGCAGTTGAAGTTTAATTGTTGGTACTTATAGGTTACCTGGCCAGGTAACACTTAGTGGGACCCCGTCTTTGAATAAGGCATTTCGGCTCTTGCTTGGTGCTGCCCCCACTGCCTGTTACCAGACCGGGGTGTGCGGATGGCACGCTAACCCAGAGTCCCTTTGGTGAGCTGTAGCGAATGTATAAGCTACGGATGAAGAACCAAGATTGTCCCCGACGGTGGCAAAGGGAGATATTCATCATGGAAAGCATGTGTGAGCCTGTCCATCTTCTCCCACCCCCCCTGTGTGTCTCTGCTATCCAGGCTAGGTGCTTTAGGCATGTCTGAGGGTGCGCTTCCCTGCCTCATCATTTGGGACTCTATAGCTTCCCTGCCTCATCATTTGGGAATCTATACGTGGAGCTGTAGACCAGCAGTATGTCTAAACCCTCTTGAAACCTACTGATACACTCTCCTTCCACAATCTCCCGTATAAAGGAGTGCTGCCTTGTTTGTTTTAAACTGACCTGCTAGTCCTTTACTTCTTGGTCTCCCAGTCCTTCAGTACAGGAATTCCATATTCAGCTTGTCTGCCACCTTGGTTATTTTGGAGGCGTATCAGATTGCTGGCACGTGCATGGAAGAGCTTTCTGTGGGAAGGCCAGTTGGTTTCAGCTAGATGACTTTGGCCCTCGTCCTACCCAAACAGCTTTGCACCAGAAGTCAATCTATAATAAATAATTTTTTTAAAAAAATTCTATCTAGAGTCAAATGATCTGTGTGGAATATACAGCTCATCACATGTGCACAGATGTTTTTGAACTGTCTCTATTTGAGAATATCCTGACATGCCTATTTTCCTCAAAAATTCTATGGAATAGAGGCTATTTAGAACATCCACCAGCAATTGTCAGTTGAGTGGGATATTCATCTTCACTTATTTGCATAAGCATTCGCTGTGTCCGCATCTTACACGAGTTTGTTTCTTGGGTGCATATTGCAATGCAAAGCAGCGTTCTGACCTTTCTGGTGCAAACTCTCCTGTCCAGCATCTACCAGAATTACAAATCAGACAAACTACTGTCATTGTGAAAGACTATCTCAGCAAAACGGAGAAGCATGAATTACTATGAAAGGAAGATTTTTCTAATGAAATAGAAAAAGCAAACCCACATTAACATTTCACCTTTCTGAAAAAGCATCACTTCTTGCAGTGTGCTGTTTTACACACGGGACACTACCAGCTCCCGGTCTACTTTACTGGTTCCCATTCTTTCTCACATTTCCCCAATTCACAGGCAGAACGCGAAGCTCACCTGTTACTATGTGAAATAAGGACCCACGCATAACACAAGTATATCCAAACAGTTCTAGACCTTCCCATCTTTCTTCCATGCTCCGAAAGTATAAAAAAATAAAAAAGTGCTTTTGCCAGCTGTGGCATATCACTTACTACTTCTAATACTGCTAATAATTACTTGTCTAGACAAGATGTTTATAGTTTGCGTTCCAGATATAGAACATTTGCAATAAAGTATATTCCTATATCCTGAAATTCACCACTTCCGGTAACTTTCATAGCTCTCTGTGGAAGGTATGACAGGACCCTATACCTCTAAATTTGTCGTTCAGAGTACTGTCACAATGTATGATTCATCTAGAGATAATACAGTGTAATACCTTTGTATGGTGCCTGTCCATCATCTAGGCACTTCACTACAACCTAGAATTAAGACACGCAATAAAAATCACATGAATTACATGAAAATGTAAAACCAAATACCAGTGACAGGCTGTAATCATTAATTTTAAAAAAAAAAAAAAAAGTTGTTTACACCCCTTTGAAATAAAGGCTAAAGCCAGAATCCTTCAAGGGTTTGTGCACCAAGCTGTTTCTAGACCACATCGCTGATTTCAGTGGGATTACTCACACTGAATAAAGTTAACTTTGAGTATCAACCTTTGCAGAATCAGGACCCAATCTGAAATGATTCAAAGCTATGCAAGGACAGTAGCTGGGAATAAGATACATTTTTAAACAAAGAAAAAAAAATAGCTATTGAAGCTTGCTTGACAAATCACAACGTTGCATTTTGTTATCTGCAGGCCACGGACCATGGGCCTCTTAGACAAAATTAATTGTATCTAAGAAGTACAACTGAAATCACAGTTACCGTTACTACACACAGCAAGATTGTGAATACAAAAATATATTGACAAGTGTGCCAAAAGCATTTAACATAGGCTGGGCAGCATTTTAGTCCTCCCTTACACATAGGCCAGAATCAAGATGTGAAAGTCTCACAATTTTCCCGTAACTAACCAGTGGGTCACACGCAAAACCCGCAGTCCCACAGCAGCGCAGGTTCACGCAAAAACAGGCTGCCTCTGAGCGTCTGCAGACTACTCCCCTTGCCTCTGCAGCCCTTGTGCCTCTGGTTTTGTGCAGATTATCTGAGGATTTATTTCCAAGGAACAGCAGTTCTCAGGCAGAACCGATTATCCGAGGGGCAGCTTATATGCATGAGAATACGGGACACAGATCAGACACACGACTCTTCCCCCGTCTCCCTTCCAAGGCTCTGGGGGCTCCAGTACAGGAGCAGACAGACCAGCAGAGCAAGATTTATCATTCAGAACAACTCAGCTCGTAGCGGTAGCTTATTCTGTTTAGCTCAGATAAATAAGCATTTTTTCACTGTGACAAACTGGCTAAATTGGCAAGGCTGCTGTCATTTACTTAGCGGTATAGTTAAAGTGGCAAAACTGAAGTACGGGTCAGGTACTTGATGCATACTTACTAGCATAAAACATTAATTTACATAAGTGGGCAGGGGAGGAGGGAATCAACAAAGAATTACTTTCTTTTGGTCTTTTTACAGGATGCCAAACTTTGTTTTTTTGAGGAATCTCACTAACTTAAAAAAACAAGAGATCACATGCCTGCATTGCATCAACTGGCATACTAGAAAACTAATATACTGCAAATAAGATTAACAGATTAAATTATCTATCTGCCTCAAAAATACCCCCAAACCCAACTAAATGAAAATAGGCTTTTTTGGTTTGAGGTTTTTTTTGTTGTTTTAGGGGGGAGTTTTTTTGGTTTGTAATTTTGGGGGACCTTGGGGGGGTGGTATTGAAGATGGAGAAATAGGAATTTTTAATAAGTAAGTGGAGAATTATAAACATGAATCTCTTGCAGTCTCTCCTTTTGGAATTCCAAGCAGTCTGTGTTTGTCAAAGAACATCAGCGTGTACAATCAGCTGGGAGTAGATGAAGTTTGAACTTTCGTAAGGTCACAGGTATTCACATCACCTCCAGCAATATCAAAGTTTCAAACTTAAGAAGAACCTTAAATCATTCCCATCTTTTCTTTTCAGTTCAGAGGCTTCCTTCTTGAGCTATGATAAGAACTAATCTCGGTGCTGGACAAAAGAATAAAGTCTGCAAGTTCTCATCTATCCCTACTAAGGTCTATTTAAGTGCCTCCTACTTTGGTACAAGCAACAAATGTAATTGCTTCATGGCCTGCGGGTGTTCATTTAACAAAAGAAGCTTTTGTGAATAAACCACAGGTGTTACCTTTCTTGATTAAAGTGAAATATGATGAAAGAATCTACAATATCAAATGACAAATTTACTAAATACTGATTAAATTGCCTTATTTAAGTAAATTGCATCTAGTTAGGATAAAATATACACCATAGAAATGCGGGAGTTTGTTTTAGCACTCTATGCCTAAAGTCTCATATAACTATTCCTTAATCCTTTATTTATTAATTCAGAACCAAGAGTGAATAATGCTTAACGGATACTCTTTTTTAATGATCCAGTTGCTCTAGGCACCATTTCTGTAGGCTTATCATAAATGTTGTTCATATTAAGGTTGCCATCTATATAAAATCCAACAACATTAATTAGCTCAGTATTTTCAAAAATCAGCATAAGCATTTACATTTCCTTTTTTTGTGCTGGAAAAAAGCTATGAAATAGTAGCAACCACATTGGAACTTCAACAGTATAGCAGATATTAAATCATCTTCTAAGTATCACTAAAAGGCTGAATTACCTGGAATTTAATACTTCTTAGAAGAATATAACAGAATGAATTTACCTTAAATTCATAGGTACTCCCAAACAGTTTAGCATTTTGCTTTTACTTATTGAACAGTTTAAGCTGCTTATGAATAAGACAAAATGTACTTGGCCCAGTTTGTTTAAATACACATATTAAAAAGAATACGTTGTGACCTTGGTCCACATTATTATGAGAAAAGATGACAATGAAACTAGCAGGTTTTTATACCGAAATTAAATTCACTGTGATGAAATATTTATAGTATGAATTCATTCTCTATATTAAGTCATCGGTTGTTTTAAAAGAAAATTTATAAAAAGGTAAGATATGAAGACTTGTCTGTCTTTAGGTTTTGAAATGAATAATTAACCAATACTAAAAATCATGTAATCTTCAATGGTAGCAAAATTAACTCATATACTACAAGGAAACTAAGGTATATTAACTTACATTTGAATTTGTAAGAAATTTGTCTCTGTCATGCAAGCATACCAGTTGAGTGTTGCTCTTCAATAAAAAACTGGGGAAGCTGTTAGAGTAATGTGTCAAAGCATTCACTGGTTATTTGAATGTTCAGGTTTTTAACCATTGTTGCTCCTTCTAAACTTTGTGGAATGCACAAGTAGCAACTGCTGTTCCTGAACTTCCTTGGAACTTAAAAGGTTCGATCACCACACTCGCTGCTTTATGGGAAACGTCACAGAATTTTCACATCAGAAATATCTATGCCAGTGAAATCACAAAAAGATACGCTTTCTCTCAGTGTCACTCTTTGGGTGTTGCAAAAGTTTCCAACTGTGTTAAATAATAATTCAAACACTTGCATGCATTGTTCACTTCACTTGTATAAATATCCTCATGTAATATTTAGATCCAGAGCATGTTGTTCAATATGCTGATCTGAATCAGCCTGAAAAGCTATATAGCCGATTTTAAAAATCTCTTGCTGCAACCCTAAATTTAAATTATCAGCCATCATTCCTTTTCTGAAAATATTATGAGTTAAAATTATAACCAAAATTAACTGAAAATGAATAAAATACAAACTATGAACAAATATTATTGTCGTGAAGAATAATGCCCAGATTTTGCAAACACTTTTTACAACCTCTCTCTTTGCATTAAAACAATGGTTCTCTTTTGAAAACAAAATCACTTTGCTTTAAATAGTGAAAAATTATCTAAGCTTTATAATCCACCACAGTTTTGAAATTTTTGTATTTTATAGATGTTCATAGGCCAAAACTTTCAAAAACAAGTCTCCTAGCTACATTTAGGAACTGCTGAAAAAACCAAAAAAATCTGAGCATTTCTGTGATTCATCAGTTACTAGCTTTCTTGATTTATAGAAGATCAGTATTTTGGAAGAAAATATTGATTTCAAATCCATCAAGGATTACTTAGCAGTTTGCACAGACTTCTCACAGCAATCATTAAGAAGGATTTGATTCTTTTATTCTCCAGAAAACAGATGATGTAAGAGGGTCACCCTAAACTACAGGTTTGAGAATAAAACCCCTATGGGTTCAAACCCCAACTGGAACTTTCTGGTTGAAACACAAAACCCATTGCCATCACTGGTATGCCCTGGACAAAGGCATACCTGTACAGAGTGATCTAGCTAATAAGCCAGGTAGCAACAATGGCCGCTAAATACTCTGAGCAGGGGTAAGGAATCTTACAAGTATCGTCAGCTGGCTCCATCAGGAGTGACGTGAATCTGCTAATCAATCTAAGGCCTCAACTCTGCATGATCGCATCACTTAAGATAGTTGGAAGGCCTTAGCTAGTAAGTATAGAGGGGAAAAAATGAAATAGGTCCTTCTTTCAGACATGAAGCTGATATAGACAGACTAAAACTTGTGTTCACAATCTTCAGTGAGTCCTTGAGCAGTTGGTTTCCTCATCCTGAGCAGCTTCCTGGAAGTTATTACTTAACTTGAGGCACAGGAGTAATGGAATCATAAAATCTTGAAGGTTCAAACTCATCTGACCAGTACAGCCAAGACTGTATTCCACAGAGGAGAAGCATCTAGTGCTAAACGTTCAGAAATGAGTGATCTTGAAACAACTTTTCCTCAAATCAACAAGGAGATTTCTTTACGGTTTTCCTTCGGGAATGAGTTGGCTGAACAGAAGAACCAGAGCAATGTTGTCAGGGCCTGGGCAGTGCTCTCCCCCACCCCGGTGTAGCTGACCTGCGCTTGAGACCAGCCGATACGGTGCAGCTGTCTCACCTTGGTTCAGACTGTGGGGAAGAAAGAGCTGTTTGAGAAAGATGTAAGAGACCTCGGTGGGAGCTCATGCAGGAGCTGGGTTTAAGCTGAGTCTCTTGCTGCTGGCCCCTGCCTGAGCCACCGGCCGGTCGTGCCCATGTCTGGCCACCCACATCCCTGACCCCGCAGACACGAGGGTAAGCTACAGCGAACGGCAGCAGTGCTGTTGTGTTGCGCCATGCCACTCGTATGTTCTTGAAGTATCAAAAACAAACCCACAAAGGTAAAAAGACCAATCCACTTGAGCAGAAGAAACACTGGAAATACTGGGAAGTAGATTGATAAAATTCTGTGTGTTTCTTTTCCCTTGAATAATTTAGTTATGATGAATCAATAATTTTGATTTTAAATTACTTCTCAGAAGATTCAAGATTAGCTCTAGTCATGAACTCTCTGTACTAGGACACAGAGACATCTGCAAACTGAACAAATCTGCAAACTGAGCAAATACACCAAATCAGTTCTGCTTGCCCACCAGACATTTATGCCATAATTTTAAGCAGCAGGTACGCTTACTTTCTCTCAAGCCTCTAGAATGCTAGAACTAAGGAGAAGAAAGAGTAGGATATTTCTCCTGACTGGCAACTATTAAAACTTCGATTACTGAAATACTAAACCATGAGTGTAAACTAGCTATTAAGATACTAAGTACAAAGAATTAGTGTTTTGAGAACTTTAATTGCTACTTAGGATATTCTAAAGAGACTATGCAATGGTATTGAGCGCTCTGAAATATAAAACCATTCTTCAGTGCCTTACATTGTGCATCCAAAAATCTGTAGTACTGTCTAGTGACTAAGATACTGCATTGCTTACACTAACATCACGTTATTCTTAGTACCCACGTAATATTCTTACTGCATTTGACAAGGACTGTTTAAGAGTTAATAGCGCTGTGTAAGACCACTTCTCTGATCCGCAAACACAGTAAGATGCATTATCTTCAGAATTATGTTAGCTCTAGACTTAACCACAGGATGAAGAGATGCCATCTCCGCAATGAACCTCATTTTAGCACAAGGTAAACATACTTCCCCCACATCAGCTAGTCTCACAGCATTAGTGGCGTGTTGTGATTGATTACCAGCAGAGTGTTGCTGAGATATGGATTTGTATCTCAGCTTTTTATCACTATGACTTGCAAAAGGCAGTTCCTTATTTACAGACTCTAGCTGTATTAAGTGACATTATTAGGTACTACTTTTGTTTAAGTGACACAAAGGCTTAGCATATTGGTGGTTTATGACATACAAGCTGTTTTAATCTGATGACTTACCCCTCACTTTTTCAATTTATAAATAGGAGCTGCAGCACAAGAACATATGGTACTAAAGAAATTAAAGCTAAAGTAAATGGCATTAAAACAAATTCAAATATAACAATAGGATACTCAATCTGAATTACAAACTGCGACCTGTATTAAGACTTTTAAAAACAGGAAATAAAAACCTAAATACGAAATTATCTTTCAGGTGGTTTTTTTAAAGGCCATTTCAGGGGGTTACTGTGATTCAGTAATTTCCGTATTAACCCTCACTATTTAGATCTTAAATCAGTAAAGATATTTTTTAATAATTGAAACTAGGTCTGAATACCACATTACTAAAAAATAGTTGTTTACCTTTTTAACTTTTTGGTTCATACCATATTGCTTCTGAGTAAAAATGTTATGCATTCTTAAAGGTTTATTACAGTAAATACACTTGCTTATATCTATAAAAACCATCATTGGGCACAAAACCAAACAAAGCTCAGCAAAACTGCCAACCTAACGCTCATATTCCATACCAAATATCAATAAAAAGGCAATTAAAAGAAAATATACATTTTCCTAACTTTGTAATACTATAGCAGCTTACTCAAAAAAGGAATTTTATTATCCTTTTCATGTAAATAGGAAGATTCCCCTCATTATTATTCTGCAGATAAGCTCCAACCTCTAGCATATGGAGGCATCATGTACCATAAAGGCTCCTAAGTAGAGACATTCGTAATGTACTTAAGTTTTAATTGAAGTACGTGCTTACTTTATAGCAATCAATTTGGTACGTGGGATTAGTTCCATCCGCTTGTAACCCAACAATGATTCCATCAAAGACAGTTTTTGGGTACAGCCTTATACTTAGTGCACTCTGACAAAAATATTTTTTCCTCATCTGATGTATTACATCAGGTATGCATAGCAGCAAAAGTATTTTTATACCACTATAAAGACTTCTACATAACTGCCACTGCTATACCGCATTTCTACTTAACTATCTCTTTTCAGAAAAAATTGTTCAATTTACACATTATTTTTTTATTTTTCATTTTTATTATATCTTGGAAGGTTGGTTTGTTGTTTTAGGGGTTTTTTTAATCTACAGGTATCTTCTTGTTTTTTTGCAGCAATAAAGTATCTCATCTGTGTAATTTTACAGAGCAAATTGTAAACAGAGTTCTCCATTCCCCTGTGAATGTATATAGGCCATCCTGAGAAGTCTATTCATGAATGAAACAGGACTGGAAGCAGGATCTGACCTTAGCATTCTCTTAGGCTTCAGAATAAGAATCATGTATGATAGTGCTCCTAAGCACAAAAATCCCCAGCTTGAAACCTGTAAAATATGCCAAGACTAACGTGGACACAGTGAATGCAGACTAAGCACAATTCCTACTAACATGACTGTAAGGATCCTGGTGACCCTTGGGGTGCCAAGAGAAGCAGATGCTTAGAGGTGGTTTTGCTCTCAGCTGGGTTAGGTATGTTGTACTGCCATTACTCTGTCATCTCCAGGAACTGGCGAACTCCTAATACCTAACCATTAGCCGGCAACCACCAGCCAAGAATGAAGCAGAAGTTCAAATACCTAATTCAACGCTATTTCTGGCATGTGATACTTTGTATTTACTGCAATAATTACTGCAGTAATAAGTTTGCAAACAGGACAGCGACTATTCACCATCCCTCCCCCAAACCAGGAGAAAAGTTAGCCAAGGCAGGCTGTGCAGTTCACTGTAATTAAACAGTCCTCTGACCTTACACACTTTGCAATCACCGCATTCAAGTATCACTCAGATTTCTCATTTTCTTAAAAAGCAATTAGTAGCCCAATATAAACAACAGAACTGCTGACAATTTCTAGGCTTTGCTCACTGAGAGAGCACCTGCAGTTGTACCTTTCCCTGGCAGCTAGAGACCCCGGGCAGCACTTCTGGCTGATTGGGATCCCAGCCAAGGCCTTTCCTCAGACTTTACACAATCTTTTTTTTCTTTTTTCAAAACCCCAACTCAGGTTAATTCTTCTCAAGGAGGTATCAACAAAACAGCCAGTTTTCTGTACATCTGCCGCTGCTATTTGATTTGAAGAATTTTGTGTTTGAATTCAGAGGAAAAGTGCATAGCACAATGATTCACTAAAATAGGGAATCTGATTAGACAATTACCTAGACACAGACGCGTGTATCACCTTTTCCCTCCCCAACAAGAACCATTTATTTCACAAATAATCCAGTGTAAATCATGAGCGTAAAGTGCAGATATCTGTGTTGAGAATATACTCTCTGTAAAGGAAGCATCTCCTGAACAGATGGAAAGATCTACCTCTTCAACAACCACTAAAGATAGGAGCAAAACAGACAGATATGCACTAACAAACAAAAGCGTTTCCATTTAGATCCTTTCTCCCCCTGGATACAAGTTCTGATGTAAAAACTAAGAAAGCTTGCGTGTCACTTTGCTGTATTTCCACACATTAGCCTTTATGAAAAACATACACAGGAAACCAGGAGAGGGACTCTGCATTCCCCATCCTCTCATTCTCCTTACGTTTTATATTAAAATGAAAGACAAGAAATGTTACACCTGGAGCAGAAATTGCTCTGCTGGATATTCATTTGATCACCTCAAGGTTTCCAGAACGGCTGACATCCTGTTAAGCACAAACTTTTCCTGAACTTCCTTTTCAAGACTCAGACAAGCGAAGAACAAGATACTCGGAGAAACTCCGCTTGCGTCTTGTATCAGTGCACACAGAATTCAGGTTGTTCTTCTCTGGGCAATTTATATTTCCCCTAAATTACTACTCCCGGAGGAGCTAGAAATTGTCTTCAGCTTGGTAAGAAAGGCAGGGATTTTGTCAGGGGGGCTCAGTTAGGTTTTTTTCCTTGGTTCAACAGTAACACGATTTATGGAAAAACTAAATGCTCCGCCTTCCCCTTCAAAACATAACAGAGAAGGAGTTCCTTCTTTCTGTCCACGGGTGACAGAAGCGTAAACAGAAGCTCCAGTGGTAGTGGCACTTGATCAGAAGGGCGCATTAGAGGCAGGTGCCTGAAATGTCTTGCCCCAGCACTGGAGTGGAAGAAACAACAAATTCAACCGCTCAGAACGGTATGATTCGTATCCTTGCTTTCTGGTCCTAGGTCTTGACTTAATCCCAACACCAAATCTAGACACAACGTTGGCACACACTTTGCCATTGATTTTAGTAAGGATAGACTCCAGCTTCCTAATACAGCTGAAGCAGTGGTACGTGAAGCCATGCTGGTGAAGCAGGCTGTCATTATGGTAGCTAAACTCTTAAAGGATTTATCTATCACCCACTGTGGTTGGCTGCAAGGAGCATCCCATAAAATTCTCTACCTTCACAGCACAGGACTTCAGCTACGGGCCAGACAGTATTCTTCTTGCAGTAATTGTGAGGATGAAATAGATACGAAAAGGCAACAGAATATCTTTAAGATTCAAAACATGATGTCTCCAACAAGATGCTGAACAGACATAATGGTCAAACATGCTTTTGGGAAAAAACACATTTTTCTGTCATCATGATTTCTGATTATTTTTCTAATGATAGCCTAACAAGAAGTTGCTGAAAACACTTTGTCAGAAATCTTTCCAAACTTCTGTTAAGTCTGTCTGCACGAGGACAAGTGAGCATTAAGAGTATTTTGTATCTTGTTACCTGACTTTTTGGACAAGTTAGGAAAATTACTACTTTTCCAACCATACTCAGAAAAATTAAGATGTCATTACATAGAAATATAGAGATGCGCTGAAGTATAATTTTGAAAGCAAATTCCTCAAAGCTGTTGCAGAGACAAAACTTTCACTTCTTCATGTTTATAATACAGAAACAGTTTTGCCTTAAGACCAGCCCTTGAGTCTGCCATCTGTACGGCACTTTATGCAGAGAATTTGAGAGTATTCTTCCAGGGAAGAAGGCCTAAGCAAAGGGCAGAGCAAAAATATTATCTGCCTACACTTCCTACAGAGACAAAAGACACCGAGAAAGACAGCTTGCCATAAACAGACTTTACAAATTACAACATTTTACTGTACATATACAAGAATAATTTATGAACATCATACTTTATGATGATACTCAAATATTGCAAACCCTTTACAGGCTACCAGGCCTACTTAAGTAATCATTAATTTACAAAGCAAGAAACGCTAATACTTACATAGCTGTGACTCTTAAGGAAATCTGAAGGGTTGCTTGTGCAGACTTTATCCCCTTCCAAGCCAATTACTCTTTTACAGATATTTGATTTGGGGTCATTTGGGCTTTTCACAATTACAATATCTCCTCTGAGAGGAAAAAACAGAAACAAACACAAACAGAAGAACTCTAAATGCAAACTATTTGGCTGAATACATGTGCATCAATGCGTATACTTCAAAAATATTCACATACATTAAAGATATTTCCTTCTGCTGAAAACTCTCATCTACAATTTTGTTTTTTTCAGTTTTACTCAGGGTGTAATTTTACATACGGTTTTTTAAGTACATTTGGAGACATTCTTTGTTATTTAGACCATTTATAAAACATTTAGGACTACATTTTAATTGACAGTGCTCTGATTAAATGAATGCCGTTTAACTTGCTCCTGTTGCTACATATACATGGAATAGAACAGATTCCATGTTCCTAAATGTTATTGTCCAAGTGTTACTCTTCCAGTGAAACTTCAAATGTCTAATCGGAGTTTTTAAGACCTTATATTACTTTTTCCTCCTGATTCTACACATTAGCATGTACTGTGAAACAGGCTGCAACAAAATGGGCAAGAGCTTCCAGCCTACTGCGCTCTACAGCACAGTAATAAAATGACATTTGATGAACGGTACTTATCCCCTTTGGTCACTTTCCTAACAACCCATCTGAGCACAGCAATACCTACAGCTTGGTTTGCAAGTAAGACAAAACTGCTCAGAGAGGGGAACTTATATTCACACAACAGAACTGTTTTAGGAAAAAAATGGGATTTTTTTCCATTTTTTGGACAAAGCTGTAAAAGTGACATCACAGACTATAATCTGAACGAATTCTGACAAGTTGTTTGATGGGCTGTATCTGCTGATTACTTTAACTTCCCTGAGACACAATGAGAGGAGATTTACAAAAATTACAATTTAGAAGCAGAAGAATGTATGAAAAATAAAGGACAGAACGAATGTGGTTACTGACAAGCTCTGGCAAACAGAATGTAAAATCTAGTCTCAACAGAGGAGCATACTTTCGAATGCAATAAAAGTGGCGGCTAAGGTTCTCCGAAAAGACAATATCAGAATTTTGAATGGTTGGTTCCATTGAAGGTCCAGAACACTGCAAATTAAAAATAAATGAGAAAAAAATTACTATTTCCAATTACTTTTATCTAAAATACATTAATATTCAAATTATTTGCTAATAAATTAGAAAAGGTGTAAAGAACAACTAAAAGAGCGAGATCCTCCAAGGAACATCTGATACAATTAAAAGGTGAGGACAGCCTCCAGAGCACCTCTAACTCTGTTACAGCTCCGTATTCCTTCAGAATTGGTCCCGAACTGCACTAGGTGCAACAAGCCCCTATGGATTCACTTCAGCACCTAATGTGCAGGAAATTATTTGGAGCAGCACTCGGAGCTCTGCCAGCTTACCCCTTTCTTCAGCCTCTGTAAAAGGGAAGCATCAGAGAAGCTGCAAGAGCAGCTCACAGCCAAAAGGCACTCTATCCAGCAGCAGTATCTGCTGGGTTTAGAACCTGGGGAGGAGGGAGAGGCAGCATACAGCATCCAGAAATCTGCCCAGAGTTGGAAACGAGTGTTTCCTATGGCATTATTAGTGCCTCCAGTCTTTCTGAAAGAACTTACTCTCTGCAAAATGCTTAATCACAGTTTCCCATTTGCTTCAGTGATGCCTCAAGCAGTAACTTGGCAAAAAATACAAATGCCTAAAGTAGAAATAACTTTCATAAAGGCCGGACCTGCCTCCAAAAAAATACACGTTTACTAAACACAGAAAAAGCTTTAAAAAAATGAAGAAACCTGAAATATTGCATTATCACATATAACAATTTCAGTATTATAGTTTTATTTTCTTTTAAGTGTCATGAAAATGAAAAGTTACCACAACAATTCCTCCAAGGTACTCAAAGGCACAATGCGCTATGCAGCCATATTGCACAGTATAGCCAAGAAATCGAAAGGTTTTTCCTAGGACATTGCGAAGCATGGTACAGTGGGACGTCGTTCAGCTGGTCCTAGTCTACAGTAAAACAGAAGAATATCATTCATTTGGTAACAAACAGCCTAACATTTACAAAGCTATCTTTTTTTGTATCTAACAACTAAGGGACAATATTTTAAAAAAAAGTGCATAAAAACAAATAATCAGATATATTCAAGGAGATTAATATAGTAAAAACTTCTTGATGGCATTTGAGTTTAAAATTTACTACACAGACCCTTCCACGTGTACAGTCTGTGGACCCCGGTCACCAGCTTATTAGCAAGACTCAGTTAAGTAAGAGCTGAAACGAAAAAAAAAACCCTTTGCCAAACTAAAACTAATGGGAGAGAATGGTATCAGTGCTCTCTGCTGACTCAGCTGGGCTTCTTCTACTCAAGATGGCAGACAGGCTTACCTGGCATACGTCTAAATATCTGCACTAGTTATGAGAACATCCTCCCCTTGACTGGGTTTGACTGAATGAAATCTGGAAAGCTGTAATCACATCTATAAATGCAGGCTTTGACTTCCTGACTGGACCACGTATTGTAATGCAAATGCAGTTATTTATTAAATAACACTTGATAGAGTTGTTTTAATCACATGAAGCCAGTGCAACTTAGATCATTGTTCAAGCACTAGTATTTAAAACTGAACACTCAACAGCAGTGATTTGAAGATACTTCACAACTGAAATTACATTCACAGAAAAATGGAGTAATCAAATAGTCAACCAAGACTTTAAAAGCGACTTGACAATCAATCAAATGAAAAAAGGCTTGAAGAACTAGACAAAATTAAGGATAATAGAGTCCTGAATGTCTTGCCTAAGTAAGCCTATACTAGAAGAAGAATACAGTTGTTGATAGGAATTCTGAAGGTTTTGCAGAGCATTCCTTTGACTAGACTTTCATTACCAAAACACTTGCATATAAAAATAAGGCATTAGGTCTTTCTGTTCTCAGCTACAATACAGTGGCATAAATTCTGCAGCACATAAGACTGTAAATATCTTCTGACCCTCTCCCCCAAATATTTTAGTCAAACTCTGATGATTAGATGTAATTCCTGCAATGCTAATCTAACTAAAATGCTTCCTTACCCCAATTTTTAAGAATATTTCCATTTGAGGAAGCAGAAAACACACATACTGAAGTAACTGAAGCAAGTTTTACATTCTGCAAGAAACTTGTCCCCCTTAAACTCAGTATCAGCTTTATCGTGAATTAAAATCACAGCAAGATTTCCCTCGTTTACTAAGATGGGTCAATATAGCCTGCTAAACAAATGCAGTAAGCTTAAAAAAAAAAAAGAAAAATGCTGCTTATACAATATGTCCTACTTAATAATGAAGTAAAGACCCCCCCTCTTCTATATTTCATGACCTTTTGCTATTTAAATGCAGGAATTTAAAAGTGCATAGCTTTACTTGCACAACTCTCTGTAGAAGGTACTGGGAATTTTGCCTGAATACAGTCAAAAGTGGCTTTTGCTCTTTGCATTTAGTATTTATGTATAAAGGAAAAAAAGATGACCATTCTTGGGGGTAAATATTCTCCAACAAGCTCATTTCCTTGTTCTGAAAAAAGATGTACTTGCCTTTTTTATTTGTCACATAAACGATCTCCAGAATAAATCCACTTAAACCAACCTGTGATTCATCCTTAATATTATCTAACGAGTTTCACAGTAATGAGCCAAACTACAACTGAAAACAGAAAAGTCTTGAATTGTTTCATTAGCACATGCAGTGCCCAGCACACGGCAGGACACCCTGTAGCTACTGAAACAGCTTTGCTGTAAGCTACATGCTCTTTCAGCAGAGTTTATTCTGGAAAGCCAGAAAAGAGGTTTGCTCTTCTCAACCCAGTATGCTATGAAAAGCCTGAACCAACTCCTTATTCTCAGGGCCAGAAACACTGTGAGCCCAGAAATGTGTTACAGGTGATAAAAGGAAGATGGGGTGACAGCAGATCGATTAGAGTTGCACAGCTAGTGTGAATTAATGACTACAACTATCTTCTGAGAGAAGTACAACATCAATACTTCTTAACAGCACCTGCTAGAAAGGCAGCCTCTCATTGCTTCTCAGACAGAAAATACTGCACAACCATCCTGTATTTCAGATCCATGCGATTCAGAAACATTATACTAATATATTAAGTCAGTATAAAATTCAGACACCCATGGATATCACAGGTAAAAAGGAATTGTAGAAACATTGCATTACATTGACCAGAGTAGGTAGATATTGTTGATTTCACCAAAATAGAATGGTAACAGCAGACTGATTAAGAGAAAATGTTAACCTCTCATGCAAACAGCTACCAGGCTAGAACCAAAATATTTTATTACGAAACTACAAGCAACTGCTGTATGTCTCTGAAAATAAGTTTCAAATTGATTGCAAATGATTTCCTGTTGGACTCTGGATGACACATACTTCCCAATAGTTACAGCGAACACATACATTTGTCTCTGATGTCTGAGTGACTCTGAATTAGGAGGGATAGATTCGTAAATTATTCAAGGAAACACAGGGTTCAAAGTAAGCTTTACCTACTGCTAGAGCTCTCATGGTATAGAACATGAGTGAAGAGGTCTCAAATCTTGTTCCGAGTTCTCTTAAAATAAATTCTTAACCCCTGAGACACAGATTTCACCAGTGCCAGTTTATAGATGTGGCACAATGGATTTTTCAAATGTTCAGGGTTATCAGATGTTCATGATAATGATGAAAAATTCTTAGCTCATATAAGGCTTTTTATTACTACTCAAGAAAGTTTATTTCCAATTAAGGCATATATATAGTACCTAGATTATACACAGTTTGAATTTAACAAGGTAACTTAGAGAATTGGGGGTTTTGTTTTTAACATTAAGGTCTATCTTTAGACATCTAATGTTCATCCTGAAATAAAACTACAGGTAAACTTTCAGGATTGTAAGTAACAACTTCTACTTAACAAGTGAATGGTTGTAGTAAGAGTAAGCCCAGTCAAAAAAAAAAAAACTAAACTCTAGTTTATTAAAAAAACCTCACAGAATATTTATCTTACAATTGCTCCAGCATCAGTGACAGATGTTTCCTCAGAAAACTGTTTATCAGTACATTTTTTAAACAATGCCATATTGTTGATCACAAGAAGGTAAATGGCTGAACGTTTTGCAACATCACACAATTAATTTTAATACAAAGTGCTGTCAGCAGGTAACTCCACCAGATACAGGATAAGACCATTAAGCACAATAAAACAAATGATTTAAGTCACAGGCCCCTTGAAAACTTAATGGATCTGTTGTATAAACATCCTTATCGCAGAACTAACAGCATAAAACCTGTTGTAATTACTTCCAGGTACTACCTACTATCATATAGTAGGTAGCTGAAAATTTTATACTGAAATAGATAGTTTTTATACCAAACAGACATTGATTAAAAGAAGGTTACACATCCATATTTACCACACAGAATACAATTTGGTTATCCTAAAAGAACTGCAGTTTATACCCTGCAGCAAATAAAATGCAAAATGTAATTAGTATTATCCTCTGTTCCCTTTTCCTTACATAGCCTATGCCTTCATCATTTGATTTTTTTTGTTTGTTTGTTTATAAAATTAATCACAGCTAGCAGGGTGGAAATCACTTTGAGCCTCATGAATGACATCCAAGAGATGGGAAAGGATTAGTTCTCAGTTGCTGCCAGTTATAGCGCCAGGTGGCTTTTTCTGCAGTGAAGGTGTTACCGATAATCCCATTACATTGGTACTAAATCTTGCAGACATCAAAATTATCACCAAGGTTCCTTTTCATCCCATCCTTTCCAAATGACTGGAAGTCGCTTCACCTGAAAGAAGTCAAATCCACATGCAGCTGCTGTTTTAGCAGCCAGCGGACTCCCTGAGAATGCCAATCGTGATCCAATTTCGCTGTGCTGGTGGCCCCCTATTCCCTGTCCAATAATACATCTGTTAAAAAATCCTACAGCTACAAATCAAGTTTAATCCTACCAGGGACCTCATGTTGGTCTTGTCTTCCAAAAAGGCAGCAGGTTTTGCCGTCTATCTCTGCTAGTGTCTGGGGAATACTCTTTAAATCCCAGCCCTACTTAGAAGAATAAGCTAAGGATCACAAAACATGACCTCAAAAACCCTGATATGACTATATTCTGACCCAGAGGCATTCATTCTAGTTGAAGATTAGAACTTTGCATAATAAGATTACACAGCAAGTGAATGATATCAAGGGACTATCCATATGCAGCCGCCTGGTTTTCTATAGACAGCCTGTGCTCTGCAATATGCAGTGCAGACGAAACAGAGCTTGGTCTTTCTAGCTGAAATAAAATAGATTCACATAAATTAGTTGGCCATTTCCAGATTCCTAAATCCCCTATTACATCTTTTATTGACAGCTCCTGTGAGGATAGCACAAATGGTATTCTCTTTGTATTCTTTGCTTCTGTAACAATCGCACTCTGAGGGAAATGTACATAGGTTGTCTAGAAATTAACATCTTATTTGCTGTAATCTTGGATTACAATTAACTGTGTACATAATAAAATCAGGAAATCAATGAGCAGATTTATCATTTCCAGATAACCAATGGCATTGTGTAAGACAGTTTAACATACAGTGCCAAAATTTTAAATACAGGAAAATCCAAGTCACAGCCAATGAAAGTGTGGCTAAACAAACTATTGGACTTGATGTTAAATAGACTTTTCACTATAATAAAAAAAATTCCAGTCACATTGGCTTTATATAAAGCTTCCCAATTCTGACATTTCACTGAATACTTAGTGACAGTTTCTCAGTTTTTCCCTAGCTAACAAACTCCCTTACTAACATTCTCTGCTTCTAACCACATCTTTCTTCACGCAAGGTAATCCCATAACTTGCACTATCTCTTTCCCAGAGTTTCTCTGAGATTATTACTTTTAAAAAATCCAAAACAAAGAAAAAACTTCACACTGACTAGGCTATTTAAATATTTATGTTTGAGCTGTTATTTATATTAAACTATTCTTTTAAGTTATGCGTGAAATTAATGTTACACATGCTAGAATAGTGAAGGGTGTATATGATGTTTATTGGGATTCTTCCCATATGAGATACACAACTTAATAAATACAAAATGTTTTCAATATTCTATCTGAGGATTCCAAACATCTAAAGCAAAACAAGGAACAATTTTCAAAAGGCCTTTCCATGCAGGGAGTCAGGCAGAACTTGATTTTTATTTCTAGCTGTTGGTTTTCTTTAGAAGAAACACTGGATTCAGTCTGGCAAATCTGAAAAAGCTTGGTGATATTCTGGAAGCGAAGATTATTTTTCCACATTATCTCTACTAGACACTGACAGTTTGTCTCCAACAAGTGCTCCTTCATCTACTGATCTCAAGCTGGCAAGGAGCTCAATCCTGTAAACATAAATTCACATAATGCAATCCTCTGGTGTTAAACAGCTAGAGACTACCTACATAAGAACGAGCAATTTTTCAAAACAGATTTCAAGCAGTTCTCACTGGTTGTATTTACCTTTGGGAAGCAACTCCTAACAATCCCACAACCCTGTATAAAACGCTGTATTAATGGTCAGATGCATTCCAGGGCTTCTATCTTCCTCTGCAGCTCTATACACTCATCTTTGCTGAACAGCGGAATCCAAATAGCTGAGCAAAGGCATGGTGGTACATGGCAAGTTTGAGCCTCTGAGGGATGCTGAAATATTCACTTAACAGTGTCCTGTAACAATGTCAAAGTTAGGACAAACGCCAAAGGTCTGACAGAGCACAGCCACTTTCCTGGTGACTGAGAAAAATACACTGTGTCTCTGTGACAAGGGTCAAGTAACTATATTCTGAGCTACATGCGTTTAACTTAATTTTTAAAAAACTCACTTTCTTGAGATATAAACATGTAAACATTTAAAATTAATTTTAATTAACTAAGACAAAGAGTTACAAGTCAAATTTTCACATTAGGCATTTAAAAATCTATGACCCTACAGAAACTAAATTTGTCATGTTTCCTGCACTTCCCAGTGCTGATGCACCTTCTAGAAGTATGCAGGTATTTTTGGAAATACTACTCAAAGCAGTGAATAGAAGAAGGGTAAATAATTCCCCTATGTACTGACAAGTAAAAAGGCTGTTTACTTAAAATATCTGTCATTACAAAGAGGAATGTTTGCCGGTAAAAAAACCAAAACCAACAAAAACACCACAAAAAAAAAAACAGAAAACCCTCATGTAAAGCAAAGCAACCTATTTATGTTTACCATGAGCAAGACTGTTTAGAAAGAAATACAAGTGTTTAAATCTTATGCCCAGTTAGTCTGATTAGAATGCCATCATTGAAGGGTACTCCACAGTGGTTTATGAGCACGGAAATCATACAGTACAAGATCTTAACACAAACAATAAATCAAAGCTGCTATTAAACATCTGAAAAATACAAATGCAAAAAACAAGACCAGCTTTAGCACTGTCAGAAAGTATAACAACAGTAACAAAGAATCTTTCTGTATGTTCTTCATCAATACTTCCCAGTTGTGAGCATCATCTTCTAATGAAATATCTTATGCATACACTGCATTAAAAAATGTGTTACAAAACAGGAGAAAGGAAACAGTGTCAGAAAAAAAAGTGAGCTCGGTATTTACATTTTCAAGGTACCTGAACAGAAGAAAAATGCAAATCAAGTGCTTGTCATCGCTATTATCCTACAAAAATTTTGATAGCTTTCCCAAACTGTTTTTTAGTTATGAAGTTCTAAATACACACAGGTACACACACATTCAACTTATTTTTTCATAGTACAAGTGGTATTTCATGTTAGTTTATGCAGTAAAAATAAGTGTAGTCAGTACTTTTTCTCATTGCTCAATACATTTTTATTCATTATTTGAGCTGTTCTGCATATAAAACACAAGTTCTGTAAGTTCTTCTCCACTTACAGATACAAGTATTTAAAAAAGTTCCAAACATCAATAGATCAGTGCAATGATATTCAGTCTAAGTTAATCCCCAGACATCCAAATCCATGAATAAAAATTCATCAGTTTTAAATACACTGAGCCTATTAAGCAAGAACAAAAGCATATGCACAAAAGAGCTTTTAATATATTTCAAAGCCCACAAGAGCCATGGTCTCATTAAAATTATAAATTACACAAACATGGAATAAAGATTCAAACTGCAGTGCAGCTAAGCAGATTACAGAAAACCCCGCGTTCCATATGATAACACACCATGGCCCTCCCAGATGGGGGCTTGGAACAAAAAGGCCATCACTGCAGCTAGGGAAAACCTCCTTGTGATCTCTGGTTTCTGTTCAGCAGATGACAGCCAAATAATATGTTGATTATTCTGTTTGTGCTGCTAAGCTTGTAAGATGGAATAAAAGCGATATGATCTATTGTGAACTCAATGCTAATGTGTTGCTCCACTCATAAATAATATACTGAATTTATTCTGAAACTATCTTTTTATCTGAGTTCCAGGTTTTAAATGCATGAATTAAAATAAAAAGCCAGCATAAACTATTATTTAATTTAATGGTTTAAAGTAAAAGATACAGCTGACACAATAATAAGTGAGAAAAGTGACTATTAAGTTATTCAAATAAGTAGAGGTGCCTTTCTCAAATTTAGCAAATGATTATATGCTGAGGTGCAGGTACCTGCAAGATGCTGAGCACACTCCAGTACAGCAAACTGCATTATCACTGATACCAAACAGATTCCCAAAAAGGGCGTATATGACTTATTTTACCACAGATAACCACCCCAAATCCAGATTTCAAATAAGGACACAAGTACTTGTAAAACAGAAAAATACCATGATTGTATAACTTCACTAATATCACATCTCCCTGACTGAATTGTTTTCTTAAAAACTTGAACAGTTTTTAATAAGCGATCAGGTTTTATTTCATCTAAGTTTACTTATTTAGCTTGCCCTTTCTTTCCTAATACACTGTATTTTTAAAAGGAAAAAACAGTGACTGGTCATACAGCTCCTTTCACAAATACTGTGTACACACTGAGAAGACTGATGATCTTCCTACAATTTAATGTTTGTGAATTTTAGATCTTTTATGCCAGAAATGCTAAAAATTCTATAAAAAAGTCACTGCGCTTGGCAATAGCATGAGAACATCAAGACCAAACACTGCTTCACACTTCTTGGACCAATGGGATTACAGCTGATAAAGAGAAATGGTGGAAACAGGCAGCTCCAAGAGCATGTAGCGGCTTTCTCAGAAACATAAAAATGTATTTAAAGGAAGCTCAATTACCTTTCTTCCTCTGAAAGGGACATAAAACCAGCACTAATTCACAGAAATAATGAAAATGGAAACTGAAAAGATATTAGTACATGTAAGTCTTAAGACTAAAAATT
This sequence comes from Pluvialis apricaria, assembly GCA_017639485.1. Classification (NCBI taxonomy): domain Eukaryota; kingdom Metazoa; phylum Chordata; class Aves; order Charadriiformes; family Charadriidae; genus Pluvialis; species Pluvialis apricaria. The sequence continues at coordinate 53,450,217 of CM030012.1, forward strand.
CAGATAAATTACTTCCTCCAGAATAAGTCCCCCATTGCAACGGATAACACATATGTATTGTTTTGATACAAAAACAAGACCTTGAAAAAATTAGTGAAGCTCACATTTACACTAGCAACCACAACCTTAAGTCTGTCCCATTGACAATACAGTATTGTAAGAAATAAGATTATACAAATAATATTATTGTATAACCTTAGGTCCAGCAGTTATTCTACAGTTACAGTATTGTTATTTCTATGACCTTCACAATATTTCAGTTTCCCCTCAACCTGTTTCAGTTTCTACAGTTTTAAATATTGATTTATTCATCTTTCATAATTAATCTCACACAAAATACAAAATAGTACCCGAGGAAAAAAATCGTAGCAGCCATGCAACTCAAGCACCTTCTTATGATGCATTTCTATTACCAAAACATTTTTCATATTCTTACAAAATTCATAATAAAACAATTTCAACAATAAAACAACTTTTCCAGCTACTGTCAGAGCACTAATATCTGAGCTTGCAAAAGCTAACGAGTCAACACAAACTTAAATGCATTACTGAGTAGATAAAAACTTGGCTTGAGTAGATAGTAATTTGAGAATCACAAAGGTGATTCTCAAACACTGAAGCACAAGGGAGCTAGCTTGCTTAGATAGCCCTACTCCTACATACACGCCCCTCAAATGGAATTTCAGCAAATACAGCAGTTTTGGCATGGAATTGGCTGGCTCAGTACAGGAGACAGAAGAAGCTGAATCCATTGAGATAAAGACTAATGAAAGTTTGCTAAAATACAGTTTGGTGACCAAAAAAAGCCAGATAGTGTTTTCTGCTTTTTTTCATCACAATATTATGCCAAATTTGGAACAATACAAGTTTTCTTGAGTAGCCAGTAGTGGATCTGGCTTTTTCTATTTAAAGTGAGTTTTACTAGATTGCTTGCTTGTGTTTTACCTAACTTTATAATTCACACTGAAAAATCTGTATTTTAGTTCTTGTCTACTTAAAATCCAAAATGCCTCGTTTCTTCATCTACTTCTCAACAACCTACTATTTACCATTCTAAACAAGTTCTTACAACAGTCACGTCTTTTGAAAAGCAAGAAAGACCTCTGTCGCTGTGCTCAGAAAAAGGTATAGTTACACAGCTTTACAGAATTATTCACAGCAGCACATCTTGGTTCATCCCCCACTCTGTGGATGGTCATGATGCTGTGGAACTAGATGAAGTCCATCGAATACATCCGACTCTTGAATACATCTATGACTCCGCAGTATCTTGTCCTCAGCAAAGCCCGAGAGTTGTATGCTTTTGTGAAGCTGCTGACCAACATCACCACTTGGGAAAGCCAGAACTAGCATCATTCTGAGCTGGGTAACTGTATCACTACTCACAGTGCTAAATAAATTAGTACATCTCACTCCTTGTAACACACCTATATACATTTCAGTTCAACCACTGCTCTTTTGTGTGTCTTTGCCAGACTAAGGATTGAATAGTTGAGAAATCTAAGACAGAATGGGCAATAAAGGGGGGAAAAACTGCTTGTTAGAAGATACACTATCTGAAGTTACTTCCACAGCAGCAGTGTCTGAATAACCAAGCTAGCATTAACCTACTTGTCCAGAATATCTACGGAAGCCACCATGATCAGAATACATCATTGGCCAGTACACTGGAAAGCTGAGATTACAAGTCTGTGGGACTCACTAAGAAGTTACATCCTTACATGTAAGCACATCAGCAAAGATTCTCATCTTTGCAATCATTGAGGTGTTGAGATTTATTTTCAATTAACTGTCAGTTCATCATTCTATCCCAGAGCAGGAACTTTCTGAATCTCACCTAGCATGCCTGTCATTACTTCAACAGATGCCAGAGCCGGCTGGTGAAAGCTAATCCAGAAAATAACTTCAGCCATACAGATTCTACTCTTCAGCATAGTAGTCAGAAGTTACCTGAAAGCATAAGAACAGTTAACATCTCCTTTATACAAGAGGGTAGGTCAGACAGGTGGGTCTGTGTTTACTTTTAAATCCAGAAACTACTGCAGACGTACTTTGTGTTGAAACATCACTGTTTGGTTTTCGCTAACATTAGAAGAGAGAGAAAAATCTCCATTATGAAAACTCCTTAAAAACATTTCAGCAAGCAGACATGAGCTACAATTTTAAAAGAATTCTGAAGGTGATTGGTTAAATCTTTTCTGGCCACAGGCAGGCCTTAAATACTTTGCCAAAGCATTTTACAGGTTTCAGGTCCACAATATTGCAGAGATGATGGACCAAAAATAGCTAAATCCAAAAAAGAGCACTTTCTATAAAATTCCACAATGTAGGTGAGGAGCAAACATTGCCTGTATTCCAGCACCTGCTGATATGGCAGATTTGTAATAGAAATAACAGTTATTTGGAATAATGCCTTTGAAGACTAAAAGCCCTAACAACTTAGCAGAGAACATAACATAACACTTTTTTGAAATCTAAAATGTGCCAATTTTTAACCTTTTTAATAGCACCATGTCAGAAAAAATGCTATAGCAATTACAAATTTCACTGACACATACATTTTTACGGATATTCAGTGAATCTTAGGCTCTAAAAGCACAGGTAATGCAAGTTATTTTGCACTTTTGCATAAACTGCAGTAATATAAATTATATTTTAAATAAGTCACAGCCATTAACCTTTCCTCTCCATAAATCATAATTACCTACGCTATTTACCTGGTTTTAGAAATTACTATTTAATGAAATATGTGCCAATACAATTGGAAGACAAAAACAGACTCAAAATATCAAAGCGTTTAAACTATGGTTTTCCAGTTGAAACACAAAGTTTACTCTTTACCTCTTCCACTGACATGCTGAAGCGACAAACTTATTTTTTGAAGACAGCCATTTGTATTCAATGTGAATTAGATTTGTGGATGTTAAGCATCTGAAAAGGCTAGAATCAATCTGTCTTAATTTCCAGTTTTTAATCCTGAAGGAAGCTTTATATAGACATGGAACCCAGTACGAAAAACATTACAGAACATCAAAAGCCATGATACAAACAATACTCCTTGTCTAGTTGTTGGGCTCGGGTTTTTCCCCCCATTGCTTTTAGTCCTGTCTTACAAATATTTTTAAATTAATATGACCTTTTTTTAAAAAAAAAAAAAGAGAATTCCTCTTTTTATGGTAAAGTGAAGGAAAGTAATCTCTATGAAATATACCACTAATCTGTATGACACTTATTAAGATAGTACATTCAATTTACAACTCATTTTCAATATTACTGTGCTGCAAGTTTCAGTAATTCTATACTGTACATTTTTACAATCTGAAATTACAGAAACATTAAGTAACTTTTTATGGTTTATTAAACCAGTGTCTTCAACACATACCACTTTAACTCACGTCTCCTAATTTATTTACTTCTATTTTAAAAGAGCTGTTTAAATTTGACACAGGTTTAAATTTTTATTGCTGTTGTTCAGTATACCCACAGGGATGCATTTAAGTAACATCCAGAGGCTTTCTGAAGAAAATCATATCATGTTTTATATAATATCATACAACCAGTATGTCTTAAACCCTCCCACTAATCCTCACGTTTTCCACAGACTGATTGGATAAGTAGTCCTTAAGCTTTCTCATACTGAAAAAAAAACCCTCAGGTCTTTCGGTGTCAGAGCTTCCAGGATTAAACATTCTTTCCAGTTGTTGGCTCATGGCCCGAAGATCCCGCACTTTCAAACTTATCCCATTCTAGCTAGTTCAAAGATCAGGAAAATGAAGCCATCTTCTTTGCAGCCATAATCCATGACCCATGCTGTTAGATACTTAAGAACATCTCAAAAGCAAACTACCTTGTTTCAGTTCCCAGCGGGAGCTCAGCAGGGCACTGGATCACATGACTGCGAGCCCTACCTAGTCAGGTGACTCAATAGCTAATCTGATTTGGTGACTATAAAACTTTAATCAGTACAGTCTAATACCATCACATTCCAGAACTGATGAGGGAAGCAGCTTGGCAATGTAACAGTAAACGCTAATAAGATTATGAATTAGAACTGCCACTAGGATGCAGTTTTCTAGTCCTCCATTCCCTGCATAAACCCAACAGGAAGATATTACTGAAAACTGATCAGGCAGACATACGTTCTGAAACAAAACGCACTGATGTGTTTTATTCCAAAATGGATAGCATTTTGCTCCTTGCAAGACAAGAGCATACACTGAATCTTACAAGACACAATTAAAATGTAGCAAAAACATTCATTTGAAATCAAGGAATATAAAATACGTACATCAGTAACATCATCTTGTTGATAAACACTGTCAAACAATACAGCCTCAGCTTGCGGTAACTGAAGATCCAGTGAGTTTACATCTGCAACCCATACGGGCTGCATGCAGTAAACAACGAAAAGAGGCAATGACAGTCAGGACAGGTGTGTTCCTCTTATCAAGCATCTAAAGCACACTTAAAGAAGTGCTGCTGTTTTGGGGACGCTGGGATTGTCACCAAATCCATAGGCTACAGCTTTTTAAGAGAAATGACAAACATACTTGCAGATCAAATTCCAGGCATACCTTTTCCCAAGTGTTTTGATTGCTCTCTCACTCACCCATTGTATTCCCTCCATTTTTTCCTTAGGGAATTCTCACCCAAAATCCTCTTAATCCATCTTCAAATCTGCATTTGGCATAGGCAAGTAGTTTAGTTGGATCAGCAAGTTTACAAGAAATGGAAAATAGAGAGCTTGATTTCTTCATACTAGAGTTAGGATTTGCAGTTAAAATTGGCATAAACATTTGATCAGGTCTACATGATAATATGCAAGCAGCAAGAAAGAAAAGTTAATTATTCTAGTTTAAGACATCCCAATCTAGACACAAAGGTTTAAACATTTCCATTTTACAATGAGCTGAGTATGACCATAGTCAGTTGCCATAGCTCAGCTGACAAGAAATAACTTGCTAAGACATTTCCTGATCACTTGCAGGCCTCTCCATGTTCTTTAGTTTCTCTTCATTTCAATTCCATCATGGTAGGACTTATCTACCTACTAATGAGTATTTGAGGATGAAAGCTTTTCCTACAGTAATATCTAGAATTACAGTTCCTGCAGTTTTGCTTTCTGTCAGACAGCCCCTAGTGGGATCTTTTACAATGGCTGAAAATTTACCTTTTGGAAAGTGGACATGTGAACATAAGGAAACCTTTAGTATCATCCGAGGGAGTGAAAAAGCTATTATTATTCCTGAAAATTAAACACCATTGACTTAAAAATACAGAAATTTCCATAAAATTAGTTTCTTCTCTATTTGTCTGAAATGAAGTGCAGGTAGACAGGTGTTGCAAGTGGTGTTTTCACAAGCACATAGTCAATTGTAATGCTTCATTGTATTAAATAGTTATTTTTTAAAAAAATTAAATCTTTGAAAAATAGCTTACTTCCACATTTTCTAAATTAGTAAGACTTTAACTGTACCCATCATCTTATAATGGGACAGAGGAAAAATAAGCATCACAAACAGAACTTCTGCAATACTTTTTAACGTTCAGTTCTTATACTGAAAAACTATTTCTACTTCTCCGTGTTTTTTGTAATATCTGAAACAGTCTCTCCTGTTATAAGTTACAATGTAAGAGATGGTTTCTCTATATTTCAAAGGATGTCAACTCAAAATTTATAACAAAAATATCACTTTATATAAAAATACATGAAGATCTGAAATAGCTCCGAGATACACAGTCAGCAAGAGGTGGAAGGTCCAACTGCCCTCTCCCCACAGTGTGTATATGCCCTTCGCCATATTGCATCAACTCAGCAGTATGCCACATAATTAAATAATTAAGAAAGTCGATAGATAGTTCCAAGTCAGATTAGTGAGCTGAATCAGCTCAAGAAAGGATCTGACAAGCACCAGGGTTTGTTGGACTGGAAGCAGAGGAGAAAAGGAAGCGAGACTTCCTCTTTTAACACCACTGACCTATTGTATCAGCCCAGGAGACATTGAGATTTCCAGTAAACTTGCACTTCACGCAAGAAATTCTAAAAATGGTAGGACCACAGCACAAGTATTCCCAATTGCAAAATACTTTCATTATGTGGGCTCCAAAATGAAAAAGAAAGAATTATTTAGCCTCTGGTTTTAATTGCCCTGTAGGAAAATTAGGCAAGAAAAGGGAAGAGTATAGAAACTACTTGTCAGAGAAGTAGTAATGAGAAATGGAAGAACAAAAGAGAGCACTCAGCCCTGGATGTATGCTTACATGTATTCTGTAAAGTTCATGTGACCTATATTAGTACATTTTATTTAAAGAACAAGCGATGTGACACCCTGTCTCACTGAAGTAACAAAAGGAAGTGTACTGTTTGGAATGGGAAAAAACTAATCACTGAGACAAAGTGCATGCAGTATGTAATTTGATTCTTTTTCGGATCGGTAAGTTGTAACTTATCAAAGCTATCCTTGTTGGGTTACAAGCATTCCAGTAAAGAGCTCTCCAACAGATACACTGCAGTTTTTAATAGCATTACACACATATGCAAGCACTCACATCTGAAATATTTACATATCTGGACTCCAGAATAACAATACAGTAAGAAATCAAAGAGCTGATTTGATGTTTTAGAAGTGGAGAACTTTCAGTAACTTTCAGCCTCCTCACTTAATACAAAATTTACACCATAGGATCCCACTGACAATAATGGATCCTTGAATTCTTTTTTAAAAGAATTATGAATTACATTTTATGCCTTTATTTTGTTGAAGTCTTTCCTATTCTAGATAGTCACAAATCATTAATCTGATCCTACAGAAGCAACACTTAAAAGCATGGCAAGAAAAAAATACATCTATAAGTGTCCTTTGATTTTTTCCTCTGAAGACAAATACTTCTAACTTTCACTGAACAATAATCTACATTTGAAATTAAGTATTTATTATTCAGTACTTCACAGTTTAGCAGCAAATATAAGCCATTAAATATAAGCCATCTCTTGATATTCATGATAAAGATCTTAAACTGTCCACTCCTTAATATGTAAAGAAGCCTGGCCAGCAGCAAAACGAATGCAATTTCACCAGCTAGGAAGACAGAATACTGAAACTTCATGCTCCTGAGGTTGAATTTGATATGAAAGAAAAACTTTGGGGTTCAGGATTGTTAACATATTGCTGCTCTTTTGTGATTTTCATATTCAACACGAGGATTAGTTTTTCCTCAATTAAAAGAGACAGGGTCAACAACCACAGGTGTTCAAAAACCATGGTTTATAGCAGTAACAAAAATCATCCCTTGAAATTAAAGATTGAGAGTGGGGAATTATAGCATTAGAACCTCATTAGTACATCCTGCTATGTGCAAATGTCTTCAAGTAGCTTGTGATGTATCTGAAACGCGAACAGATTAAAAACAAATACACAAACACTTGTGATAGCAGCTCTTCTATATGCTCGTAGGGATTTCTCAAATTCAGAGTACTACATTATAAAGTGCTGATTTACAAAGCAAGCATATTAAAGTTTTTCATTAAGATAAAAAGCATTTTAATGTCTTTGTATAAAACAAGAACAGAAAAGGAAATAACAAATTCAGGTATCTCACCCATTTTTACATACGCAGTTTAGCACGGCTGTTTGCTGCCATGTACAAGGCCACAGGCTACTATCCATAAATGGCTTATACAGAGTAAATGACATGCCAATCTTCCAAAATACACATCTTTCTGTGGTATTAGCAACTGATTCAACAATAAATGCCAATGAGCGACAGAAGTTACATTTCTCACATGAAGCAACTTTTTCTACTATAGCTCTTGGTTTATGGCATGGTCCAGAGCCATCACATTGATGCAAGATCTTGCTTCCAAGTGAGAGGTCTTAAATCATACATTTATTAGCAGACCCGCGGCTATTTACAAACAAGAGATGGACTCTAAGCACACTTATATAGTACGTTACATACAGTTACTTAAATACCCTTACAAAAAACAGAACGTTTTACAAATACTTTTTCCTTCCAGGCTCCCACACACGTAAAGCTTTTTCAGAAGCGGGCGCTGCCGCCAGTGCGGCACGGAGACTACCGAGGTAACCGGGGTGCGCGGGCCGGGCGAGCCTCCCCCTTCCCCACCCGCTCTGCTTCCAGCCTCACTGACACCTCGGGCATCCCAACGCCCCCGGGGGGAAGCAAAGGGGAGGGTCTCCCCTCAGCAGCACGGCCGGCGAGGCCGAGTCACCGCCACCGCACCACCCGCGCCTCCTCACGCCGGCCCTGCGCCAGGGCGGGACCAGACGCCGCCGCCTCCCGCTACCGGCCGCCCCCCCCCCGAGACACAGCCGCCTCCCCCCGCCACCAGCCCCCCCCTCAGCCCCGGCCGGAGCTCCGGGACCCCCGCCGAAGCGGCACCTCACACCCTCCGGCCCCGCCACGCTCACCTGCCTGCTCGCAACCGGCCGCACTCGCCCTTCCCCCGCCCCCTTTAGCCCGGGACGTGCTAAGAACGCGGTCTCCCATTGGACAACGCGTTTCCCATGCCGCTCTCCCATTGGTGGAGAGGAAAGGGCTCGATTCTTCCCGGCGTCCCCTTGCTCCTGTCAAGCGACGGGCAGCCGAGATGGCGGCGGCCCCGGCGGCCGGCGGGGAGGCGCGGGGCCGCGGGGCCACCAGCTTCCAGCGCAAGGCCGCGGCCGGCAGCCGCCTGGCCTCTGTCGCGGGCACTCGGCCTTCCGTTCGCCACGGGCAGCTGCTGCTCTCCAGCGGGCTCCCCTCCCTGGACTGTGTGCTAGGTTGGTGGGGAGCGGGACCTGGGACCCGGCTGCACACCCTCCCCCTCCCCCTCTCCTCCGCCCGGCGGCCCTCTCCTTTGCTAGGCCCTGCCTGTCATTTACCTTCCATAGCCCGCAGCTACTCCCGCAGCTTTTCCTCCCTCCCCACAGTTCCCGGGATTGGGGGGAGGATGGAGGGGGAAGAGGAAGGGGCAAAGCAGGACCCGTTTCCCGCCTTGAGCCCCGTCCCCTGTGAGGCGGCACGGGCAGGTGCGCCCGCCTCGGGGCCCGCTTGCGGAGGAGAGGATTGCCATTTACTGCTCATTTAAGTCCGTTTAACCATCCTGTCTAGAGTGGAAAGCTGCTCTCTAAATTTACTTAACACGTTCCTGTCGTATTTCAAACTGTGACAGTCTGAAGTTTTCATTTTTGGAAAACATGTTTGCTGGCTTAACTCAAATGTGGTATAGTTCTGGTTCTTCAGTATGGTAATTATTAGGATGCATTTGACCGTAAGACTGGACTCTCAGTGTGTCTTTTCTGCCTTGCTTACCACTGCTACATTATTATAAATGCCCCGTTTAGATAAGTTACACTGCTACAACGCTGTTCTTACTGTCTCTGAATCTGCTTTTGCCTTCTGTCAGTGTCAAGATGCCGGATAGTTCCTTCGACTGATCTGTTGTGATCATTGCTGTGTTATAATCTGTGCATGAAACAGCACCATTTACTTGGATTGGGATCCAATTAGTTTTACTGGTATAAATAACATGTTTTATCTGTATGCACTAAGGCTGCATGATCCTTTCACTAACTGCTGATACAGTTGTAGTACATCTTCAGTGTATGTAGATGGGACTACTTGTAGGCGAGGAAGGCTTGACTTTAGCTTTGTTCACTCATCCTTGAAGGAGTACATGGAATATAGCAATATACCGCTTTTCTTTCAAGGATATTGTGTATAAGTAATGATAAATATAAAAGTTGTATCCATTTTATACAGAAGTTTTTGCAGCCTGTGTGTCTTAAGGAGAATCACACTTCCGTATCTTTTGTATGTGTGTGGGGGTCTGCCTGGTAGGGAACACCTGTACTTTCATCAGGGATTGGCATGCTTGTGGAGAAAGCTCTTCCTCCTTAAGAGAAAAGTATTTCATTGAGTGTAATTTGTGAAACCCTTTAATTGCATAAATATAAGATTTGCATTGAATATTCCAGTTCTTCTTCACATTCCCTTTTATAAACAATGGATGGGTCAGAAGATGTAGACAGCTCTCATGGTGGCAGTCTCCTAAACGTCCAGGCACTTGCTAACATCATTAGTGGTTTGTTAAGTAAACTGGGGACACTTCTTCAAGTGAACCCAGTTCAGTAATTTCCTGACCTTAATAAGTTTTACACTTGAACATCAAGAAAGTTCTTCAACCCTAGGAGTAGCAACTTTTAAAAATACTTTTTAAATTTTTTTTGGGTTGTGGCGTCTTTGAAAAAACTGGAAAACTCTCTATTCCTATGTTAAATCTTTGCTAACCTCCTAGCTCGTAAATCACTGACTTCTGGAGACTTGAGTGGGTACGCCAGGAACGACTTGTGCCAAACATGCTGTACTGTAATAAAATTTCCATTGGTACCAGGTATTAGGCATTGTTGGAGACAGACCACCCAGCTAGGTGGACCTGTACAGAATCATTGAATTTGAAGGCTGGGCAGGGACTTCAGGAATTTGTCTACTGCAACCTTAAAGCAGGCTCAGCACTGAATTCAGAGCTGGTTGCTCAGGGCTTTGTCCAGTTGAGTCTTGAAAATCTGCAATGGCAGGGACAATGCCTCTCTGGACAACCTGCTCAATGCTTAATTGTTTTCATAGGGAATTTTCTTTTGCCTTATATCCACTTGGAACTTTTCCTATTTCAATTTGTGCCTGTTGTTTCTTGCCCTCCCACAGTGCACCTCAGCAAAGAGCTCAACTGTCTTCTCAGTAGCTTCTCTTAGGTACCAGCAGGCTGCTCTTAGGTCTTCCTCTCTTCTCCAGGTTAAACAAGCCCAGTCCCTTCAGCCACTCCTCTTGGGTCATTTGCCCCATCTCAGTGCCCCTCTACTGGACTCACTTAAGTTTATCTTTACATCTTTCTTGTACTGAGGGGCACAAAAGTGGGCATTGTGTTCCAGATATGATCTAATGAGTGCTGAGTAAAGGGGAGTAGTCACATCCCTTGACCAACTGACTGAGCTTCTGTTGATGCAGCCCTGTATGCTAGTGACTGTAGAAGTATTGTACTTGGTCTCCTTCGTGTCCTTTTTGGGCGTGTGGAAATGCTTCATAAATGTCTTGCAGAATGCTGTTGGTGTGTTTCTTAAAGAATGCTGTTACTTTTTTTTTTCTGTCATTGACTGTACAAAATACTTAATTTTATTGTCACCAGGGACTGAGGACAAACCTTTTTGTATAAATTACCAATGGAAGTTACTGTAAACTGTTTTGGTCTGGTATTTTTCATAGACATGTTTTGTAATGGTCACCAGACATAGTCTTTAGCTCTCACACTTTTGGGCTTGGATTTGAGCTTGCCTTGTCCAGAAGCTGCAACCCAGATAAGGTGTTACTAGCCAGACACAGAGATACAGCTTATGAATAACTGTAAGGGAAAACATGGTGTTAACAGAGATCTAATTAGAAACTTTTGAAGAGAGGAAAAGGCAGAGGATATGTGGAGGAACTTCTTTTAACCTACAGCAGCTGGCTTATTTGTTGCATTATGGTTGATAGCTAGGTCTTCCTTAGTAAATGCATTTCCTTTCAAAAAGAAGTGGTAGATAAGTGCTGGATTTCAAATGCCGTGTTACCATTAAGGTGCTTTTGAGATCTCCAGGCTTCATATTCAAGTTTACTTTCAAGGTTTATAGTCTATATGTGACTGATTTGTGCCAAAGCAGTTCTCTGTAATGAGCTGTAACTATTGTGTAAAATAACTGTCACATGCTTGGTATTGAACATTTTGTTTCAAGCCGCTTGAAAAAAGTCAGATCTGCTTTGAAAACAATTGGGACACTTCTCAACTTGTAACGTTTGTTGTGTTTCTGTCCCTAAGGTTTTAAATCTCATTGCTGTAGATAGCAATGTTGAAAGTTACAAGTCTTGCTTCATTGTTTACATGTAGTACTGCCTTAGATACTGGTGAAGAAAAATTAAAATAGCAAAATAAGAAAGACTTAAAATTTCACAGCAGTTTTCTTAGGAAACTTGAAGATTTTACCTCTTCCTTACCTCTTCCTATCAACATTCCTGCTACTTTTTCCTGTTGTCTGTTTTTTGCTTCATTTACTATTGTTGTTGCTCATTGTAATATGAATATGACTGAAATAGTTTTACATTCCATCTAATAGAATACACTTGTTCAAACTGTTCACTACATCTGATAATGTAAAGCAAATCCTCTGACCTGAGTTTGCCTTCAGCAACCAGGGTATGCACACATCTGTTACAACTGACTTGTAGGAAGACACAGTACAAATGATGATCTGAAAATATAGCTTGTGAGAATTTTGACTGCACTGACCTGCTGTTTGACAAACAAATTCTCTCTTGTGCCAGCAATTTAAAAGCACAAGAGACATCACTTATGTGGTGGCTACAAGTAAGCTTTTTATAACCAAGATTTTAAGTCCTTATTGCCATGAGGTAATATATTACTTATGGCAGTTTTGATCACCCTTTCTATGTCAAGCTATGGTTTGGTAAAAGCTCATAATTTGGAGCTGTTTTCTTCTATGTGCTCTATAGAACATGTACTAGTTTTAAACAACTGTTGTTAGTTACACATGCATTCTGTCTCCCTGAACAATTGAATGCAGTGAATATTGGAAGCATACTTTGTATCAACCATCTGTATGATTTCTGATTTTGGTCTTTTTTTTCTCCTTTCCCTTGTAGTGCATCTTTTGGGTTCATTTGCATTTGTCTGCTGAACAAGCAAAATGAAACAAAAATTGGTGGATGAGAACATGGGGATTTCATGAATGATTCTAGCTTTCCAATAAACAGTATTTATAGTTGGGGTTTTTTTTTAAATATCTAGGAAATGCTTGATTACTTGATAAGCTTACTGTAAATATTAAAGCATTTGTACATCCTGACTCAGGAGCATAGCTTAAAAAATCTGTGATGTGTTGAACTATGGCTATGGAATTAGTCACTAGCTAAACAACTGCACTGTGATGTACTGCTTAAATTGTGGTACATAATGACAAAGCAATTCTGTTGTGGTTTTAATTCAGGTGTTATGCAACAATATTAGCATTTTTTGGCCTATGGGAAAGAAATTTGCTTTTTCTCTTCTTCCTAGGTATATATCAACACTACAGGTGCTACAAACTTTCGTAGTGCCGCCAGCAGAGCTAAAGTTTAAGAAGTTGATCCAATCCCTATTGGAATCAATTTCAAGTGAAGTTTAATGAGCTCTTAAATTGATAGACTGAGTTATCCTGTTCACTGGAGTCCATCTATGTAGTCCAGAATTGACTTCTTTTATCAAGAGCTTTGTATATTGTGCTGATGTGATTCGGTTTGCTCCTAACTTGCTTTTAAAGCAGCATGTAATTGCAGAAGACATATTGCAGTTTCCTTCATGCAAAACACTGCAATAGAATCATAGAATCATCATAGAACTGTTATAGCTGGAAAAGACCTTTAAGATCATCAAGTCCAACCATTATCTAACTCTTATCGGGCCCACTTCTAAACCATGTCTCTGAGCACCATACCTAGATGGCTTTTAAGTACATCCGAGGATGGTGATTCAACCACTTCCCTGGCAGTCTCTTCCAGTCTTTGATAACCCTGTCAGTGCAGAATTTTTTCCTAATGTCTAACCTAAACCTCCCCTGGTGCAACTTGACGCCATTTCCTCTTGTCCTATCACTTGTTACTTGGGAGAAGAGACCAACCCCCACCTCACTACAACCTCCTTTCAGGCAGTTGTAGAGAGCGATAAGGTCTCCCCTCAGCCTCCTGTTCTTCAGACTAAACAACCCCAGTTCCTTCAGCCGCTCCTCATAAGACTTGTTCTCCAGACCCCTCACCAGCTTTGTTCGCCTTCTCTGGACCCCTCTCCAGCACCTCTATGTCCTTCTTACACTGCAGCGCCCAAAATTGAACACGTTACTCAAGGTGCAGCCTCACCAGTGCCGAGTACAGGGGGACAATCACTTCACTAGCCCTGCTGGCTACGCTATTCCTGACGCAGGCCAGGATGCCGTTGGCCTTCTTGGGCACCTGGGCACACTGCTGGCTCATGTTCAGCCGGCTGTCAGCCAGCACCCCCAGGTCCTTTTCTGCCGGTCAGCTTTCCAGCCACTCTTCCCCAAGCCTGTAGCACTGCATGGGGTTGTTGTGGCCGAAGTGCAGGACCCGGCACTTGGCTTTGTTGAAGCTCACACTATTGGCCTCAGCCCATCGATCCAGCCTGTCCAGGTCCCTCTGTACAGCCACCCTACCCTCAAGCAGATCAACACTCCTGCCTAACTTGATGTCATCTGCAAACTTGCTTGAGGGTGCTCTCAATCCCCTCATCAAGATCATTAATAAAGATATTTAGGCTAGTTACAAATGGCCGTCTGAACACTTCCAGGAATTTTGAGCTTTCCTGTCACAGTCTGATGTGATTGTTCAACAAAATATTTATAGTCTGATTTCAAGTTGTTCCACTTTTTTCAGTCTTGGAATACAGATTATAAAACAGTTTACTCTTCACCTAAAATAAAATATGAATTCTTCTTTCACCGTCTTTGTTAAAATCCCTTCTTGGGACAACCATTTAAATCACTGTTACATAATTATGCTTGCTGTCTCTTCAAGGAGGAAATAAAGCAGTCAGGGTGGGAGTTCAAAGATTATTTTTTTCTGGTCCTCCATACTATTGAGGTCAATGGGATAAGAATCTATGTATCCAAACATATTGGGAGTATTCTGTTCTGTTTATTATTCAGTTATTTGTGGTTGGAACATAAGCATTGATTGTAATTGTTTGAGGAAAAAAAAAAGAAAAATAATAGTCTCCATGTATAAATCTGTCAAAATGTATTTTTATTTTTGAACAAATATTTCAATCAACTGCATTTATAGAGTTATTTTTCTGTCCAAGACATACTATAACAGACCATAATAGTTTGGGGTTTTTTTCAGATGTGTGTTACAATGTTTATGATCTGTCAGTCCAGGTTTCATTGGGTGAAATCCTACCTGCCATATTGTCCTGTCTGTTTTCAGTAATAAGCTAAAAAATGGTGGATCCAGGATTTAGTGTGATTTGGGTGGGAATTTGCTAGCTTCTTAATAGGTCACTGTACATACGTGGTTCTTGATGCAAACAAATATCACTTGGTAGTGATTAATATAGCTTTAATTTAGAGAATGTTTACTCACTTGAGTCACCCAAGTAAAAATTCGCTTGCTCAGACCATACATCATTATTGTAGTACTTGAGCATAGTTGCATAGAGCTCTGCAGGATCTTTTTACCACAATGATGATAGTACAGTATATTGTGAAAGTAATTGTAATGTGTAGTATATAATTACATGTAATGTATAATTATTTCATAATAGAGAATTGTAGGAAGTATTGCAAAGGTAATTAAAATGTTGTTCACTTTTATATTTTTAAATTCCCCGTTATCACCTTTCTTTGACTTATAAACTAAGAAAACTTAATTGTTCTCTAACATAGTATTAAAATGTAGTCTTACTTTCTTCTTTTTTTTTTTTGTTTCCAGGTGGAGGCGTAGCTGTTGGAACCCTTCTTCTTATTGGTTAGTATAGAATATATAGATACTTAAAGCCATATTCTGATGTGTTTTGCTCATTTTAATGTATTTATCAAATAACTTGCCTTTTCATTGTTTTTTATACTCAGACTTTAAGAAAGTATAGCTTTCAGGCCCCTTCATTTTGGATAGCTTTCAGAGTGGACTATTGTCTATTTCAGGAACTACTTGGGGGTGGATCAAAACCTTACTTTTTAGACAGGTTTGAGCTCCCAAGAAGAATACCGCAGAATTCTGTTTGAAAGCAGGGTGTTTAGCAAATTTCAGGACTTTTTAGGAAAATTTTCAAATTATTTAAGATTTTTTAAACTACTTGATTTCCTGTAAGATTCAGACTGGTTATCATCACAAAGGTTATTCTTTTTAAATTTGGCTTTCTGAGGAAGATGTGAAATACAGAATCTTTTAATGTTTTGGTTGCCAGAATCAACTAAGAGAAAGCTGATGGAAGGCTGCTTTCTGTCAGGATGTGGATGAGGCACACTGGGATGATTACATAGGTTACAAGAGAACTCCCTTTGCTGGCTACATCAAAACTGTCTGTGTAGACTGTACCGTGTCTCCCTTGCAGCTGAGATTCCCAGCTTTCCTTTCTATTTAAAGTGTAGCAAAGGGGAAGAGCATTGCTGTACGCATACATTTTGTCTTCATATCCCCAGGACATGTGCTGGACCTTATTGCGGAGAAACGTTTCCCAGTTCCCTCAGTTTAAGCATAGCAGCCAAAACCACAATTGCAAGGGAAGACTAACTTTTTACAAGTTAGTCTTGTAAGTGCTTACAATTTCAGCACACAAGTAAAGGTGATCGTTGTTGCAGAAGATAAATTGAAGCAGATACCATCTGATTTGTCACATCAGTTTGTTAATCTTGGGCTTCTAAGGATACAAAGCTACTTCAAAATGACATAAGGGCTGAATGATGATAGAAATGTGATATTTTTTTTAAGTGTTTATCAGATTGTTCTCCTGAGAAGCTTTAAAGCTTGTTACTTTCCTAGCAAAACCAGTGGATGTCACAGGAAAAAAAATGAAAGGTTAGTAGAGAAACACTTGTAGTTATGTGGAAAACATCTGCGTGTGTAATCTGTGTTCACATCTTAAATAGTATAACAAGTTAACTACTTTTTGATACCAGGTTTCTGGAACAGAGAACTAGGTACCTAGGGACAACAGATCTAGCTCTTAGCTTTCCAGTCACTGCAATTGCTCTGAACTATAGGAGTCTAGAAAGTTGTGTGATTGTTTTCTTCCACTGAATAAGAGGTAAAGTGCCTCAATTACCTTATTTGTAGAAGAGCGTTGAAAACATATGTCACATTGCAAAGCTACTTGAGATAAAATAGGCAATGTCTGAGTGCCTACCTATTAAGTGCCAAAAATCCCGCATCAAAGTTAAAACAGTGGATTACAGGAAGACAACTGTGAATAGATCTGAAATTGGCAGGTAAAATCTGGAAGATAAAAATAAAAAAGGTTTTATTACGGATAAAAATGCCAGTTTCTCATTGCAAAAGATTGAAAGTGTAGTAAGGCACCATTTTGGCTAAATCCTGAGGTTTTGAATCCCTCACAGGTTGTTAAGGATCAGTGCAAAATTGTAAAATGGGAGTGTAGAGGCAAAAGTCTGAAAAACTCAGGTATGGGGTAAGATACAACTAACAAGAATAATCAAGAGTAATACAGATTTTTCTTAAGTACCTCAGTAATTATGAGAAGCCCAAGAGAAGGGCTGGTCAGTTACTTGACAAAGTAGAAAAGCTAGTCATAGTTGATATTGAGAAAGGTGAAAATTGTAAAAAATTTTGTATTTATCTTTACCCAGAAGGAACGCTGAAATCTCATGACTATCATAATTGAGAACAGTGACTAGATTTCAGCTTTGCCTAGCGAAAAAGCGGACTAGTATATGCCTAGGTGATTTGGATGGTTTCAAGTACAAATATTTTAAGAGCTTGCTGATTAAGTGTTAGGACCATTAGTGTTTATGAGAACTGGTGGAGGACAGTGAAGGAAAGAAGGAACTGGAAAATTAGAAAATACAAATACAGTTTCTAAATTTGAATGCTGTCGGAGGAGTCACTGAATTGCAGGCCTTGAACTATAGTTGAGAAGAAAACAAGGATGTAAGCAGCAGCCGGTATGTTGAATAATCTTTTGGTATGAGATAATGAACTTGTGGATAGAGGATAAGCACAACATGCCATTTATCTTCCCTTTAGTAATGCTTCTGACACTATTTCAAAGGGCATTCTCGTAATCAAAGCTAGGAACCATACTCTATGTTCATTTCTAATATGCTTTCTTGGAGTTTATAATGCAAACTAGCTTCACAACTTAAGAGATTGCCATTGCATCCTTCCCATTATATCTTTCTTGATGTTCTGAAGTAGGCTTTTTACTTCCAAGAAATTTAGTCTCCTGATCACTTGAAAGTGTTTATAGTAATATTGTTTAAAATTCACTGGCATAAAATTTATGCAAAGACAGAAACATCGTGTCTCTAGTGGTGGGCACCAGTAGGCTAGCAGCTGTTCAGAGTGTGGCTTTTTCAGCCTTAAGAAAGACTTAATCAGTAATTTTAGATCATTTTCTGAAAGGAATGGAAACGGCGTGGTCCTAAAATTTTATCTGTTTACTTTCACTGTGGAATGACAGCCATCACTTGGGAGACTGGTCTGCATTTGTATCTAGAATTTTGGTTAACATATTATGAATTGTTACAATATTTTGAATTGGTCTTAACACTAAAGAACCTAACGGTGAGGTTTGGGGAGAATTTATTTGAAATCTGTTTTAGCACTATTGGGATTACATCATGTTATCTGTTGTTGGCGTAGGGTTTATGTGAACCTGCACTAGAGGCTGAACAGCATTTTCTGTTTGCCAGTGAGCAAGGTAATTGCTCATATTATGGCTTGTTGTTACTTTAAGGCTAGTTTTTATTTCTACATTTTATCCATCATTAGAGACAGGTGTTGCTGTCTCACTGAATCTTAGAAAATCTTTATTTTTACATAAAGTGTATAAATTGGTATACGTTGTGGTGCAGATTAAGTAATTTGAATAGTTGACTGCCAGAAAAAATAGCTGACATTACCTAATTCCTTATAGGTCACTACCTGTGTAATGGCTACTATTTAAGTTCAGATTTTTTGAGAAAACTGAATTGATACAGCAGTTCACTGGTGCTGAAAGAAGCTGTCCAAATCCTCCTCCTCATTCTTGGCTGTGCAATCTTGTTGTTCCTTCAGCTGGCACCAGTGCTTTTCAACTCTTGGCTCTCCAAGTTGACAGTAAAGTCACCCAGTTAAAGAGCGGAGGCTTTTCTGTCTGTTTAGTGACCTGAATCAGCTCACAAACACGCAAGATGAGTACCAGAATCAGCACAAGGGAGGACTGTACAATAAAGACTAGGAGAGAAAGTAGATGGCTTTTTTCAAGGCAGAAAGTGCCAATTAAGCTTAATTTTCTCATGAAATTTCACCCAAATTTTTGTGAATTCAGGAAAAATGATAGAAGCTTTATCTCTTAGAGCTTTCAATGAAGATCTTACTTTTCTGACTCAGTTTGAGAAGAGCTGCTATGGACAAAGGAAGAAGAAAATAAATGTTAGAACCTATTGTATTTTACACAGATCAGAGATTATGCAACTAGGTTAGTTTCTAGATTAGGTTCTATACTGTGAAACTAGATCAGTTTTGTTTTGTCTCCCCATTACAATATTCATTGCCCCTTCCCGTAGATGAACTGGGTGGTATCAAATGAACCTAGTAGCTGGAAAATTGTTACTCAACAAAAGAAAGTTGTTCTTCAGAGAGTATGCAATTAAGTGATGGAATACTTCGTCACCATAGGGTGTTGTGGATATAACAAAAAAAACTATGATCTCAGTGGGAAACTGGGCAGCTTGATGGAAGAGAAAGCTGTTTGCATTACTAGATTAGTGGATACCAAGTCTGGCTGAGGAACTCCGCAAGCTACAAATGGTGGGAGGCTGAGCGAGTGTTTGGGTGAAGCATCACATTTGCTTGCTCAGTTCTTCTTACCTCTTCCTAAATATCTACCTTTGGCTACTGTTGAGCATAGGGTTAGCTATCCATTTGACCTCACCTTAATGGATCGGATGAAGTGAGTACAAAGGCAGCGAGCTTTGTGTTCTAATGAAAGACATGACAAGACTCAATGATTTGAAAATTACAGGATTTTTACCTGAATTTTTTTTCCCCCTCCTCTGAGTCCATAGCTGGCAATACTCAGTGGTGGGTTCTAATTTACTTATACCCTATGGTGTTTCTTTATTTGTGATCTGATCTTAAACTTAGCTTCACAGAAACATGAAGGAGAATCTCTCTTTTAGATTTGAAAGCTAATTTTCTTTCCCAAATAAGACTCACCATATATTATTTTGAAACATATAATTATATACAAAAAGTCTTAAAGTAAGAACTATATTTATTCATGACTCATTAGTCTAAAAATTTTAAGACTAATTTTTAAAGTTGGTGCAGGTAGAATTGTAACTGCATTGTCAGAATATCCTGTCAGTATACAAAAAAAATCTGTCATGAGATTAGTCTAGGCAAGCTTAATATTATACAGGATTGAAGCTGTCAGTGATAAACCTCCTAGGAAGATCTTTCTGTGTTGTACTCCAAGTGTTATAAAAAGGTTAAATTCTTCCCCCTTCCTTCAACATTCTCTAAGGCAAGAATAAATTGCATTACTTTTAGCTTAGCTCCCTTTGCAAATTAAATGCTCATCTTCATTATTTGACACATTATCTTGGTTAATTTAACCAAATAATAGTAGATTCAGGGTATTAAAATATTTATTTTACTTGTGTTCTGAAGATGTAGTAATGGCACGGGTTACTTGATAAGACTGTAAAATATTGTTTGAAATATAAGTGCACCATTTTTTAAACTTAGTTTGTAGTAAAGAGCATCGTGATTTTCAGTTGAACTTAATTCTATAATATATTCTTTTGACAGTGTTTTATTTATATGAGAATTGGGGACTTGAGGCACGTGATAGTCTCATGCAAGATCCTAGCTACTAGAGGAACTTGAAACTTCCTGGGTTTTGTTCATGTAGAAGGAATGTTTTGGATTCTAACTGATACTTTAATTTCAAAAGATCTTACTGTACTGGGTTTATAAGAAGTGGTAAAACAAGCATTCTGACTCTGCGAGAAATGAAATTTGAGCACTATCAAAACAGCTTGTTCAATATGAATGTGAGACCACTTGTTTGTTGTTTCATCTTAAACTGCTCCAGAAGATTAGCTTTCTAGAAGAATCTCCCCTTTCAAAACAAACAAATAGTATAGCTGTTGATTAGCACACTCCTTTCTCCCCTCCCCTCTCCGATGTACTTCAACCTGTTGAATATCTGTTTTGCCAGCCTCAGGAAGAGTTTCCATGAGGATGTTCTTTTGGTTTTTAAATATAAGCCTTGTTTATAGAACACATTCTGCATAGTGAGTTACAGCACACTCAAATAGGTCTGTCCTGGGTACCCTATAAGAACCTATTCTTACATACCTTTAAGATGCTCTGGTTTTGACAAGGTCATTGACGGCTAAATGTTTTAAAGATTATCAGTAGGGGGGGTTTTGTTGGTAGCTGAGGTCAATTATTAAAAGTTAAAGTTGTCTGGTTAAAAGCAGGTCTATACTTGTACATTCTAAGCCTTAAAGCGGTTTCAGCTACTTTAATTAGCTACTATTATTTTTGCTAGACATGCAATTTAACCTGACTGGTAAGAGCTCTCTTCACTTGTCAATATAATTGAATTTATCATCTTTTTAAAGTTGAAAAAGATAATCTCTGGAGAGGTACAAAACAGTGATTTGCTAAATATAATTCTACAAAATACAAGTTACCAGAATTCACCTTCCTGAAGTATGGCCAAATGCCAAATATTGTAACTTACATGTTTGACAACTCCGTTTTGGCATGTGCTAATTAAATGCAAGTGACACAGAGTATATCCCCTCAAGCTTAGTAAACGTGGACATTAGTAAAGTATCTTTTAAATGGAATTTCAGATTATTAAAATAATCGCATCTTATAACCTGCAGCAATTCAGAGGGATGTTTCATAGAAAAGACACACCTTAGGTCACAGTACCATACAGTTGAACTATCTGGTGAAAAAATGATCAATACTGATAGACTATGACAGGCTTTTGGCAGCTTTAGGGCAACCTGTCTAGACTTTGTACAGTGAAAAAAAAAAAAAAAGCTATCTGTACATTACATTGTTGCATTATTTTTTCCTCTTATAGCTCTCATCATTTTAAGCAATTGCACTACAAATTCTCTCTGGAGTTTTTTCAAAAACCTTTGTGCTGTTTAATATACTGATGTTTAAAAGTCAGCTATTAGAAGTATGATCTATACATATTTGTTACCTTATGGTGGATTTTGTTCCTGACTTTTTGTTCTTCAAGATATAGTGCTTGTTCTCCATCCCTCCCTTGGAAAATGAATACTTCTGTGCAGGGGGAGCTGTTACGGCTAGAGATTTTTTTCTTAAGGCCACAGGTTTACATATCGATTTCCATTATTAGATAAGACTTTTGTCCTTGATTCTTATATAAATTATATATTTGCAATGCCTTACTCATATTTGCTGTCTTGTGTGCTCTAGCTGAACTCCAGTGCCTTAAAAATTTGTATCTAATTCCATGACCCACTGATTTCTTTGAGTAGTAGCTACAGACAGTCCAAGTACAAAGGTGTTGAGAATGACTCTTATGTGTTCAGTAGCCTATACAGTGTAGGGGTGAAAAAAAACGTAAGTAGGAATTGGTCTTTATCTTTAGTTTTCAACATGGTTATATGTTGGAATTCATTGCACTGATACTGACAATACTGCTTTGTCTTCATGACTATTTTAGCTATGAAAGCATGCTGTTGTGGAAAGAGACCAATGGATAATGATCACAATAAACGATTTTATTTATGTCCTTATCTGTAGGATCAGAAGAGGTTTTGTCCTGGAGACAATATGCATAACTTCTAGGTAAATAATCTCTTTTCCTTGTAGTTTTACGCTTCACTAGTTACTCACCTGCTACTTAGCTGTAGAACACCCTTTGTTCGAAATGAATTGGAGAAAGCGGCAGACTGTTTGTGACTTGCAGTGACTGGACCCAGAAAAGAGTGCAGCTGCAGGAGTCTTATTTGTTTATGTGCCTTATTAGCTACACGTAAAGTTCGCACTGAAGACTGCTGATGGACAGCTCTGTAGTATGGAAGCGAAGAACAAAGATTTGGGCCAGGCTTGTCTTAAGTATGTTGGCTGACTAAAATGCACTTAAGTGTTAGTTCCTACACATATAGAACGGAGGTAGTTTTTTTGGATGTGGATGTCATTTGGAAAAATAAAGATAACAGTTGAGAATTTATTGTAGCCATCAAAATAGTAAGTCCAAGCGTTATCAGAAAACAAATATGCTTCAAAGTATTTTGTTCAATTTATCTATGAAAGTAATCAGTGAGCTACTGAAGTACCTGTGCTAAATGATTTGTTTGTTTATTTACAAGAAGAAAGCTGTACTCCTATGGTTTTGAATAGTAACGTAACTATTGAAGCCAGGGTACAATGGATGCTATCAGAAAAGCCCCATATGGGTGCACTTTAGATCTTTTGAATACCACAAAAGTTTAGTGACCTAGAAATGAATCAATAAAAAGCCATCCTCTATGTGACAAATTGAAGAACTGAGGGATTCTTACAGATGCATTGACTTTAACAATTCAAGATACACTGTTTGTAAAGGCTTTCTGAGACACATTTAATCCTTAGAGTACTGTAGCAGACTATGAGGTGTTTTATATTTAGATCATTCTCCAATAGTTCATTTCTTATTTTAACTGTAAGTTTACTGTCATGGAAATCAATGTAAGAAGACTAAAGGAAAGGCTAATGCTAAAATGATGTATCCTTACACTGAATGTAAATGTTTTTAATTTGCTAAATTGAAAATTCCTTATTGCTTTGCAAAATATGTTTTGGAAGGGTATGGCAGTGTTTAGGCCTGTTGTATTACAAATCAGTCTTACCGCTTAACAAAATGAATTACAGTCTTGGATAGGTCAGTAAAAGGGTTTATATCCTTGTTCCCCATTGCTTCACCTCTATAGTTTGTTTTAACATTTCAGGATTTCAAATAAAATTTGAGTAAAAGTGCTTCGTATCTGCTACAGCCTTATTTCCTCTTATTTTGGTTAAATAATTGTCAACATACAGTGTGATTTCTTATATTTATCCATGCTTTATGGAGTTTCCATGTTGTTTGGCACAAAATTGAGCATGTTGTTTACTGTCTAAGCAATAATTAATATAAAAAATGATGATCCAGAAAGACTGTCTGTGTAGTTGCATGCACATACACAAACCATAAAATATGCGGACTAAATTGGCTCATACTCCACTAAATGTCAGTTAAGTCCTGTCCATGTGCAATACAGCTCAGTGTTTCTGTGCCTCAAATGGTGAAGAAGGTGAACTTAACCTGTAGATAAAAATTAGAAATCAAGATTTTTGATTGACCAAAGATGAAGTGAATGTTACAGCTGAGGATGCTTCCACAGCACACAACTAGTGTTCCTTTTCCTCTTTTTTTCAAAGGGAGGGAGGTCTAACAAAAATTATCTCCCTCCACTGACATCTGCTGCAGTGATGTGATTATATGGGAGGTTTGGTGGCTTCTTTCAGGTAGTTCAGACAATTGGGAAAAAAAAATAAGTACATACGTATCATGCTGTCACTTTATTTTCTAGAGGGCTGTGGTTCTTAGATTGAGAGTTTCACAGATGGAGATTAGCACATGGATGTCAATATCCTGTGAATAATATATTACCAATTATATTGCAGTAAGCAACAAAAGCATAAACTAGAGAGAGCCAATGTTTAGGGAGCGGGAGCTGTATGTGTTCCTGGACTGCAGTTATAAGGGAGAATTACTCTGCATATGGGGTTTTTTTCCCTCTTGTTGAAGCAATTTAAGATCTAAGCAGTCTCCAAAGACTATATCTCCAAAATAAGACTTTAATACTTCTTCAAAACTTTAGGCAGTGTCAGTTCTACTTTTTGCTTCTGCAACTGTAGTGCTTCAGTTTTATCTGAATTGAGTCTTGTCTCCATCCCAGTCTCATATATGGATCTACATCCTCAGTCACAGCACAATGTATGGAGCTGAGTTACTGGAAATACAGTTCTTCAGTAACACTATTAATGGCTTTTTAAGCATATGACATTAAAATATTCCCCTCTACTCCGCTCTCGTGAGACCACACCTGGAATATTGCATCCAGCTCTGGAGCCCCCAACATAAGAAGGACATGGACCTGTTGGAGCGGGTCCAGAGGAAGGCCATGAAGATGATCAGAGGTTTGGAGCACCTCTCCTATGAAGACACTCTGAGACAGTTGGGGCTGTTCAGCCTGGAGAAAAGACGACTCCAGGGACACCTTATAGCAGCTTTTCAGTATCTGAAGGGCACCTACAAGAAAGCTAGAGAGGGACTTTTTACAAGGGCATATAGAGATAGGATGAGGGGTAATGGCTTCAAATGGGAAGAGGGGAGATTTAGAATAGATACTAGGAAGATTTTTTTCACTATGAGGGTGGTGAGGCACTGGAACAAATTGCCCAGGGAAGTTGTGGAGGCCCCATCCCTGGCAGTGCTCAAGGCCAGGCTGGATGGGGCATTGAGCAACCTGGTCTGGTGGGAGGTGTCCCTGCCCATGGCAGGGGGGTTGGGGTTGGAACTAGATGATATTTTAGGTCCCTTCCAACCTAAACCATTCTATGATTCTAAGAGCTCCAGACTTTCAAGGAAATTGCAGTTTGTAATTCTGTAATGCTTTTGGGAATCGGTTCTGCTGAAATTTTAATAGGGAACCCAGCACTGTCGACAGTAAGCACTTGTCTCTACTATACTTTTCACAATACTGATCTGTCTGTATTTTTCACTAGACTTATTTTTTAAAAAGATAAATGTGTTATTAGAAGTAGATTAGAAGGCTAATGTGGCCTACTAAGGAGGTTAACAGTATCAAAGATGAATTACATTAATACAATCTGAGTTCTTAAAACCCATTTATCAATGGCTAGTACTAGTAGCAAGTGTTGTAATTACTGTATTCCATTTGGCTTATTTGGGTGCCCACTTTTATGTAATTTCCTGTCTTACCTACTGTGTTATCAAGCATTTTTCTCTCTCTCGAAATGTGGCTTTAGAGTCACTTTTACTTTATTTCTTGCATTTAATGAAAGGGAAACTTTTAAATAAGTATTTCTCCTTAACAACAAAGTAATCTTATATCTATATCTTTAGGGATAATTCTGAAGAATTAATAAGAAAGAAATGAGAGACATAAATTTTCCAAATTTTAAGTGTATACCTTTTACCTTTTAACAAAACAAAACAAAAAGTATCCCAAATACTAAGTTTAAAAGTGAAATAAAAAAAAAATAAACAGGAAAAAAAAATCTGTTTTGCCCAATATCCAATGGAGGATGGGGAGTATCTCTGGGAGCTGTTCCATGTCCATTGAATTTTAAAACTTGTGGTTTGAAATTCTTTCACTTGTTAATCTAAGCACTGAAAGTGTCAGTATTTGTGTATATCATCAGGGGTATAGCAGTGCAACACTATTTTTCTGTGATTCGTTTCTTAAGTTTCCCCGTGGCTATTAATGTTCTTTCTCCTTTTTGGGTATATATCTCCTTTCTTCCTTTCTTCCCACTTCACTCCATTCGTTCTTTTTGACTCTTAAGCTCCAAAACATACTATTCTGGTACATATCAAAGTTATATTCTTTTTGTTTTCCTTCTTTAATGTTTTTTACAAGTTAGATATGAATGTCAAGTTTCTTATTTTGAGCCTTTGTTATTGGTTTTGTGGTTTTTCTTTTAATATTTTCATATGTGATTCATAATAGGGAGGAAGTTGTTTCCAAGTCACACAAAGACTGGATTAAGAGTCTGGTTGCTTCTGTATAAAGAAAATCTCTCTGTATATATTTTTCTGCCACAACATCCCTATGTATTATCTTCCAGCAGCCAGATTAACAGATGAAAAAGTGAAACCTTGCATTGATGCATTTACTTTTCTCCCAAACAAAATATTTCTGATATGTTTCTAAATAAATATCAGAGATATGTTGCTCCAAAGGACATGATCTAAAGTTTTACGGGACAATTAATCGGGTAGTTATATTGTGAGGAATTTCTTTTGGTAGCATTAACACTGCTATTATTTGTATTTCCTAAGAATAAAGAAAATCAGAGATGGTTCAAATTTCAATTGTTATTTACTCATTCACTTCCCCCATCATTTTGAGTTATGATGTTTTAATTTTATGAAGCTCATTAAAACTTTCTAATTCTGGTAATTTCTGATACTTAAATTCCAACAAAGAAGCTGAAGGAACTATTAGCCTTTCTGAAGTCAGTGGGAGTTTCTAATTTTATTTCAGTAGGCTAGTATTCACAATGTCTGTTAACAAGTGTTGTCTCACTTCTTAAACTATAAGTTCATGTGTCTTTTGAATATGTTCGTGATTTTGCTCTGAATAGCTTTCAAAAATGGCATTGCAAGTTGTCTGTTTTTTCAATATATGTATTTTTTTTGTCTATTTTTGTAGTTCTTACAGTTTTGAAATAAATGCAGATGTAAGAATGTCTCTATAAGAAATGATATCTCTATATAACTTTAGGATGCCAAATGGGATGAAATTTTGAAAAGCATCCTGGGAGCGCACGTGCTCATTGGACCTCTTCCCTTTCACAGTCACTGTCCTCTGTACTTGGGTGGGTATGGTCACCTCCCAGCTGTACTCTGTTGTCAGGTCCTGCAAGAAAAAAGAATGACATAGGAGGTTTTATCTTGTCCTCAAAAGACACCATCTCCACCAGTAAGACGCAGGGAGCTTTCTCTGCTTTTTAATTTTACGTTTCTTGGGCACGTTTTGAGGCCTAGCAGAAGTTGTCAGCTGAACTGTTTCTACTTCAAGTAAAACTCCACAAATCAAATGAAAAGATCTACCATTATCCAGAGGGCATTTAGGAAAGTGACATCGCTTAGATTGTAGTGTGTCTTCCATACCCTTTTCAGCCTGAATCCAGAGAGTTTTCCCTGCTCAGCATCAACAAGATAAAAAAAGATAGAATGGGCTATTTCTTCTAACTGACAAAGGATTCTTTTCAAAAGATAGCACTATTGATGTATCCCATCTGTATCTTAGAATCAAATACATGATTGAGAACTATTTCTCTGGCTTGAAAAATTAGGAATACAATGTTATCGAGCATTACTTTTAAAGCTTTGGAATCACATTTTACTTATTGTCTCTGTTGTACATTATATACTCTAGGAGGTAGACCAAAAGAGGGCTTTTGTAGTGTTGTGAAAATACAGGTGGGTGATTTATCTAACAAAAAAGAAAAAAATCCAACCATTCTTGTTTTCACAGAGGAAGATAAATACAGTCTTTACTCCAATTTGTTGTTCAAGTATTTTCTCGCAGAGGGAGCTGTCTGTGGACATGACTTGTTTGTTGCTTCTGCTAAAGAACATCCTGACAACATCTTAAAGGTAAAGACGACTCATATCTTTTGACAAGTAAAGCTGTAATCTCTTAATGAATTCAGATACATTTTAAAGTGTATGTATTGTGTAGTAAGAAATTAATTATCTTGGTAATTCATAAGAATGTGTTGGGAAATACAGGAGTATTTACACTAGCCAGATTTGGGCATTAAATTTAACTCACTAGCTTCCATCTACGGACAATGGGGTAAGATCCTCCCACGGCCAAATCAGGCTGGGAGCCTATTTGTCCTTTATTTTGATTATGGACAAAAACAAGACAGACCAGCTGGCCTACTTGAATGGTTTGAGTAAACCCAACTGTTTACAGTTTCCACCTACTTATGAGGAAGGGTATTTAAGCTGCTTCCAATATATTGTGGTGGAAACGGTGTGATATTTGTGTAGATATTTATTGTAGCTTCCTATAGAAAAAGAATATCATTTAACATCTTTACAACTTCCTTTACATGTACTTTTCATTCCGACTGTCTTTGTTCTACTAGGAAACATGGTCAGCTTTGGATCGGGTCATATGGAAAGGTTCCTTTCAGACTTCAGTGAGCTCCTAATCAAAAACTGTTTCCATTATAAGGAAATTCTATAAGGGAAAAAGCCTGATCAACATTGCAAAAATACTGAAGCATGAGGATAATCTTACAAAATTTCATTAAATATTTTATGTCTTGCTAAGGCTGATTTTTTTTTTAGTATCAAAAGTAACATACAATTTACTGATTACTTCTGCATCAAGTGAAGTCTGGCTATTTCCTTAAGAGTCTTCAGAGACTAGTTCTGGACAAAATGGTTACTTTTCTTTTTTCCTACCTAGTGATGGTAGATTCTATGCCTTATCTATTCAATATTATCTTCAGTATTTGGGTAGAAGTATATTCTTAATGAAATGATATGATTGTGGTTATGAAAAATCTAGTATTTTTTTTATGATCTTGAGCCTAAAGAGGGTTCATTTAGAGGTGAATTTTTTATCATTCATTCTTTGTGGTTTAGAATATAGCCTAAACAAATAGGTTATAATTTGTTTGTGAAGTATGAATTACATAAGAACGTGCTATATTTTTTAATAATATTTGTTTTTAAATAACGGATAATCAAGTCATTGACTCTGACTGTACACTACATGATCATTGTGGTTGTTGTTCTCATCAAGATTATTCAAATTATTATTTTTATTGCATTGCATTAAAATTTCTTAAATTGGAGTAGCTAACATACATTTTATTTTTCTTTCATTCACCTTTGAATCAACTGGTCATAGCATGTCCTATTTTTTCCTAGCTCCTGTTCTTTATCCTTTTGCAAGTTTATCAATAGACATTGTTACGTACATCTGTCCTTCTTGTACCACTTTGAGTTTCTGGTCAGTTAGTTCAATGTGACTTATTGAGCTCTGTTGTCTGATTTGGAGTACGTTTTCCTTCTTACTTTTCAGGGGTAGACACTAGGCAATAATACTGCATTACTGTGTTGTAACTCCATAGTGGTGTTACTAATAAGACATTATAAATGGATGGATAATATTGCTACAGGAAAGCTGAGGAAAACATAATTTTGTCTGGTTTTCTTCCTCCATTTGTGTGTTTATATATCCAAGAGTACTCTTGTCTATTTTTAGACTCTTTTCTACTCTTACCTTGACTATTCAACACTTCCTTTGCTTAACAGACAAGGCACAGTAGAGTAGATTTCTCTGATTTGTTTTGCTGTCTTGAAATTGCTTCAGTGAAGTAACCCTGTAATAGGGTAGGCATCAGTCTAGCAAATTACATACTTTCACACTTGGCAGGCTTAGGCACTTCTTGAAATACCGGTATGTGTTACCTAAAAAACATTATTGCCTCACCTGGAAAAGTCAAACTAAGACTGGTATTGGCCACCGTTAGGTCTCCAAATCATATAAGTAGAGGACTTTTCCCTACAACTGCGTCACTTGACTTTTAAAAGAGAGGACCTTCAGGTGCTTCAAGAAGTCCTCTCCTGTCACAAAAATGAGCTTCTATTTAATGAGATTAGTAATTAATTTATTTTCAATATCTGATTGGACTGTATTCTTTACTGGAAAAGCAACATAGATATGGTACGTATCAACCTGAATTATACATTTTATGCTTGGTTTTACTTTATAACATTCAGGTATATTCTGTAGCTAGTATTCTAATTAACTGGTGTTTTACATAAATGCAGTTCCTTAACTGCCTTATGTCCATATTGTGTGGTCAGTCTATTTATACATTCAGTTCTCCGCTGAGATGCCATAATTGCCCTATTCTAATTTTATGATGTGATTGGAAGTTTCTTGAACCTATAACCAAGACAAATATTGCTGGTAGTAGGAAGGGGAAAAGACATTCTTATAGACCATAATTATCTTGAAATTGTGTGTAACTAAAAGACAAGCAGAGGATAAAAAGCCCTGATCAGCTGCCTAAGATATATTATATTACCACCCACCAATTTATCCATCATCCTTTGAAAATATATTCATGCCTTTTGTAGTCAAAGCTCCTTCAGGAAATTGGCATTAAGACGTAATGCTGAAAAATTATACACCTCTGGTAAAACCTACAGAACTATATACATGCTGGTTTTTAGAAAGTATTTTAAACATTTGAGAGCATTTCTGTTCAATCTATATTCTTCCACAAAAGGCAACTTTTTACTATACGGGCATAAATACTGGGAATAGTATATAATGTAAAAAATAGTATGGTATACTTCTGTGATCAATCGATCATAAAATAAAACTGATTGCATTGGTAAATGGAAAACTAATTCAATAATAAAATGACTGAAGAAAACAGTATATCTTTACATTCTGTTTTCAGTACCATACCTTATTAGGTTTAGACTACAAATTAAAAGGCTGTTATGTGCTCAAGCTTAAAAACACAGAGAAACTAATAAAATAGATGGGTTTTTGTGCCTGTATCTATTTCCTTAACTTCACTGTATTTAGTGGCTTTTTTTTTTTTTAATTCAGCACTTTAAAGTTAATGTCAGCTATTTTCAAGTTTCGTATAGTGTGTGTGTTTGAGAGTGGAACATACAAATTTGAATACTTCCTTGAACGTCACTGTAGCCAAAATTAGAACAGGCTTGCATCCACTCCAACTTAGACTGGGTACCAGCTGACTTCTGGGAGCCATAAAAATACAATAACTATAAAAGAGCTTAGTTCTTTACTCCCATTCTCCTTGTTAGTGCCAAGGTGTGGTTCCAATCCTAAAAAAAAAAAGAACCCGAAAAAAATCCAACTATTATCCATGTTGGCTACATTTCTATATTTCTCACTTTTCCTACTTCAGATTTGGTGCTAAAATTCTAGAATTGCCCAAACTGCCTATATGAGAATTTCTTTGCCTTTTTTCCTGACTACTTGTTTTATCTAGACCTTGCGGGGGGAACCGATTCTCACAAGTTTTAATGAGAGAAAATTGGGTTATATTTGCCAGTTATGAGCTCATCTTGACAATAAAGACTGCTCTCTGTTAAGTTGCTTTTACCGTGGAGCCTGTGTTGAGAGGAAGACTTACTGGTTATTATATGTGCTGGGAAACAGAAACCCATCAAGTTCCCTGGGGGACCCTGCCTAGTGTCACCTCTATGACCATTCCATTGGGAACCTGAACACCTGAGGTGAAAGAGTGGGAGGTCCAGAACTGCTTTCTAGACCCGCGTCTGTTTGTCTCCTGTGGAAAAGTTGAAGAATGCTTTGTGTGATTATTGCATTTTTATGGAATTTCTGTTTTCAGGTTGGAATTTTATTACAGGATACCTCTGGACTCTATTGAGATTGCCTTTTGGAGGTTCTCTTATAAGAAGAGAGGGTAAAGAGCACATCCTTCAAGAAAAAAAATTACTTTCAGAGTCTATGAGCCTGCTGCTTACGGTAGAGATGCTTTTCCTACCTCTGCTATAGGGGATAGCCTTCTTAGAAGGAAATGCATTCCCCAAAATTCTACCCCCAAACAGGTCCTTTGAGGCTCACCATACTAAGGCATGAAGCAATATTTACCTTGTACATCTGGTGTCATTGTACTTCCAAGTTTGAAAATGAACAATGTGCAAATAGTTTGCTCTCTGGAGAACTACACAGAAGATTCTCTTGCGTAGTGAAGCCCTTAGTGTGCCCATGTATCAGAGACACAGCGTCACTGCATTTGCTGGATGTATCCTGAAGTCAAGTCAGTCAGGAGAAACCATGCTAGTGGTCTAGGGAACCACAGTGAAAGGGAAGATGAGGAGTCACTTGGTGAGGAAGCTGGGAAGTGTGTGTAGAGAACTGTAATGGTTTATTAAAAACAATAGGGACAAGATCAAAAAAAACGTCAGGAACAAGTTTTTTAAAAACTCCTACCAAGCTGAAAAGATCTCTAAAACAAAAGTGAAAGTCTGTTTTAAATATGGCATTTTGCTTAAGGATGGCGTTTGGAAAAGACTGAAAAAATTCCACCTCCAAGCAGCTGCTTATACTGAGCAACCCTGAAGAACTGAAAGTGCACACTTACTCTTTTCCCACTGAATAGATGAATGCAGAAAGAATCTAGCAGAATGTACTTTTGTTATTTCTGGGGTTATTTAAAAAAACAACAACAATAAACAACCCACTGAGCTTCAATGTTGGATTACTATGTATGCAAACAACCTCTTGAAGGAAAGCATAGCTGTCCACATGGACTTTTTTATTCCAGTAAAGTACATTCAACCATGATGCTTACATGTTTTATCTCATAGATACGACTCTAAAACATTGTTTTGTCAAAAGGAAGAATGCAAACCTGGAAGAAATGATCAGGCTGGTGACCAGGGCTTTCCAAGCTTGCATTTTCAAAGGGCGCTATTCTAACTCCTTCCTGTCTCTTTGCTATCTGGTGTTGTGAAAGAAGCTGTGTATGAATGTAAGAGGTGTTTTTTCTGTCATCTGACATTATTAGATGCTACATAAAGAAATTAAAAGCATAACAACTTGAAAGGTAAAAATATATATGCAAGCAGGTCTATATTCCTATTATTCTTCTTTTCCCAATTGTATTTTCAAAATACATGAGCTTGTTACAGTGATTCAGCTGCTGTGTGCTGTTAAATGTTATCACTTAATACACAGAAATCCAATTACAGTTGCAGCACTACCGAACTTTCCTACCACCTTTCATCTGTCTTTCTGAAGTAAAGATGGCCTTGTGGCACAAAGACTACGGTTGAAGCTAACCCTGGTAGCTGTTTCAGAGTTTGAAAGTTCCTTTGAAAAATCTAATTTCTTTATTATATAGCTCTTGCTCATTTGTTTGCTTTTCTTGCTTGCATGTTGGGTAAATGGAATATCTACTCTACATTTTGTGTATGAAAATTAAAATATTTTTATTGTATTATAATTTTCTGCATTACAAAACTGTCTTATAAGCTTGACAGAGAAGTTGTATGGGTGTGAAAGAGGATACTGGAAAAAAATAATCACTTCTGTTTAGAAAGAATGAAATCCTTTTAAGCAGTACCCACGCTGGGAACTCTCTAAAGTGTAAAGCTTAGTCTTTGTCAAAAATTCAGACCAGTCTAATAAAAAGATTTTCCAGAATCAGAGGAAATAAATGTTTGGCTTAAATTTCAGGTTTCCTATCTACCAATCCTTGGCTGTTTATTAGGGTATTTTCTTTCATGATCTTAGTTATGAAATTATGTTTGTTTTCAAACAGAGACCTTACTTAGCCTGTTAAACGTATCATGAAAGTAATAGCTTAAAAACCCCAAATGTTTAGGCTTCAGTGTTCACAAATAACTATTCTACAAATTTAGTTGGTAATTTTGTAGAATTGATTTACGCAATTAGTGAACTATTGGTTACAATGCTCATCTCTAAGGTGTTCGTGAATAATGTTGTTATTATTAAAAGTGTTTAGGCCAGTGCATTATACACTGCAGCAGAGTTTACTGAATTTTGAACAAGGGCAGTCTCATTTTTATTTAGTTTCTTCACATTACTTTCTTTAGCATGTCATTCTCTTTTTTTTATGTATTTATCTTTTACTTATTCATTACTATTTACTCATTCATAAAGGGATTCAGAAAAAGATGAAATAAAATACCCCATCATCTAATCTTCTTGTATGCATTCCTGGGTTTCAGTCTTGTGTGAGGAAGTTATAGCGAAGAGTAGTATCACTTGACTGTAGGGTTTACTGCTGTGTATGTGAAGTAGAGAATATATTCTCATGGGTTCAAAAAAAAATACTCCTTAGAGTACTTTCAATTAACCTTTTTTATTTCATAAAACAGAGGAATATTTCTCTTTGCACAATTCTCATTTATTCTGGGTTGACATCCATTTGGTCCCTTTGGAGGTCAAAGGAAAATTTCCGTAGAACAGCCTTACCTGGAGATGAAAATGAATTGTTGTACAAGGGCCACTGAAAGGAGAAAAATTCTGTATCCAGTCATTTGTGTTCTTTAACAATAGACCTTGTCTTCACAAGTGTTTACAATCAAAATAGAATCCTCCTCCCTTTTGGGAGTAGGGCCCTTTAAACTGACATTTATATAATACATTATTGAAAAGAAAATATTTACCCTTCCTGACTTACCATCTGGTGTCCTTTAAATACTAAAAATTAACATAATGAAAAAGAGCCTTAAATTCATGTGAGTTTAAACTATTTAAATATCGTTGCAGTTAGAGATCAACAGTGAATTGTATTTGCTTTAATATTTTTTATTTCACACATCTTTAATCATACCTGTGACGATACTGCATTGCAAAATAGTTGCATAAGACCATGTGAACAACATATTTACTGATACATAAATAGATAATGTTTAAAATTCTTAAGTACTATTAATTATACAGTTATTGAAACCTGTAAGGATCAAAGGATTTTATATAAGAGGGATTTCACATACAGCTTGGATTATGTTGCTAAATAATAGCACAGTAGTACTTCTTTAGCATTGTAAAATAGCTTAGAGAGGAGTATGATGCCTATAGTTGGTGTAATGCATTGGTAATTAAGAGGGTGTGAGGTTAAGCTTCATTAACTGCTGTGGGATTGTATCTTGGATTTTATTATCCCCTAGAGAACATAAGAAGTGAGAGAGGTCAAACTGTTAGAATCTGATTTTGCTTCGTGCATCTGCCAAAACAAGGCAAGCAAAGTAATGTGGCAGCAAACACAGAAGGATGTGGATTGCTAGCAGATATGGGTTGTACATCTTTTTATTGCAAAGATAAAAGATTTATTAATGAAATAAATTATTTCATGTTTGAAATAAAACCTTCATAAGCTTGGTTTGTAGGAAACAAAATTACTTTAATTGCAGTGTCATTTAGTATTAGCACTTTAGAAAACCATTTTTTTCCTGAACTAATTTTTTATTTGAAATCATGGGAACAAACTTCCTTCTCTCTTTTCCCCTTCCTACTACATCTCACTCGAGACAGACAAATGCCCCAACCAAACCACACTTAAGAACTTTAGCACTTGTCTGCCATTTTGTGTATTCATGCTGCATAGCAAAGACTTGTATTTTAGTTGACCCCAAGAAATGCGGCATTTTTTTTTTTATTTTAACTAATGCACTGCTACATGCTTTGTTTTTTTATATACCTTATGAGAGAGTTGTCTTTTTTTAGCCTGGGAGAATGTAACAGTTCTCAGGAGTTGATGCACTGATGCCACAAAATTGTCAGTCCCAAAGCCTTTCAAAGCTATATGAAGTTGGAGCTGAGATGTTTTTAAGCAGAAATAGGTTAAATAGAGGTATTACAGGCTGATAAATCAACTCTCATATTCTTAAACTTTTTTCTTAAATAACAAACACTTTTATTTCCAAATTCTGGAAGACATATTGGAAGTAACTTTTAATCTTTTTAATAATCTTGTATTCTTGTGAAATTCTGATTTTGATTCTAAGAATATAAATTTATTTAATCCTAAATAGGCTCACAATCCCAAATCCTTTTTAAAATTCTGATAATTTCAGGAGAATTTAAGTGTTTTTTGTATATGATAGAGAAGTACATTTCTCAAACATAAATAATGATGTAATAAGACTGCTGGAAACTAATGCCTTTGTTTCTCAATTTGTAATGAATGTGGGAGAAAGGGGGTTGTGCTAAATCCCTGCCCTTGAATCTCACACACACAGATACTTTGAGAAGTCCAGGCTTAGCCATCTTTAAATGTCACTTAGAAACCATGCCCTCCACTGCTCCCTGGATGTGTTCTGCTGTACAGTTTTCAGTTCAATTTTTGTATACCTGTGCCAGAAGAAGTCTGTGTTCTCAGGCTAATAATCTCAGACTTCATCCTTTCCATAATTCTCTTTATTTTCCCTTTTCTTTTTAAAAACATTTTGAGAACTGATGAATGTTTTGTAGTTCTTGGACAGTAATGGAACCTTTCATGACACTGAAGAGTTGTGAAGTATATAGCCAACCAGCGAGCCCTTATCTTTGAGAACATACCTATGTTATGACAGCTGGAGACTTTTTCTCACTTAGGTGCTCTGTATCACCCAGGCATGGTCAGGTCTGAAAAGAGCTATTTCCTCGAAACAAAGAATAGCATTTCATTTGCAGTGTCAGAAAAGGGTAAAGCCTTTTATTCCAGTTCTAGTTATCATGAAGATAAAAAGAGGATATGAAGATAAACAGAAATGTTTGGATCATTTCAATTTCACTGTTTTCAATATTGCCAAAGGATGTTTATATAACTGTGTTTCTGTGTCTGTAATTCTTCCTAGTCCCAAGCCTGCTAACCAATTTTAAGCTCTCTCCCTTTCCAAATGTGGTTATACAAAGATCTAGTTGAAAGATTTTTGAAAAGCATGGGCTGGAATAAAATGAATCAGTGCATCCTAAGGAAAAACAACATTAGCAATCACCTTTGTGTTCTGTTTAGTCTTTTAGAACGCTAATGAACGTGTGCATGTTGGCTTCTAGTCAATGTAGACATATCTTCGAACAGCAACCACATGGTTTGCCTCTCTTTCATACAGTTTAGTGTAAATGGGAGGGAAACAAGGGTAAGCAGAAGCTGGGGTAATAGTGATAAGTTATGTTGCAAATCTAGAGGTAAACAATCTTTATCAGTTCTGTTCATTAATTTTTATCTAAAATGTGTTCAAATTACAGATATACTTAAACCATGAATAGGATTGGATTTTTTTTTCTATTTGTGCTTAAGTACAACATCTTGGAATGTATTTAGCAAAATTAATATACCAGGTGGAGCTCAAGCGATTGGTCTTCAAATACCAGTCAGCTCCAAAGGCAAACTACCTTTTCCAGATTGCAGCTGCGTTATGTACGAAGCCTACTAAGAGGCCATAAAGTTGACAACCACCACATGCAAGAATATGATTCAGGTTATGTTTGCTTTAGAGCAAAGTGTTTGTTGGGATGGAAAATTATTTGGCTGTGAGACCTAGTAGCCCCAGAAATGTCCTGAGTCTCAGTGCATCTGTTTCTTGCATAGGGATAAGAACACAGAATCATAGAATCGTCTAGGTTGGAAGGAACCTTCAAGGTCATTGAGTCCAACCATCAACTTAACGCTGCCAAAACCACCACTAAACCATGTCCCTCCGCACCACGTCTACCTGTATTTTAAATACCTCCAGGGGTGGTGATTCCACCAGTTCCCTGGGCAGCCTGTTCCAATGTTTGGTAACCCTTTCGGTGAGAAATTTTTCCTTATGTCCAATCTAAACCTCCCTTGGTGCAACTTGAGGCCATTTCCTCTTGTCCTATCACTTGTTACTTGGGAGAAAAGACCAACCCCCACCTTGCTACAACCTCCTTTCAGGTAATTGTAGAGAGCAGTAATAAGGTCTTCCCTCAGCCTCCTTTGCTCCAGGCTGAACACCCCGGTTCCCTCAGCTGCTCCTCATAAGGCTTGTTCTCCAGACCCCTCACCAACCTCATTGCCCTTCTCCGGACATGCTCCATAATCTCAATGTCTTTCTTGTAGTGAGGGGCCCAAATGTGAACCCAGTGTTCAAGGTGGGGCCTCACCAGTGCCAAGTACAGGGGGACAATCACTTCACTAGTCCTGATCACCACACTATTTCTGATACAAGCCAGGATGCTGTTGGCCACCTTGGCCACCTGGGCACACTGCTGGCTCATGTTCAGCCGGCTGTCAGCCAACACCCCCAGGTCCTTTTCTGCCAGGCAGCTTTCCGGCCACTCCTCCCCAAGCCTGTAGCATTGCATGGGGTTGTGGCCCAAGTGCAGGACCCGGCACTTGGCTTTGTTGAAGCTCATACCATTGGCCTCAGCCCATCGATCCAGCCTGTCCAGGTCCCTCTGTACAGCCACCCTGCCCTCAAGCAGATCAACACTCCTGCCTAACTTGATGTCATCTGCAAACTTGCTTGAGGGTGCTCTCAATCCCCTCATCCAGATCACTGATAAAGATACTAAACAGAATTGGCCCCAATACCGAGCCCTGGGGAACACCATTTGTGACCAGACGCCGACTGGATTTAACTCTATTCACCACAATTCTCTGGACCCGGCCATCCAGCCAGGTTTGTACCCAGCAAAGGGTACACCCATCCAAGCCACGAGCAGACAGTTTCTCCGGGAGAATGCGGTGGGAAACGGTGTCAAAGGCTTTACTAAAGTCCAGGTAAACAACATCCACAGCTTTTCCCTCAGCCACTAAGCAGGTAACTTTGTCATAGAAGGAGATCAGCTTTGTCAAGCAGGACCTGCCTGTCATGAACCCACGCTGACTGGGCCTGATCACCTGGCTGTCCTCCATGTGCCGCATAATGGCACTCGGGATGATCTGTTCTGTAACCTTCCCAGGCACCAAGGTCAGACTGACATGGTACATCAAAGAGACATATTTTTCAGCTAGGCATGGTAGTTATTAGGTAAATGCGTTTTGGAAAATCAGCTGAGGAAATAAGAGTTGCACTTGGTATGAGAGAGTTCTTCAGATGCTCCCGGTTGCTTCTGTGGGGCAGCAAAGGACAAGACGGCATAAAACAGACGTGAGCTGATGCATATGCTAACTGCCATGCTACTGAGTCATGGGTTTTCTCACGTTGCTTTGTGTGAATTTAGTTTAAACAATCATTTAATGATGTTAGAAGTTTTTTATTGCCAGAATAAAATCTCTTTATTATGTCAGAAGTTAAAAGTAAACTATATTAGCAAAAAAGGCTATTTCGGATGGATACTTTGATAGGTTTTCATCTCTGGCAGCCAAAGTCTTTATCAGCTTCAGGTGAAACCATTTTTCCTTGATCTCTTAATCTGCTTCATTCTTAGCGGCAGTTAAGGCATACCACAGTGCCTAATTGTGTTGCACTGATAGTATGTCTGTCTCTTGATTGTTTTGGACTGAGCTTCTCCGGTGTCAACAGCTCCCTTCAGTAACGTCTCCCTTCCATATAGTGCCATGTAAGAAGGTTTTGTTCTGTGTTTGACTGCTTGTACTTTTGTCAGTAATACTTGGAGAACCCCTTATTGTCTTGACCTCTGTTCTATTTTAGCGTAAAATACAGTCTCTGTGTAAAACATACATTATGTGTGATTATATAAAAAGCAAGTGCATATACCTAAATGTCCCCATCTCAGATTTGTCTTTGCCAATTATTATATAATTACAATGAACAAGTAGTATAAGTGACAGGCATTTGCAGTGATTCTGGAGGAGAAAAATATTGGTGCTGTTTTTCTCTTTACTCACAGTAAAGGTGAATAGTAAAATATGCCATTTCCTGGACTTCAGTTTTGCAGATGATTTGATAGCTGCCCAGTGGTACTCCAGCAGGATGCGGTGTAGCAACTGGTTATATCAGTGGTAGGATCTGAAACAGCGTCAGGCTCAAGGAGTTGATGAAACACTTAGGCAGGCTTTCATGATCTCTTCCAAGCTGTGGCTTGCACTTGTGTTCAGAAAAACAGAGGTTACCCACCACCATAAAAAGCTGCAGGTAGTACCTGGGAGCCAGTTGATCTTGATAAGTGAAAGGAAGAGATATCTGGAACTGTTGTTTGGCCTGTGGAATTATTCCTTTACAGAACTCACTTTTTAAATGAAGGTTCATTTTATTTATTTTTTTAATTACTATAATTGAGCAATATTTTGAGCAGAAGCTCTTCATTGAAAAAGAAAGACCTTTTTACCTTAGCCAGCTTAAATCTATGAATAACTGTATTAGGAAATTAAATCTGCATAATACTTTAACTGTTCAGTAATTTGTTTTCAAAAAAGCACCTTAATTGGAAAATAAGATAAATTAACTCTTTATTGTGGATATCTGAGTTATCAAATTAGAAATTCAAAATAACATCTTTCTTCTTTTATAGAAAAAATCCTTTATATAATACTCTTAGAAGTAAGTGCATATAATTTGTACTTGCATATATGTGAAATGCATTGGCATGCTTGTCAGCTCATGTTTGGATTTATACTTTCGCAGAACCTTTCATTACAGTGTTCTGTTTTCATTTTCTCTTATCTGTCAGAAATCTTTGTCTTTGGTTTGAAAGTTTCCCTGCTTTTTTTCAGGGTAGATATAAGGAAACTTAGTCAAAAGTAAATTCCTTTTTTCACTGAAACATCTGTTATAAATCTGTAAACTTAGTGAAAGCTGTAAATCCTAACCTAAAATTATAATCTTTGTGCAGCTTTCCTACCCATAAAGCTTAATTTTCACAACCATAGTAATATAAGTTTATTGCATAGAAGTTTATCTTTTAAACAAGCTGTAAGAAATCTGAAAATTTAACTTTGTGTATAGCCATTCTCATGAAGAGCCTTTACCAGGCTTTTGTAGTTCATTTGCAAAAAGAAAGTAAATAAAATAAAATTATTCACTCAACAGTGTGGCTTGCATCTGCTGCTTAGCTGCTGAAACACGTGAGTTCAGCTGTTCTACTTCTGCAACTTTATTGAAGTAACTACATAGAAGTTTTCATAGCTTCTATGACCTTTTATCTCGGAGGGTGTACTGACTAACTGCTGAAAGACAGAAACAGCTGTCCTGAGATTAGAGATGTTGGCTCTCAATTTTGTCAATAATTTTAGATATTATGTTAATTTGCACTAAAGAAACAAAAATAACATGTTGTTCATAATATTACATATTGAACTATATATACGTTTTGTCTCCTGTGTCCTTTAGTACGGAATTAGCATAATACTAAACCCAAAATGGATTCATTTAAATTTTCATTCTCTTCTTTCTGCATGTGTCTGTTTGTACCATGTCTGCCTGCATAAAGCTGTGAAAGTCATTTAGATGTTTATGGTCAGTATCAGTTCTGAATATGTTCAGTGTTTCATGTGTATCCCATACTTTGATGGAGATTCTTCTTCTAAAGTTTTCAAATTTGTTTTTGTTATGTCTTCATACATAATATGGTGTAACAGAGACACTGGCTAGCTCTATATATTTTTAACCCTTGAGACCACATCTCGGTTCTCTCTCAAGAGTCTTTGCTTAATGAAAACTTAATTTTCAAGTAAGTCTTGATCTATTTTAAGCAGATAAAAGTTCCTGTGCTTGCACAGGTGGGTGATAAAGTTGGATCAGAAAACTCAGTTGCACTTCATTCCTCAAGTAGGTGTAAAAGCTCATTGCATAAATTCTGAATGCAATGCTTGATATCCACCCAGTGCTGTTTACGTTTTCATCAATGCAACAAAGGTAGAAAGCAGAAAGTTTGTAATAAAACATTGTTCCTAATATAGGCCTAAGTCAAAGCTGCAGTTCTGTCCTCATAGAACAATTAAATCCACCTGTGTGCAATGCTTTTTTTTTAAGCCAGAAATGTTTGCATTAGAGACTTCTAAAAATTCCAGGATTAAATATTTGCCCCTTCCTTTTGCTCCCTTGTTTGTGTTCATGAGGTATCTGTCATTAGTAGATATCATGCCTGATTTTTAGCAGAAGAGAAAATTCAAACCATCCTGTTACAGTTGTTTTCAGCCTGTGTCTGTAGGCTGTTGTGGTCTTTTGAATACTTTTAAAAGATTTACAACAAAGAAAAGTGATCTTATTATCAAATAGTTTTAAATTCTCTATGCAGGGAGTTTATCTATTCTCAGAAATAGCATAGTTCGGGAGATCAAACTTTAAGGAAAGATTTTTTTAAAAAAAGGAATGTGGATGCTGCTCAGGATGTGTTGTTTGTGTAAAGTACGACATACAATGTGCTATTTCCACTGCATTCTCTTACTTAAATTATTACTTACTTAAATTATTAAAATATAATTTATTTTTCCCACAGTAATGACATGAATTTTTTTTCATGCTCAGTATTAGTAGGAGCCAGTCTTTCAGAACAGTTATTTTAATCAAGTTCAACAGTTACAGATTTTACAACTGTCCATTATATTAGGATAACTGTATTAGCTAACTCTTTTTTGGAGGCTGTACAAATCTGAACTGGCATTTCTACTGTAGGTAACTGACATTCTTTCGCTATCCACCTGTAGGACCTTCCAGCCCCTTTGCTTGATGATACCTACAGAAATGAACTGGGAGAAGAAGCAGCAGCAGTTAAGTCTGAAGATTTTCAGGATTCTATGAAAATAGCCTGGCGCTACCAAAATTTACCAAAAATGGAGGTAATCGGTGTTTCATACTTTCTTCTGTTTACAGTCTAAATGAATTTGCAGAGCAAATGCTTGTCAGTAGAATCTAGACAACAGAACTGCTAATGGACAGTGTTACAGCATTGCCTCCTGAGGGTAAATTATCATACGCCACTATATTTTTGATTACTATAGATACAGAAAGAAAGGGAATTTGAGAGTTTTCAGGAACTGTAGAACTTAATACAGACAATAATAATTTAAAAGCAAAAACCATTGAAGTGCCATGGGATTTTTCAATGAGTATTTTTAAATTGAGACAGCTTTTTAGGAAAGTTTGAATGATTTGGTCACTTACATACTTTGCCCAAATTTAGTTGTACACAAATTACTTAAGTAGGTTTCATCAACGGGACTTACTAGATCCCTATAGTGAAAGTACTGTGTGGAAGCAAGCTGTTGACCTGCTTATCCATGTGCATAACAACTAAAGTAAGCACTTGAGATTATATCAGCTTCACTGTCACTAGACACTAATCATGGTGCAGGAAGAATATAAGAAACAAGTCCAGTGGTCAGTCTTTCGAGTTTACAGTTAGTGTTTTGTGAATATTATCTCTCTCCTGTGGCTGGTGACTTTCTTACTTAATCCAATGGCACAATGAACCTTTAATAAAATTACAGCATTTCTTACTATCTAGAACAAAAGAAAATGTTTTGTGTATGCATTTTAGCCTACATTTGTAAATTCTGGTTTAGTTATAGTCATAACTGCCTAGTAAGTTCAGTTGTATTCTTAAAAAACATAA
Organism: Pluvialis apricaria; assembly: GCA_017639485.1. NCBI lineage: Eukaryota > Metazoa > Chordata > Aves > Charadriiformes > Charadriidae > Pluvialis > Pluvialis apricaria. Next base: position 53,493,788 of record CM030012.1, read on the forward strand.
TTGGAATGTGACAAAATGATCTTACAAGGCTTGGCATGTTTGGTTTTCTGTGAAATTGCACAGACATGGCTATATAGTTGTGTCAGAAAAGACTTATATATGGTGACATGCCAAATCAAACAGCCTCCAGGGTAATCATACAATCTCATCAATTTTATTATTGTGGAGCTTGCTTGTGCCACTCTGAACCATCCCCAAAATAATTTATCTGTTTTAAAATACAGCAGAATTCCTTGTACATTGATATGGAAACAATTGTATGTCATTAACAAATAGTGTGTTGAAGTTCTAACAAAATAGAAAAACAAAAATAATCCAGTTAGTTAAGTGTGCACTCATCCTCTGTAACTTCATAGAGGTAATCACTTCATCCACTAATGTAATATTTCTCTACAATACACAACTTACTTGTCATTGATTATTGAAATTTGATTATGCAAGATAGAATAAAATGGTCAATCTTTTGTGGGGTGTATCCGTTGTTATCATTGTCACTTTCTGAATTGGAGGCTGATTGTTCTCAGTAGTTGAGGTACAATAATTTTTCTGTATATGTTAATTTTATTTTAAAAAATTAAAACTTACACATAAGTCTAATTCTTAAGCTATCTATACCTAAATTTCCTCAGAGTATTCTAATTAGTGAAAAGCAGTTTTCAAATTGATATTTTTCAATATTTCATAATGCAGTTATCCTAAAATTTTGGTGCTGTGCTAAATTAATTTGATTGGTGAATATACTCCATTGAGAAAAAAATTGATGTTGCCTTGCAGCACCCTGGATGTTTAATATACTTAGTACTATAATTTAATTAACAATTTTGGTTGTGATTTATTCTTTAAATTTTCTTTTCCCAGAAAAAAATAACATTGAATCAAATTTCAAGGTATATTTTCATTGAACTAATAAACTAGTACATTTTCAAAAACTACTGTCCAATAGTTTCAAGTATGAAGAGAAAAGAGCTTTGCTTTTAACTGGAACTCTAAACATGTTATCAGAAAACTTTTCCATCCAATATCTGGCTTTACATGAAGTAAGAATGCTGAGTAAAAGCTCCCTTTGTGGTATTTTTGATGCCCGATTTAGTTTTTATTTCTAAGTAATAAAAGAGATTTTCATTAATAGTTCAGATATTCCCTTCCCATTTATTATACCTCATAGAGACTAGCTTGGTAACTCATCTTTGTTCTTATATTAGTACTCTTCATAACTATCACAGTTTCTCTTCACATATTGCATATACCTTGTACAGCAGAAAAAGACAGAAGATTTATGAGAAATCTGTCGGAGTAACAGGTCCTGTTGTGATTGATGTGCCTTTGCCAGTTTGTTGCTTTCATCTGTATCAGAGGTTAATTTCATTTAAACTTTTGAGTATATGGATAGCCTATTTTGCAATGCAAGATAGTGTGGGGGTTTTGGTGCTTTTTTTTTTTTTGAATGAACTGCTTATGTTCTTGGGGCAATATATAAACTGTCACAGCATGAAATCAATTTTCTGCCTTGATTCATCCTAAATCTGAGATTTCTAGCACATTAGTATTGCAATTAGAAACATTAACAGCAGACGGTAGCATAAAAGCATGCTCTGCTAACTGACAATTTAGTGTATTTCTCCTTGTGCAAAATAGGAGTCCGGGAAAGAACAGGCTTGAGCCTCCAGTCCACTAATAAATTTATCAGATCAAACTTAAGAGGAGTGGAAGGTCTCTGCTTCACACTCTCCATGGTCGTTCTGCTAAGGCAGATTATTCATGCTTACTTGATTCAGGTAGGCTTTTTGCAAGCTTCCCTGCTAAGCCTGGGAATGCAGTACATTGAGGCCTATTCATGGGCTTCTGACATAGACCGAGCTTTTATTGCATGGTGTTTTATTATAGCCAAATCCTAGTCTCCACCCAGTTTGTAGGCACTGTGCTTATTCTTTTGAATCAAGAGAGGTTATCACCTACCTTAATCCATGCAGCAGGGTGGATTAAGGACACCAATGTGCCTCAGGATTCTCAAAGAGGATCCTGGAAACTTCTTGTTTCTTCTTTTTTGCTGTCTTTACTAAACTCTATTGGGCCTCAGTAAGGATTTGCATCTGAAATGGGCAACCTGGAGCTTTTCTCAATGAAGACATCAGATCAAAGTTCAGTTAGTCAAGGCCTTTCTAAAACATTAAGGGGGCTTGGAAGTACACAATAAAAAGATGAGCTCTGGCAGAGATTGCAGTAAAAACATTCTGATCAGTAATCCGGATAAAGAATAGATTATAGGCCAAAGAACAGCCCCTGTTTAAATTGCTTTCAGAATCCTTGTTTTAAATAAAGTTACGTTTTACATTAAAAATACTTAGATTTTGATAGGTTGTTATGTTTTGTTGGACTTCCTTCTTTAAAAATCGGGTGCTGATGAATAAATTGGAACACTGACTTAGAGAATGGGGTTTTCTATCTTTTCTTGAGTAAAACTGATCTGCTTCTTATGACTAGATATACATGAGCAATTTTATGGTTTTTTTTAATTAAAAAATAATTATTTGTTTTAATGAAAAGTTTGGGGTTAGTTTGTTTATTCTGCAGTTTTTGTAGAAAAGATATTATATTATTGTTACTATTTATATTCTCTGATAACTGACCAGGCCTAACATCCATTAACCAAATAATTTCAAAATATGTACTATAAATCAAATTATTCTAATTAATCTTAACAGTTTAATATATTTTTGGTAAGCTGAAGCGTGAAATAAAGCTGTGGAAATACATAGCATGATTGCCTTCAGAAAACTAACTATAAATACATGGGCATGTCTGGCACTTCTGTATTCTTCCTTTTTACTGTTATAGTACTTATTTTATTAGCAAGACCAAGGTTTATGAAAACCACAAGCTTTCTGTAATAAATGGAGTTGGAAATAAATGATTTGTTGCTCGACACACAAAAAATTATTTGGATCCCATTATTGTAATAATTGGGTATACCGAATTTCATTGCACTGAGAAACTTGTGAAATTATTGGGGGTATTTCTGGTCACTTTTCAAAAGTAATTCTATGCTTTTAAGCACAAACAAAATAGCATTTTATTTTACCCACCAATCCAAACTTCTCTTCAGAACGACCTTTAAAAGTCATTCTGTTCTGCAGTGTGGGTATGTCTTCAACATCTCTCTTACTTTCAGCTCTTACCTTTTCTGTCTCACTTGTTCTCTTTCACAACTGTTGAGATATTTAATTTTAATGCTTTATCATTTAATGTGTGAGGTGGCTCTTGGCTCTTATGGGGGATTCAGCTTAGCAGTAAGTCTTGGAGTTGGGAGATACAAAAATGACTTTAAAATTATTTTGCACATTCCTGCATTGTACAATGCACACTTCAGATGCAGTCCAGGCTTAGGGTAGTTGTCCTCAAGATAAACTAATAAGTGATCTTTCTTTTGACCTGCAAAGCTGCTGTTAAAAGTCTAGGATGCAGCACCTTTCTTGGTCCAGGCATCTTACCAGTTAGAAATATTGTGGGTTTGATTGATACCTATATTATGGAACTTGTTTGGTTATTCTAAATGACCTTTCTTTTTCCTCAAAAGAGTTCGAACTGTTGATGAAAGACAATCCGATCAGGAGCACAGTAGTGTTTGTGCCATAACCTAAAGATCAATTTTGATGTTGCTTTGGTAATCTGTTATTCCTTTACAGTGTGTACATTAAAAAATACTATACAGTGGTTCACATTGATGCCAAATGTTTTCCTTCCCTGGAAGAAACTAACTTGCCTCTGAGGTTTACTCTGCTTGACTATTTTTTCCAGGATAGCTTTTTTTTTTTAATGGTAAAGGCGGAAAAGATGAAGAAAATGGATTGTTACATGAAGAGCAAAAACTGTTCAATTCCTGTAGCAGACAGCTACTACATAGTTGAATACTGTATGTTATAGCAATCTAGGGATTTTTTAATATGACATGTAATTCAAATAATGTTGCAGGTTGCATGCTGTACTCCATTAATGTGGAACAAAAATATCCATTCATTTCCTCTGTTTATTTACTAGCAAAACATATCCAAAATGTGTAATTCCTGCTATTGTATGTATTAAATTTGGGAGGGTTATTATGTTTGATATAGGCAAAATTGAGAGCTGATAAAAAAAGTATCTTCATTATAGTAAACCATGGTTATTATGTGTAACATCTGTGTAATGCTCTGCCTGCTACTTATTCAAAATTCAAGAAATTAAAAGTAGTTTTTAACTATTTCCTCTTTTTTACAATTTTCTGTTAAAAGCATATCATAAATAAAGTGAAATATTTTCAAAGTCAACTGAAAATGTTTCTGTAGTGCCGTATAATTCCCAGATACTGAAAAAACAGATAGGTGGAACACATCATGATCTCCATGTTTATCATATCTGACCTTCTGAAATTTGTGATCATATGTCTAGAACATGGGCAAAAATACATTCTTTTAAGTATCTGACTGCACTTTGGTGATGCAACTTGGAACAGTAAAGGTTGAATTCTGTGTGAAAAAGTTGCATTGTAGAATGTCAACATGGGAACCAAAATTTGGTAGTAAACAATATGAAGTTGTTCTACTCGAAGCTTATACTTAAGCTGAATGGGAAAAAAAAAAAACATTTTTTTTCAAGTGTATTGCTAGTTAATTATTTTCTTTTGATAGATAATAATTTAATACATTATTGTAATCAGTATTGTTGTTTCCACAGGCCAGCCCAACAACATCTACAAAGTTTGGCCATTATTATGATGTTTCTAAAACAATGTCTCCAGAACTGTTTCAGTCCATAAAATGGCATAGTTTTTACCTTCCTGAAGAATTGTCTTTACAGCCTAAAATGAAAACATGGTAAGTTTTAATACCGCATGCTTCTGTTGTGTGTTCAAATTTTGTCTGCGTATTAGTAGTAAAGGATATTTTTGCATCTACACTTGCTGTGAAAAATCTTGTAGGCCACACATGGCTCACAAGCAGTTCAGCTGTGGTTCTTATGTCAGTGCTACATGCCATGACTGGCAGCAAAGCTGCTGTGGCACAGAGACAGCTCAGTACAGCGACTCCTCAGCTGTGGGAGGAAGCAAGTTGGCAGGGACGATTAAGGCAGACATTACTAGGACAGCCTAGGACACCGCTGCATGTTCACTCCAACCCTACTGACAGCTGAGTGTGGGGACTGGGAAAGCTCTTGGTATCTGTCTGTGAACTACTCCCTGAGCAGCATGCCCCATCAGCTTTCGGAGATGTGTGTGTCAGGTGGCTATCAGTCTTAGGAAGACATCCATACAGATTTAGGGCTAAGAAGACAGCCCATCCTTGACCTACATAGCTTAGAATGCTCTATCAGATTAGTTTGTTATGTGACTTTTACTTCTTGCATCCTACAGCTTCACCTAAGGAAAATACAAAATACTGTGAATAGAATTACAATCACTAATTGTCTTACGCAACACCCCTAATTCCAGACGAGATCATAAATGAATGAATAACATTATAGTTTATGTCTATCAGTTATGAATTAAGGAAGACCAAGAGAAAATGAGTGACAGTAGCAAAGACTCATGTTAGCCTGTAGCACACATGTTCCCTGTATCTTTCTTGGAGACATTTCAAGTCAAGTCAAACATCAAATATGGGCTAGCAATCTCTTTGTTCAGTCCAGTCACTTAATGTATATAATACCTAGTTTTATAGATCCCAGTGTACAGGGCCAACTCCTGGAAGTAGCAGTACGGTATGCTTTATTGTGATTTTCATTACAGTACACTGAAATGTATAAACTGAGATTTATGAAAGAAACACAGTATGAAGCACCTTTTTTAGAGCTGTAAAAAAGCAAAAGCCAAGTCTCTCTGTAATTTGTTTCTGTGTTACATGATCAAATGTCACTGGTTTGTAAAGTAAATTCTTGCGATTTTGTAAAAAAAAAAAAAAAAAAACCACATTTTCAGGAGAAAGCAGAGAACTTATATTTTATTCTTTGTATAGTAAATATTTGAAGCAACTTTATATATTATGTATAATTTTAAAATTTTTTTACTAGGAGGGCGATAGAGGGTAGACACAAGAGTATCTGACAGATAGCTTGCAAGTGCTTATATTGTTATTTAGCAGTTTAACTCCCTTTCTGTCTTTTCCCTAGCTACCTAAAATGTCTCATGACTCTCAGCTTAATTCCACTAACTATATGGCTGTCAAGTATTTGTACATTTTACATTAAAATCAAATTAACTCATATGTATAGTATAGGAAATGGACTTTTATGCGTTAGATTTTATAAGCCTTGCTTAACTCTGATATTTTCCTTCTATGCTATCCTGATTAAAATTCATCATTCTTACCATATGAAATCTATACTTATTATTAGTTTTAATCTAATGGAAAGATTAGATTTAGTTAATTTGCTTGGCAAGTTGGTAGAGTACAGAGTGATGAGGTGAGGAACATGATCAAATAAAGATGGATCTTGGAAGGCTTATCTCCTTTTCTTCTCCCTGCACCCACAACAAGGGTCTCCTTCAAGAACCCTGTCCTGAGGAAATGAAAGAATTGTTGGGAGTAAAGGCAGGTACCGAGGTAACAGACAATCACCATTCTAAACATTTTCTTAGACCACACTGCCCAATGCAGTGTGATAAAGGACAGGGAGGAATAAAGAACACATTGGGAATAGTGATCTCAGACAGAAATCTGTGGGAACTGTGAAGAGGTGTGTATGTCTCTTTCTTCATTTACAGTAAATCATTTGTCTTCTAACTTTGATTATTGTCTTTCCTGACCACAAATACCACTGGTTTTGGATTCTGTGTATGAAAAAGATTGCACTCGTCAAGGTTAAGACAAGGTGGGAAGAGGAATTTTTCAGAATTAGAGCCTTTGAAATAAAGCTTATTTCTCTGTAGAGAAATGGAAGATTTAAGCTTCCCATAATTACAGTCATTCAATTTTGACGCACATTTAAGAAATAAACTGAATTAGAATTTCAGCTTTTGTTCATCAGTATTGTATAAATGGAGTTCTTAAATTATGGAAGTACAGAAAAGCTGTTTCTCCTATTAACCTGATCCCCAAATTGGTCTGCACGTAGCGCAGTTGATAATAGCAAATTGGACTACCCACTTTACATAAGGAAAGACCAGGTTAGAAAATACGTAAATGTTTTCAAGGTGGGACCTAATGAAGTTCATGGGTAAAACATAAAGGATTGTCAAAGTTCCACAAAGTCAACAAGGCCAAAGCGATGCCTGTCTGTAAGGAGAGGAGAAGGTGAAGACATCTGTGCGGTAACATCAGTGGTCCAAAAAATACCAGAAAAAATAATGTGATCTATTTTTAAACTTCTAGGGTAATTTCAGCCAGTATGTGTTTCCTTTGTTTGCTTATGGGTATTCAACTGGGATAGTGTCAAAAGGCTCTAAAATAAAACAGGAGATATTCTCCATTGATAAAGTTTGTTATCATGTCAAAAGATGAACATAGACTGGTTTGACAGTTTTCTTTTTGTCATGTTGATTGTTAAATCCTTATCTTCTAAATAAGCTGTCGTTGAGTCACAGTTGAACCTGAGTGAAGTACCAGGCTTTATCCCAGTGTTGGGCCTGCTAATAATCTAGTACTAATTTGGCTTGATATGTATACTGAGCAGTGGGTTTCTTTACTGCAGTCATAATGTCAAGTCTGGAAAAAAGTGGAAGGAATAATTCATGCAGATTAGATGACAGAATCAGAATTCAAGAAGATTTAGGTTGGTGATCTGGAATAAGCTATATGAAGACATGCTGAATAGCATACCAGTAGGAATAATTAATTGAACAAATAAAATAGTGTAGCAGGCTCCAGAAGAAGATCTGGGGTTAAAAAGTATATTGAACATGAAATATGTTAGCAGTGTTGTGTGATTGATGCTATCGAAAAGCATAGTTTAAAAAGCATGGAGATGATAAACTGGAATTTAATGTGGAAAACATGCAAAGTACTTCTGTTCTGCTCAGCCATAACAAGGCTGTCCTTCAAGACAACTCTGGATCAGTTAGAGAAGGTTGTAAAGATGGATGTACATTGAGAACTGGGATGTATGGCTAGTGATGGAAGAATGGAAATTCTGAGACAAATCTAAGCAGAGTCTTGAAGCACATTAAAAACTGACATAGAGGGTAGTAACTCTGTTGTCTGCTGAAGGTGGGACAAGCGGTAATGGGCTACAGTCAACTGTAGCAGTAGAAATACAGGCTGGAAATAAGGAGCTATTTTTCTAATGATTAGCACGAGAAGAAGTTGCCTTGCAGACACAGGTTGGAAGTATTGCAGAATCGCCATCATTGAAAATTTCTAAGGACAAGTTATGTAAATATCTGTCAGAGGTGGTTTAGATGTAGTTCATCTTGCCTTGGGGCAAGAAGATAGACTACCTGACCTCTCGAGGTCCTTTTCATCCCTATCTTCTGTGATTCTTTAATACACATTAGTCACAGTGTATTAAATCCAATACTAAGTATGAATGTTACCAATTATTTCGCTGCTCTCAAAACGTTTATGCTTTTACAGAAAACCAACAGGCTTGTACACTATTTTTTTACAAACACTGAGATGAAATTCTGGAGGAAGCATTACTTTCTTAAGGAACGAAAACAAGCTCACAATCCTGTCAGGATGATTTCATTAAAGAAAGTTTATAGAAGGGGGAGGGACAGGATATTATTTTGTTGGCATTACTGTTTGGAAAATCAATACCATGCGTCTGGCTTCTAGAGCTAACTTCAATGTATCATAGAATAGTAAAAATTTCTGTTCCCTTGATTAACTAGACAGTGATTTGAAAGAAAGTAATATGATAGTCACAGTTAACTCTTCCAATAGAAGTCAGCAATTTGTATTAGACCTCATTTTTGATTGCCTGAAGGTCCCACTGAGAGCTTGAGCTAACCTCTGTCCTCTAGTAGATAATCTCTGTCCTCTAGTAGACCAGGCTGGTAACGTATTGACTAAGGACGAGGATAAGGCTGAGGTACTTAATGCCGTCTTTGCCTCAGTCTTCAGCAGTAGGACCAGTTGTTCCTTGAGTTCCCTAACCCCTGAGCTAGAATACAGGGATGGGGAGCAGAATGAAGCCCCTGTAATCCAAAGGGAAATGGTGAGGGACCTGCTTCAGCACCTGGAGGTGCACAAATCTATGGGGCCGGATGGGATCCATCCAAGGGTACTGAAGGAGCTGGCAGAAGTGCTCACCAGGCCACTCTGCATCATTTATGAACAGTCCTGGATAACCGGGGAGGTCCCAGCCGACTGGAGGTTGGCAAATGTGACACCCATCCATAAGAAGGGCCGGAAGGAGGATCCGGGGAACTACAGGCCAGTCAGTCTGACATCGGTGCCTGGGAAGGTCATGGAACAGATCATCCTCAGTGCCATCACACGGCACATGCAGGAGAACAAGGTGATCAGGCCCAGTCAGCATGGGTTTGTGAAAGGCAGGTCATGCCTGTCAAACCTGATCTCCTTCTATGATGAGGTGACCCGCTTAGTGGATGAAGGAAAAGCTGTGGATGTTGTCTACCTGGACTTTTGCAAGGCTTTTGACACTGTTTCCCATAGCATTCTACTGGAGAAACTGGCTGCTCGTGGCCTGGACAGGTGTACCCTTCGCTGGGTAAAAAACTGGTTGGATGGCCGTACCCAGAGAGTGGTGATAAATGGAGTTAAATCCAGTTGGTGTACAGTGACAAGTGGTGTCCCCCAGGGATCGGTGCTGGGACCGGTTCTCTTTAATATCTTTATTAATGATCTGGATGAGGGGATTGAGTGCACCCTCAGTAAGTTCGCAGACGACACTAAACTGGGGAGGCGTGTTGATCTGCTTGAGGGTAGATTGGCTCTGCAGAGAGATCTGGACAGGCTGGACAGATGGGCTGAGGCCAATGGTATGAGGTTCAACAAGGCCAAGTGTCGGGTCCTGCACTTGGGTCACAACAACCCCATGCAGTGCTACAGACTGGGGGCGGAGTGGCTCGAAAGCTGCCTGGCAGAGAAGGATCTGGGGGTGTTGGTGGACAGCCGGCTGAACATGAGCCAGCAGTGTGCCCAGGCAGCCAAGAGGGCCAACACCATCCTGGCCTGCATCAGGAATAGTGTAGTGAGCCGGAGTAGGGAAGTAATCATCCCCCTGTACTCGGCACTGGTGAGGCCTCACCTCGAGTACTGTGTTCAGTTTTGGGCCCCTCACTACAAGAAGGACATTGAGGTGCTGGAGCGTGTCCAGAGAAGGGCTACCAGGCTGGTGAGGGGTCTGGAGGACAAGCCTTGTGAGGAACGACTGAGGGAACTGGGGTTGTTTAGCCTGGAGAACAGGAGGCTGAGGGGTGACCTTATCACCCTCTACAACTACCTGAAGGGAGGTTTTAGAGAGATGGGGGCTGACCTCTTCTCCCACGTGGCAAGTGATAGGACAAGAGGAAACGGGTTCAAGTTATGTCAGGGCAGGTTTAGATTGGATATTAGGAAGCATTTTTTCACTCAAAGGGTTATTAAACATTGGAATGGGCTGCCCAGAGAGGTGGTGGATTCACCATCCCTGGAGGTGTTTAAGAAAAGGGTAGATGAGGTGCTTAGGGACATGGTTTAGAAGTGGGTGTTTTTAAATCAGGGTAGGTTAACGGTTGGACTTGATGATCTTAATGGTCCCTTCCAACCTCACTTATTCTATGATTCTATGATTCTTTTACTCTGTTATGGTGAACTAGGAACATAGACGTGGCTAGTTAGCATGTCTCCGCTTAAAGAATATAATTTCTTAAACATAAGGTTCTCTGACTATGGTCTTAGATGCATAGCCAAAAAAACACCTGCTTGCGTAATCCTAATTACCTATATAGCATTGTGAAATCTCTATAATCTATTAGGCTGACAGTATCTCAAAAAAATACTGATAGCCTGGAAGGAATGAAAAAAAATGTTACAAAAATGACTTGAAATTCAGAAAATCTTGAAAAATATGATTTTTTCAATTTACTTTATCAAAAGAAGATTGATAGAAAATGTGTTAACACTGAAAGCTGACAAATTCTTCAAAAATAAGGCGTTTTTAAGAAAGGGGATAGTTCATTATTGAAATAATTTACTTCAATAGACTCTGTATTATGGGATGTTTGCGAAAGATTTCATGAGTTTTTAAAAGGTATACTTTGCAAGATATGTATCAGTAAAGACATTTCTGAATGAAGTCTTCTCTTAACTCATGTAGGAGTGTAGACCAAAATCAGTGGTGTGTTGTTTTGGGGTTTTTTTTAATCTAAGAATGTTTTGCTTTTGTCACTAATACAGAGGTTGAGGAGTAAGTGGAAACTGATAGTTTTGCCTAGCATATAATATTCCGTAAGTAAATGGTATTGTTGTTGATGGATGATACCTCTTTATACTATCAAAAGTCGCAAAAAAATTAGGAATTAGAAGAAAAAAAAAAAAAAAGAAAAACTCTTCCCTCTTCTCAAAATGTTTCCACATTATTTTAGCCAGCACAATCCATTTAAGGGTCATGTAGATACAGTGCTTAGGGACGTGGTTTAGTGGTGGGCTTGTCAGTGTCAGGTTAATGATTGGACTAGATGATCATACAGGTCTTTTCCAGTCTGGGAGATTCTGTGATTGTAAGTATTTGTAATGTAGCAGAGCACAGCATGGTTTAAGTTCAGGCTGAAATAAATTGTTATAGTCCTGTAACTACAGCTGTTGAAGAGGCACCTTAAATTACATAGTCATCGTGGAAAGTGTACCTAACCCAACATACACATTCTACATTGAGGTCATAAGCTATATGTTCTGCAATGACAAGCTACTAATTGTAAAGAAAGATTTTAGAACCTCAGTATATTTTTTTTTATTGCGCTGTTTTGATTAAATCATCATATGTGCTGATGTGAGGGAGGTGTTCCCTAGGTGGTGTCCTTTTTTGGGTGGGGTTTTTTTGCTGTTTTCCTTATAGAGCCGTGCCACTTTTGTACGTAGTTTATGTTCCTCAAAGAATGTATTTAACCCGTAACTTGTTAGATGCACCTAGAATTCACCTTGTTGACCAGCTTTGCTTTTCCCTTTCTTTTTCAATTAGAGGGTGACTAGCTTTGGAGGCCTTAGGTTTCATTTTCCCTTCTTAAAATCAGGAGCAGTTCTCTTCCCCCACCCTTCTTTTCTTTGGGGAAGGGTGAGAAACAAGAAGAACAATGCTTTGCTCTCTTTTTCTTTCACCTCTCAGGGATGTACTGACAAAGAACAGATTATGCAGGTAAAGCAGCAAATATACAAGAAAAGTAATGTACCCCATTTTCCTGTACAGCTCATACTCTCCTAACAGAAACAGTGAGTATAGTGAACGTATATTTTACAATCCTTTGGGAAACAGTGCTGCACCTATTCATGAGCAAGGTCCTTTGTCGTAATGTTTTGTGGCATAAGAACCCATGTATTTGTAAAAATGGCCAAATCATCTTGGTGCTTCTAATTCTCTAGCATCACATCAAGAAACCTATTTTATTTAAACTGTTCTTCGGTGAGTGAGCTGTCTCTGTGATTGTAGCTAATGTCTGTTGCAAGATAATTACAATGCTTCCCTTGCAGGATCAGAGATGTAGAGGCTTTATTTGGGCCAGAAACTCTTGGCCCTTTTTAGAAATCATGTATATCTGTGTGTATGTCCCTCTCTTCCTATCCATCCAAGCATTTGGCTTCTTTATGGACTTGCATAGAAGGCAGATTCTTTGATTAGCCAGAACTAAGTTATTGACTGGCCTTTTACTTTGCAATTAAAGATCAGATTTGGAGGTTATATACATCATTTGCTCACCTTAAAGTTTGGATCAATCTTTCTTTTCTTGCCTGTGTTTTTGCACGCATGTGTGTATGTCTGCTCTTTGACAGAGGGGGATGAGGAGTACTGTGTTTGCTCTCCTTTCTGTAGTTCTGGTACCCGATGGCTAAATTAGATTACAGGGTCCCCTTTTGGATAATCACTCAGGATGGGTGGAAGTTCATTGCCCCATGATAAACATTAATTGAAAACAGATTGGGAAGCCTGTTCTCCTAAAGGAAGTAGTAAATGGGTAGTAGTAGTTTGGTGCCAAAAGAAGGCATAAACCTTCTCTTTCTTATCTCATGATTTTTTATGTTGGGGAAGGGCAGTTATGTCCTGGCCCTAACGCTGGGACCAGGTTAACGCGGTTGTGCAGCTGACAGCAACTGTTCTCCGGCTGTTGTTGCTAGGATATTCTGGTGTCCTTTTTGTTGCATTGCTAAAGCAGGTACTTAACAGGAAGGCAGAAATATCCTCTGTGATAACTCTGTGCATCGCAGAAAAGGCTTACTTTCTACCCCTCTTACTTTACTTCTATCCTTGTTGTTGGGTTGCAATTAGCAAATGAGAAAGTTTGATAATCAAGGCAACTAAAATAATTAAGCTGTATTTTTTCCGTAATGCTCATAAGCTTTACCTTAAGAATGTATGTGCTTTTGAAAAAAGAAAAAAAATATCTAGAGTCTAGATTTACCGATAAATTTAGATAAAACAGGTTTAACTGTCTTGCCTAATGGGGTCTCCCTATACATAATAAGGCTATTTGTCATACCCTTGATAACCTAACCTTTGTTAACTGCTTAGAAACTATCAACAGAGAAGTCAGATGCTCCGTTGTAACCGGGATACCTTCTTGCCAGCTCCTGCTTTATCCATTACTAAATTGCTAAACAAAAAAAAAAGTAAAGAAGGAGTTGTTTAAACTCATTATCAGAATTAAATGGTGTTTAGTTACAAAGCCAAAAAAAGACTAGAAATTAGAAAATAAAAAATATCTTATTTCCTTCCTTAAATATTATGACAAACATTGCCAGAAGGGTAATGCAACTTGTTTTTATAAACAGTGTTTCCACAATATTTTTCATGTCCTTATTTACATAGCATGGCTCAAATTCGTGTAAAGCATTAATATTTTAGCCAGAAGTAGAAGAGCGCCTGTTTTTACATTTTTAATGAAAATAATGTAATGCACATAGATTATTTTTTTTTAATTCTTTCTTTGCTACAAATATTTTTCTGATTGATTGTTTGTTTTAATTTGAGACCCTTTAATTCTGCTAATGCTTTAGGTATTTTATTCTTTTATCCACTAACTTTTAAAAGCAAGTAATAACAAATCAGGAATTGGCAAGCATTGGGATTGCAGTATAGTCTCCGACTTCCCTATAGGTAGCATAGTAATAGTCATAAGCAAAATAAGTGATAGATACACAAACGTGAAAATGCTACTTTGTGGTGACAAAGACCACAGTCACCTTTTTGTATTACACATACTGTAATGTGGCTGTGGCTGCAAGATAGTTGCAGACTCCTTCCTAATGTTGGTGAGCAGCAGTTTCTATCTTTTCCAAAAGGATAAAGAAATATCCAAAAGGATACACAAATGCTTCTGGTTATTGTGAAGTGGCAAAACTGGGAAGAAATCACAGCACTGTGTAAGCAACAAGGATTGTGTCTGTGTGTTGCAATTATGTGAAGACCTGGAGAGAGAAGACATTTTTGCTGGTGTGGAGGCTAAAGCCCTCTTCCCCTCCACCCACCCTGTAAACTGACACCTGAAGACAGTAGAGGTATAACATTTAACAACCATTCCTTTTGCAACTAAACGCTAGGAAAGTAATTGGCTTCATAAGCAAAAATTTACTCCTTCTTTTCTGTTTGAGGGGCTCTTTTTTTGTATAGCAAGGCAGGCTTTACACATTAAGTGTTGTGTTGAGATTATATATTGCCAGTTACTTCCGCCTGTGAATTTCGTAGGGTATAAAATTACTAAGGTACATGAGTTTAACTAATATTGTTCTAGCGTACTAAGTTTGACAACAAATAAATTGAGTTTGATTTGGAAACTCTCCCTTTTATTTGTATCTGAGAAGAGCCATCTCAATGTTTTCTGACACTGAGTGTTTCAAAACTCAAAACAATTATGACTGTATGACTTTTTTGATTGTAGATGTTTATAAGTTAAATATATCATTGGGGGTGTTGGGTTTGGGTTGATACTGTTTTCTTGAGAAATGTAGAATTCTGAGTTAAAGCGATGGTGTAAAAGAGGTGTTTGCAACTCTTAAGTGCTTCTCAGAAGAGTTGTCTTCTGTGCAAAAGCATGAAAGCTTTATTTAGGTATTCATTAGTAAAATACATTTGGATAATATTTTTGGCTCTTAAGTAATGGGAATAGTTTCATTTAATGTTTAGACCAGGTGATCTTTCGAGGTCCTGTTCAACCTGGGCTGTTACCAGACCAGACATATAAAATGGTTGGAGCAAGTAAGAATATTTTTAGAGGCAAAATTTTCAAAATAGCCCGTCATATTTTCCAAGAAGTATACAAGAAGTTTTGAATACGCAACGCTTGATGGTAATTGGTGAGACTAGAAGGAAATACTGAAGCTAGAAAAGATAGAAGGGCTTAAGCTCAGCTGCAGTGAGGAACCTACATCAAGTGCAGACACGCAAGCTAGTATGCTCTATGGGACTTAAGAAAATAGTATGTCTCTCTTAAAAGTGAACAATGAGCTTGCTTTTTTAAAGTAAAGATTAGGACTTTCTGTCCTTTGTATGTGTTAGCCCATGGACTGGAGAGCATGGCTGGGATGGATATCTGAAGTGCTTTGGACGTGCAGGCACTGGACCTTCTAAGACTTTGATGATGTGATTGGCTGAACTTTCTTTTGGTTTTAAGTCTGCTTAAATCCATTTTTAGCCACTGGTTTACTTTTTTTTAAATTTATTTTATGTTATATTTTCTGAATAATACATAAATAAATTCTGCCTCACAGTTCTGCTGTCATGCAAATAAAGCAGTGATAACACCTGTAGTGTGGTGGTACAAAATAGAACTGTAGCAAGTGGAATGTATGTTATGCTCTGGTGTGGTATCAGAAAAAAAATACTAAAAAAAAAAAAAGTTAACTGCATGAACTTTTTAATTGTGAAAACGTTAACTCTTTCATTTTTTGTTGGTTTTGATTGTTGAGGCCTTTGTATATATGAAAGTTTTCAGTAACAGAAAGTCAACTGTTCGTCAGGGCATTGATTAGGTGTACGTGGAATAACAATTGAGTAGCTCTTCATCAGTTACAGAAGATTAGTAATGTGCTGTAATGGTTTCAACTTTAAGTTGATACATTAAATCATTAGTCTTCTAGATGTAAGTGAGTCTGACATAATTAAGTTATCTTAATCTCTAGAGATTTTAGCTTTCGCTAAATGTCTGAGCACTGAACTAGTTAACATGAAGCAATCACAACCGCTTATAGTGTCAACTTTATTCAAAGAGGTTTGGATTTTTTCTTAAATGACACTTTTTTTCTATATGACAGTTTCGGACTGAAAGCTGCATCTGCTTATATTTATTTTGAATACAGCTGTTAGAGACATACAGGAGAGTATTAAAATGTGTTACTAAACTATTTCTTCTTACCAACAGTCATATGAACAGTGCTTACGCAAGGCTGCTTCAGTCCATTCAGAGGATCATTTACCAAGAAGGGTTTGATGGCTCTGATCCCCAGGTACTGAAGACCCTCATACTCTTCTATAATCCTGTAACTATTGTTGTTTTCTGAATTTTCAAGGGTGTTGCAAGAAGGTCTTCGACAAAGTAAGAAGAAACAAGCTGTTTCTAAGCATTGCTAAAGTAAACAAGCAAAGTAAATAGTGTGGTTCATATTTTAATGTGCATTTGGAGTTTTTACCTGTTATAGATATGCAGACCATGTGAGAAAGAACTGTAAGCCAACATTAGTAAAATGCATATTCTGTGCAATTAGCTAGTAAATTGATTGTCGAATATAATGTAATTAAGCAAAACACATTTTCCCCTACAGTATTTTTTTTCAAACTGTTGCTTTAGCAATAATGTGTTCAAGACTCTTGAGACTGAACTTAATTTTGAGACTGATCTTAATTTTTCAGATTTTTTCAATGTTGTTTTAACTGGAGTGGAGTGAATTTTTTGATTAATTAAATGGTGTGCATCTTTATGTAGCGAGCATTGGAACACAAGTAAAGAAATACGAATGCTATTTCAACTTTACAAATCAAAACAGCTTACCAGACTTTGAAAGATCTCTGTACTCTTCAAAAATCATAGTGTGGGTAATCAAAAACATTTTAAGCTTAACAACACAGGCTGAAAGCTCTTTACTAATTTGAGTAGTGCCCTATCTATTATTCTTTGTCATAGTCAGTAATACATGAGTCCTTTGGAGTTGATGGAAATAAAATAAAAAATTATAGATATTGATGCTTAATTGATAGGTAATTATCTTTATTGTTGTACAATAAAAATGTGATTACAGTAGAAGTTAATTTGTATAGATGCTGGAGAACCTCAAAGAATATAATACAAGACTGTGTACTGTTGCTAGTGGAATATCTTAAAAATCCCTTTTGCACGGAAGATGATGTTGGAATGGATGTTTCCGTGTCGAACAGTATGTTTTAGAAATGTTACCTGCATAGAACACACGTGTGTAAATTTAAGTTATATGTGCTCAGTGTTTATGCTCTGCGGAGATTTATGCGCGAGTTTGCCTTCCCTTTGGTGGCAGTGCCAGTCTGGAGAAGTAAATTGGTCCCTGACAGGCACCTCTCCCCACTCGCTGCGGTAGCCATGGCAACAGGCATGTCATCCTACCGTACAGCACTGTGTGCAGAGATGTAGAGATGCTCCTCCTGCATGGTGGCAGGTCCTGTGGAAGCCCGAGAGCTTGCTGGCTGCAAAGAGCAGCACCGAGTGAAACACACACCCTGCCAACCTTCAGCCAGCAACAACCTCGCACTGGGCTGGTGTTTCTTATTTTTGTTACAGGTTAGGTCTGATGGGAAAATAGCACCTTTATATATTCCTGATTTTTTTTTTTTACATGTAAAAGAAAATAAAGGTTGGTCAGAGTCCATATTTGGGGTTTTTTTTGCTTGCAAACAAGGAAAAAGTAAACATCATGGAGAGTTATTTTCTGTACTTGTTGTTCATTGTTTCAAAATGTCTTACTAGTGTCAATAAAGCAAAACCAGAATTTGAACTCAGATGAATTTAAAAGTATGTTTGCGAAACGATGTATGTAAGTTTCTGAGGTGAAGCTTTAAAAGGTTGAAAAAGAGTCCTTTTTCACGCCAGTTTGTGCATCTAGAAAGCCGTTAGTGCTTGCATAGTTGTTTCTATTTCAAGGGAGATAATGCATATGATTTCCTGCAGTGGTATCTTTCTTTTAAGATTCCTCTTTTCCCCATGCATCATCTTTCTTTGTACACTCAAATTTTATACATTTAGAAGCAGTATATAATACACATCTCTTTAAAAATATATGCAGAGTTGAATGTAGTTATGGCCCAGAACACGCCTTGGATCTTTTTGTCTTCCAAATCTGTGAGAAATTCACCTCTCTGCTACTCCATGTCCCCTTCCATTTACTGAGACTTCAGAAATACTTTTGAAGTACAATGAAGATTGTAGACTAAGGACCAGCCTGTATTCTTCTGGACCTGTGTCCTTTCCTGTATCTAATAATAATAATACAAGCTTCAGAGAAGTTTGTGCATGTGTGCTTTTCCCCTCCAAACAGATAATCCTTTCTGCTTTAGGTGGGTCCCTTTGGCAGTGGTTTTTCATGAAGTTTGGAGAAAACTGCAAGGGCCAAAATGTAGCAGGGAAGTACTGAACTTTCAAGAGATTTACTTAGTGACTTTTAAGTAGATCCATTAATCACTGTCTGTGAAAGACAGAAGCTGATGCCATTAATGCTTCCTTTTTCATACTGTGAAGAATAATCCTTCCGAAACCTCTAGACTCTGGAGGTCTAGAAATGTGTTGCTTGTTGGATCTGCATTCAAAGGAAAGGTTTAACCTGACGGGTAAAACTTTCGGATGTTTTTGGCTGCTTTCATGTCAATATGCCAATGATACTTAGACTTAGTACTCCTTTTTATTGGCTCCTCTTTATCTAATACCAGTATTTGAAGAGGGGTCAGGAGAAAAGTGAACAGAATGTGACTCACCCCAGCTGACAGAAGTTTGACACGATCAGGTAAATTAGTGAAAGCTACTGTCAGAGGCTTAGTAGACCTGTGATAAAATGGTTCAGCATCTGTAGGACCTAGTATAATTAGTTAACATTAATGTTTTATAGGACCATCTGCTGTTGGCCATCATAGATTAATATTTTTGACTGTCCAGCATTACTTTGTGGGCCTTAGGACAATTATTGCTGTTTGAGGTATTAGGCTACAGAAAAGTTTGGTTGAAGTTAACCAAAGCAATAACCTGTTTGTTCACACTGACTTGAACACCTTTGCCAAGAGCTATTTGGAAATTCAGGGTCTGAATGACCTGTAACCTAGAAATATCATCATCAGTTTTACATCCTTTTTAAAACCTCCTGGTACCTCTTTGCTGATGATCATTACGTATGAATCCTTTATAAACTGAGCATGGTTTTAAGTAATACAGAATAGCACTTGTTTGTTGCAGAATTGTTTTGGTTTTTTCATGTTTGACAACAGAGCTTTCACAGGCAAATGTATTTCACTTTGGAGCTCAAGCTGGGTGACTTGCAGGGTAATAAAGTTGGGGGGGATTGGTTTTTTGTTTGCTTGGAGTTGGGTTTTTTAATTCTTCATAATCAGCATTCTTGCTGCCAAAGCAAACGTTGTTACAAAAATTGCATAAAAAAGGTTAAAAAAAAAATCCAAATTAATGAGAGTATAAAAGAATTTTATCCTCCTCTGTATTTCAGGCTTGTTTTTACAGAGTATCAGACTTACACTTTTCTTATATTTTAGTTATGGAATAAGCCATTTGTCAGGGCCTTGCAGGCCTGACAGAATTATACTGGTAGAAATTCTGTTACTGGCCAAAACAAATACATCTGATATTATCTGGTGTTTGAATAGCTGTATCTTTTACAATTCTTATGATTTAATATTGTGAAAAAAGCATGTCATGTTTATCCAATAAGAGAACTCATATTCTGATACAGTTTTTCCTGTTTGTGTGTTGTTCTTACTGATGTTCTCCAGAAGAAAAACTGTTTTTCTCATTACAGAAGTTTCTTTAAGTTTTATTTATGTTTGCTCTGAGATTTTGAAATACCAGAACTCTTTCTCTGCATATCGATATCCATTATATCTGGGTAAAATAGTTTTATTAAATGTCTGATTTTGTACTATTGCTTAAACACACATCAAGAAATTTCTGAATCTGCTCTGATTAGAAGTCACTAAAGAATATTAGACTAGCTTCTATTTTTCCTGTTCTTTGTAAAACTGAACATCCGAGCCTACCAAATATCGTACAGAGAAGTCAGATCGTGTCATGTTATCCTGTGCTATTATCCAGATATTGATGAGGTAGTGTAAAAAGTTAACTTTTCATAAGTAAAGCCTAAAAGCCTGCAAAGCCTGAGACTAAAGAATCTGCCAGAGTTAAAACATATATGGCTTTCACAAGGATTGTAAGCGAATTGGCAGATCAGTTCACTGTGTAAGCCATGAGAGTTGGATAAATACATGTGGCACTAACTGTGTTTCACAACAGACTCTCTGTCTACCCAATATGGAGAAGGAAGTATTTATAAAAGTAGCCTCTTGCCTTCTCAAAACCTTTCCTCTGGATTTCCAGAGCAGCTGTCCAGTATTTTGTGCTTGATAGTTACTGTTCATTCCAGCTGCAATTCAGGATCATTGAAATGAATATCTACAGTTTATCAAAGCACTTCATTGTAATGAAAAGTACCTGGAAGGTTTTATTTATCTAAACTAGTATTTTATATATACATTTATATTAAAAAAAAAAAAAAATTGGCCTTTAAGTAAGAACCCTGAACTCTAGAAATGCATCTTTGATCACCTTGTACAGGAAGTCTTTCAACAAGGGTGCTTATTGTCTCTCTCTCAGCTGATGATAGCAAATATACTTAAAATCCTTCTCAAAGATCACCAGGAAAGGTCACATCAAATAAGCAGCAATGAGATTTGTCATTGTGAGGTGTGACATTTTAGTTTGCATAAACAAATTACAACTCCGGCTTCATAATCTGCCCCGTCAGAAAAGAGGCTTTATCTTAGGTGCTGCCTCTGTTGGATGCTCTTCTGCCAGCGTACTACAGGGCAGCAGCAAACAGTCTGTAGGTAGGTAACATACAAGGCCGTTTAGGATTTTAAATGTCAAAACAGGTTAGATTCTAGTACCCAGTAGCTAACTAAAGCAGTTCCAGAAACACTCATGTCAGGGACTTTCAGAAAGGTGTAGTCCTTAAGAGACAATCTGCTGACGTCTCCATCAAACCCTGTTTCTCTGTGGGTAAACCTTCCTTCATTAGTTGGAAGGAGTCGACAGGAATGTCGATGATACTTACAGAGACTTTCACTAAAATAGTGAAAGGGCCATGCGTTGGTGAGGTAGGCCACCGACCTTCGTCATTTAGAAGGAGCAGGAAAAGTGAAACTGAAGCAAACAGTCAGAATAGTCAGATTATCAAAGTCTCACAGTGGAAAGTTGAAAATGGAGGGAAAAGCTGTGTTTGATTATTCTCAGGCCCTTCCAGCAGACCAGGTTAGAGCTGGGAGAAAAGATTCTTTTGCGTGTTAAGGCAGTGATGAAGGAGAGAAAGGACATGAAAAATCATAGTATCGTTGGATTTTGTGTGAGAATATACTTATATTTAGCTGGTTACAAAACACAAATTAGTAGTTCTCAGTGTTTCTGTGCTGTCTCTTACACTTGTACTTGCTCAACTGACATAGCATGATATCCAGTCAGTGAAAAAAATGCCATTCTATTTGTCATTTTTATAAGATCATCTGAGATAAAGCTATGATTAGTTAAAATGTAATTATTATGGGTATGAATTCTATAAATTGTATTTTTAAATCCATTACATGACATTTTAATCTTAATGTTTAAAAAAATAACAAGTGGTTTGTTTTTTTTTTTCCAATAGAAAAAACAAAAGAATATTTTGCGGATAGGAATTCAGAGCCTGGGTTCCTTATTGTGGGGTGATGACATTTGTAGCAGTGATACTCCTGAAGATATCCATAGCCTTACAAAATTTCTGTACATTCTCCGTGGCCTCCTCAGAAAATCTTTGTCAGCCTGCATCATCACAGTACCCGCTCACCTTATCCAGGTAGGAATGCTGTCTTTGCTATATTTCATAGTTGACACATCAGTTAGCAAAAATTTAAAGTGTATGGTAAGAAAATAAATGCAGTTTTGGTCATTTTGAAAACCTTTTATTCAAAGGGCAAGTTAAAACATATCTTCACTACAGTGTTTCTCTACTTTTGTGGGACAGTTATGCTGCAAAATCTACAAAGGCCTAAGCATAAAACCACCTTAGGTACAGTTATGTGGGTCTTAGTCTTTTTTGAAAAACTATCAAAGTTTCAGAAACTGTAAAAAAGCAAAAAGCATCCGGATAGTAATATCTTGTTTTTCTTTTTTTACGACATCCCTACGCACTTTTTCACTGCCTTCAGAACGCTGTTTAGAGTTTCATTACAAGACATTCCAGTCCACTGTCTTCATCTGTCGTACTCTTTATGATGATGTGTGATCTTGTTTTTAAAGCCAGGAATTGATAGAGGTTTACTCTTTAATTCTAATATTCCCTTGTATTGGGACCAGGAACAAACCAGTTATGGTATCAGAGTAATTTTCCTAGCTGCAAAATGAGAAGCTGCTAACAGCACCTTTCCTGAGACTATATGGAGATTTAAATGTATCTTCTGGAAATAAACTTTTTTAGCAAAAGGAAAAATGTAGATAGTCTTTTTTTCTGCAAGTGGTAATGTCACTTACAAAAACAAAATTATTATTCACAATGAACAGAGAACCTATAATTTTAGATATTAGTTTGATTTTATTATAGTAAAAAAGTACTGGATAAAACCTCACATTATGCAAAATGTTTTCATAGTAGATGAGTTTATCATTAAATCAAATCCTATATTAGATAAGTGCATGACTCTCACTTATGTATTGCATTTTGTAAAGGTGTTTGAATACCTGCAAATGTTATTTATCTAGATAACTGATGTACTTACTGCTTTGAAAATAAGGAAAGAAACTTGATTTTCTAGTTTCACCATTGCAATCAAAAGTGTATGAATATTCCTTTTGCAGTGCAAACCTCCATCTCCTTACTTAACTGTTTTTATATATTAGATGGGAGTTTGCTTTCAGAAAGGTTGACAGTGAAATTTAATGCAATGAATCGAATTTGTCAATGTAAAACTAGCATCCTTCTTTTGACACATTGGAATTAACTGTCCATAATTGGGACATACAGTTGGTTTCATTGTACTCTTTTTTGCATATTATGTCAATAAAAGGTGTGCTTGTATTTTACAGAAGTAGTCTAGAAGCATCTCTAAGAAACAAATGGAAGGACAAAGTTTTTTGTTTGTTGTAAAATTACCTGGGAAGTTGATTGTGGTTTTGTGTTTATAAACTCTATATAAATCAATTCCTATGGAGTTAGGATTGAAATTATATCTCATTTTTTAAATAACTGATTTTTTAATTTTAATGGAATTGTTTTACAGTAAGTACTAGAATATTCTGAATAAAATAGAAAAAGAAACATTATTTCCAGAATCTTTGCTTAGCAGTGTTAGAGAAATGAGAGCATTAATTTTTTTTTTTTAAATTGTTAAACTTCATGTATACTTCTTTAAGCACTAAACTATGGAGAAAACTGTCATTAGGAGGAGCAAAGCTGCTGAGGGTTCCTTATACCCCACATTACTCAGTTCCCAGAGCCCTGCTGTGTAGTTGTTCCACTCTCCAAGAAGCCTGTTAAAGAGCCCCTGAGAGCATGTGTACAGCCCTCCATGTTAATAGTTAATTGGTGAGGATGGCAAGATGAGAGGACAGCCGAACATGTGGTCTCTCAGGCTCAAGCCGTAGACAGACCTTTAGTTATAATAACAGCAGCTGCTCACATTCTCACAACCCAGCTACTCACCATTCTGTTGCTGAGGTTTCTTGCTGGATTAAAAAAGTAAAAAAATATCTTTTCTGTCCAAGAGAATAAGAGAGAGGGATTTTTTTTCCCAAGTGCATTTCTGTATATGTATTTAATTTGATCAGAGTAAGTTCTAGCATATGCTTTCTCTGTTGAATCTTAAAGTCAGTACACTGAAGGCATAGAAAATGCACGCTATTTTTCTGAAGATGTAGTAAATTCCACATTTATTCCCTGAACTACTGTTTCTGTATTTTCTGTGTTATCTTTTCCCTCCCAACTGTATTCATTAGGTGGTCTGCAGGTAAATTCTTCACCTGAATAATTTCCATGAAGGTAAATATAACTTCAAAATCACATTTTAATCAAGGTTTCGTCTGCGTAACATATACGGAAAAATAGTTTCATTTTTACCTGCTTTGTCTTAAAAAATAGATTTTTAGTAGTGACTCATACCATATCTTGTCTCTGTCAGCCCCCAGGACTAGTTACTCTAGTGAAGAAGAAATAAAACTCACAATTGGTCATAGTGATTTTCAACAGGAACAATGTCTTTCCAACCCAGACTAGTTATATTTTTGTATGTAGTATATGAATAATGTATATATGTATGGAATATATATATATATAGTTTGAGATTGGTTTCTTTTATTTATTTTGCCAAGTACTTCGCATGTCGTACTGTGACAGGGAGTTCCACAAATTAAATCTACCTTGTTTCGTTCTTTTTCCAAAAGTTTAATTTTGCCTTTGCTTTTCATACATTATATCTGTGTTCTTGGCTTATGAGACAATAAGATGAGGCTCTTTATTTTATCGGTTTTGTATTCTGATTGTTTTGTATTTTTTCTCATGCTGCCTCCTTAATCTGTTTTTAAACAGTCACTTTTCTTTTAATCATATTTTACTTTGTTACAGGAACACAATACAATAATGCTATTATTGTTTGTTCACTTTTCCTACACTCTGATGTCTGCTTTGTCTCTTTGGTGACTACTGAACATTAAACAGTGATTTTGTTCTTGATGCTTTTCCCTCTGTGGTACACATCCACCAATGTGGCTCTTTCATTATTCTAGCTATTCATTGTCTTGGATTTAATAACTTTGAATTGCATTTATCCAAAGATGATGCTCATTCACCCAGTTTGATGGTACACTGAATGTCTTCACAGTCTTCTGTAAGGCTATATTTTGGTAAAAGACACAAATTTACAAAAAATCTGGTTGTGTACAGAATTTTTTCAGAACAATTTAAATAAACTGTAGTCCACTAAAGAACACATATTCTTTGTGTTTTATTGATGAAACTTCTAATGCAAAAAGTGCATGAAGAAAAAAGAAAATTCTCTTTTATCCACCACAAAAATAGGAATACATTATTCTGGAAGAGGATTTCAAGAAAATTACACTAAAAACTTATCCAATTATGAATTTTATTCAGATGATGTGTGACAAGTTTTACTTGATTGATATTTTCTACCGATTGAACATACTTTTATCTTACACTGTCTGTCAGGTAATAAATATTGAGATACTTACGAGTATGATTAAAATAGTTGATGGGAGGTTATTTTTCAAGTCTTTCTACTGCTTCTTGAAAATGCATTGTGCCTATGAAATCAGATAGTGCATTTGAAAAGGGAAAATTACTTCCATTTTTAAAATCTAGCATTGATCAAGGAGGGCAGACTGAAGAAGCATTTTGTTTGTTGTTACACTTTCAAAATTTAAGGAATATTATAAGAACAAGGATTCCTTTTCTGTATGTTGATAATCTGTGCAGTTTAGTACCTAATTTTTAAAAAAAAAACCTTTTGTGTTAGAGTGTGGCTTAAGGGACTTTAATGTCACTGTTTTATACTTGCAAAAGCCCTAGATTAGAATTTAAAATATTTTCCTATTGTATTTTCTTCTCTTTCTTTAATTACTAGGAATCACCGGTAAATCCAAAAACATCTTTCTCCAAAAATGCTAAATAATGTTCATAATTCTGTTCCTCGTCTTCTCAATTTTCTATCACTTTAGTATTTTTTTTTAGTAAATTATTATTTTCAGTGGGAGAAAGCATAACACTTATATTAAAGCCATCCTTTATTTTGAACTTGAAGCTGTATTACTGGTAAGGACTAACAACCATATTAGTCAGCATGTGCCAAGGGAAATTAATTGACTAATGAAAAGTCACTATGAATAAGTCTTGTTACAGAACCTGTCCTCAGAGTCTGAAGTTCTGTTTAGCAAGGTATTTTCATTATTTCATCCAGTATGTTAAAAAATTAATTTCCTACAATATTAATGTTTTGATGCTGTGAATTCACTGAAGTGCGTAAGTTACTGTATGTTTCAGTGTAGAAAAATTCAGAAACAAACCTTTTCACATCCACAGCCTTTTGTGTTCACACTGAGTAATTTAGCAGCTAAACTCGAAGTCAAGCAATAGAGTGCTTCACAATCCATTGCTAATATAGGATTATAAGATGTGAACTCCTATAGCTTGTGAATTTCTCACAGTTTGAAATCTTCATTCCTATGACAAGAGCTAAGAGTGATTGCCTGCCTTAGAACTCTAACTTCTAAGAGTTCACAAGTGTAAAATGCCAAATAACCTTTAAATGTATTTGATAAGGTAGCTGCTGCACACAAATTTGTGTTGAGATCAAATGTCATGTAGTTTCTGTATCATAGTTAAGTAAGCTTTTGAAATTTTCTGCAAAATAGAAACTATGAAGGTGAAATGGTCTTTATACTTTCCGATATTGGGATTTTTTACTTGCTTTTTAATGTTGCACATTGCTTTTTATTGTCCGTGGGAAATACAGTTTAACAACCATACAGAGAAATATTGACAGTCATGAGTTTATGACAGGTATTCTTCAGCTATCCATGTAGTTTTAGGATATGAATATTCTGGTTTGGATATTCTAGACATTCATAAAAGCATCTTTAAAACTATGATTGTGTAGGAAGCTCAAGAGAAGTATACAACTCAAAATTTAAATTGTGGGACAGTGAGTAACTTTGTTTTCAATTTCTGTTATTGTTGATACTATTTGCTAATCAAGTTGCAGAAGAAATAGAAATATTTTGTTGTTTCATAAAATAAATTTACAGTTGCCAACAGGCTGCATTATAGCTCGACCGGGTTTGATTTAGTAACAACTACCCAGCTCAGAAACAAATACAATGTACATTTGAAGCATGTTTTTTTACTTACATGTTGTCTTTTAACTGACTTAGCTATATTGTGATGAACAGTCACATTGTATGTTAAAACTGCACTCCTAAAACAGCCCTCTCATTTTAATAGATTTTACTTCTTAGAAAGACACTATATACACATCCTTATCACCATCTCATCAACATACTCTCTTGTAATGAAAAAAAATCACTTTTCCAAAATGAGTATGTTAAACTTTAAAAGTTAATGAGTGTATGCAACATAGCAATTTTATTTACATTTTATGTATATAATCTGAAAATACGCTTATGAAAACTTGAAAAAATTAGATAATATTTAGAACTAAATCTTTCAACTGCAATAGTAGACCTAAACAGTTAAATATCCCATCACAGTATGGAGATAGTCATCTGTTCAAGCATATGGAATCTTTTGGCTACTGGACTAAGTAGTTAATATAATGCCCAGTGTCCAGACATGGACACAACTGTTATGGAAGCAGAAGGGAAGAGGCTCATGTATTGAGCCCATTTGGACACTGATAAGTAAAGATTAGAAGAGTGACTTTAAATAATGCAGGACAAAGTAGTTATCCGCTCTAAGCAAGTAGTTCTGTTAGAAAATGGAAGGTAGTATTGTTTTTCTGAAGCAATACTATTTTTCTCACATAAGTAGAGGTACAAGTTCTTGAAAAAAATGCCCTGTGACTCTAGCATTAAATATGAGTTTTATCTGTTGTCTGTTGTACTTCAGAACAAAGAACAGTAATTTTGTGTAAAACTTTTTTATATTTAAATTATTGTATATGTATTTCCTGTCTTAAATGATTTTCAAATAACTGAATATTGAATTTCTGTGCAGTGTTTGCTTCGAAACATTTGTATATGAACTTTCAGTGTTGTTTAAAAACCTTGAAATTTCAGAATCTAATTTTACGTCTTTTTTTTTGTTTAGACCTGCTCTATTAATTACAATATACTCATAATAAAAAGGAATACTGCATCTTTAATGATGTTTTTGTGCCTGTGTAGTTAAGCTTTAATGCTAGGGAAAAAAAAAAAAAGATTAAATTAGCCTTGTAACCTCTTTCTCTTCCAGACTGATGATGGAAAATAAAAGCTCTTAGCCACAGAATGTAACACTTAGAATTAATATTTAATTAGACCAGCAAATTGTACACCGTGGCTGAAAGCTTCCAAAGAGTTGTTAGTGCCACAATTGACCTACAAGTTTAATAATAACTCACTTCTAGGAGCAAGTGCCAGTTCAGCATAGTGGAGCCACTGTAAGAAAGTCCTGTGAGATTAAAATCAGCAAACCAAATGGCAGGCGAGGATTCCTGGGATGGAGCCTTCTGGAAAGCTGGGAGCTGGAGTAGCTTTTCAGCCAGGATTCAGATGAGAACAGTGGGCAAAAAAAGCTGATCCCTCCTGTTCTGGGAGCTTCTGGTTGTAGGCCAAAATCCTAGAACAGATTTTTTCTAAATGTTCTTACTGCAGCTATTAATTTATATCACAAATCAAGTAATGAATGACTTATCTCCATCTTTTAATTAAGTTTTAATACAAGCGTTATCGCTGAATTCTCTGGTCATGAATTTTACTCATGGAAGAATGGCACTTTTTTGGTATGACGTCTAATTTAGTATGTTTGTGTTGCAGAATGTTTCATTTTATTGTGTCTTATTGCTACATTAAAGGGTTCTTGTTACAGCACGATATGATGAGCAATTTATCGTAATATTAGGAAACATGTAAATTAAATACGATATGTGCATACATTGTAAAATAGACTATTTTGAAGGTTAAATAGCTTAATCTTGCCTTTCAATTATGAACAATTAAAATATAAAGCCAGTAACTCTACCATTAGATATCCATCTGAGTCTTAATTCTATGGCAAATTATTCTAGTGAAATAGGGCACCATAAGTTCAAAAATGTGCAAACACACAGCAACAGACTGAGGAAGGAACATTCTGCATTATTTATTGGCTAGATCCTAAATAATTAAAGTAATGCCTACTCATTAGTTAAAAATTAAAGCAGGTGAGAACCTTGCCAGCAGAGGGAGCAGTCATGTCTTTCCTTAGGTTCCCATCATTTCCAGCCTACCCATCATTTCCACCCTACCTCTTCTTATTGCCCAGCCAGTTTCCCATCTGGACCTAGCTTTGCCAGCCTGCTCCTGATGACAGCCTATAATTTTATACTGAATACGGGATTCGTTTTTTAAATGATTTTATATTTCAGGATCTTGCCACTTAATTATCCAACATCATTTAGTTGTTCCTTTTGATATTTGTCTACTATTAATTGAAATAATAGAGGAGGATCTTTTTGGTCACCTGTGAATAAAATGCAATTCACTGTTTAAAGAATTAAAGTTGCAGCAATAGTTAGCCTTTCTGAATCGGGAAACAAACTGCAATGACTTTTTTTTCAGGCAAAATGGCAACAAAAGGAACTCCTAAACCTTTTTCTTTTAATGAATAATTCCCGGTGGAATCATAAGATTTTATTTAAGCCAGTTGGTCTCAAATACATTAATTTCAGCAGTTTTGTTACTGCTCTTTTGTAATACGACTCTCACTCTTTCAGTCTACTTTTGCATCTGTATTTTATACTACACTATGACCAACTTGTGATATTGAATATTTTGTGTGTTTAATTTTGTAAACCTGTTCAAATGGTCATTTCATTTTTGTGATAATTAATGACAAATAATAACATACAGTTTTCCATATATATGCTTTTATAAGAATGAGACAACCTCATTAATAAGGACCAGATAGTGTTCAGAGGAGATGCTGGGCTCATCTCAGCCCAGATCTTGTACTAATTTCTTCTCAGCTCATCACCCTTCACTGAAGGAAGGCTCAATCAGGCTTATTTCATCTACCTGCTGCAGCAGGACTCATGCAAGAGCCCCAGAACCGTTGAGAGTCACATGCAGCCTGTGCTTTCAGCTACTGAATTGTAAGGAAATAGTCGGAAGAGAAAAGCACTGAACAGGCATTCAGCTCAAAAAATGTCACCCTTTAATACCCTGTACATCTGTCACCTCTTTCAGCCAGATAATAACAGGATTTTCGGCACCCAGCTTTCTGGGCTTTAACTCCTACGTCATCTTCATGATACCACCAAATATTTCCCTGATACCTCAAAGCCATAGATGCAGCCTCCTAAACCAAGCCTCAAATGGAGGGGGTTAGACAGAGCTTCAACGAAAGGCTGAGTTCGGTTCCCAGCTCACTGTTGACTGGCTTGTGACTTTGGACAACTCACATGACATCTTTGTGCTTGCTACGTGACTTGTAAATGAGGAATGCAGCACTTGCCTGTCTTTTGTAAAGCACTTGGAGATCAACAGATGGAAAGTTTGATTTAAACTACGTAGTCTTTGTTCTCACTTTCAGTTTTGTAGGCCTCAGCAGCAAGGCCTCATTGACTTGCTTGTTTTATCTCTATTGAGTCATCACTCATCTCACTGTTGGCCTTTAGGTCTTCCCTCCAATGGCAAAACAGACATATCTTTTATTTTGTAGGGTGCCAAGGTTTGCTGGCACTAGATTCTTTTATAGCTCAAGTATATATATATATCTTCAGTAAAGATCCAAAGATATCTTTTTTTAGTGTGTGATATTTAGTTTTTATTTCCTGGGTGATTATTTTTCCTGAAAATTTTTCCAGAATTTTTTAATTGGATACCATGTCATCCACGTTCATCTGATATATTTGATAATAACATCGCAGAATTCCCAGAGCAGTAACTCTTTTAGGTGTAAGATAAGGGAACCATGGCTCAAATGTTTTGAGTTTTTAAGGAACAAAAATACTAGTTCTAACTAGTTTCACAGTTGAAAGGCTCTTGAGTTTATATAGACTATCAGGACAAACATTATTGAAAGCAGCTTCAGGCGAACAACCAAAATCTGGAATTAATACATTGTGTAACATATTGGCCAACAGATGCTTTATTACTCCCTTCCCATTTTTACGAGTACCTTGCATCTAATTACCTGCTTGTGCTTCACTACATGTCCTTTCTTTGCTTCTGTAACTTGTATAAAATTGTTCAAATATACTATTCATTGCTTGAAATTAGCCAATGTAATACAGTGTACTTATAAACAGATCAACTAAAATCAATGCTTCTGTGATTTCAGCCATATGACTGGATATTTATACTTAAGTTCTATTACAGTCAGCAAGGTTCTTCAAAGGTAAAAGAAGATGCCTAACCAGTCAGAATCCCTAAACGTGGATCTCTCATCACTGAAGGCATTGTAGTTTGTAGGAAATCCTTGATTTATATTTCTAGGATATCTGTCTTCCAGCAAAGGCATCACGCTTGTATTCAGTTTTCTTGTGAAATTTGATACAAATTTCTACATACCAAAATTTGTTCATGTACTGTTGTTCATTTTATGTTCTAGTGCTCTGAGGGTACCTGCATTTTAGAGCCAAAATTCAAAGTTCAGTTTGTAGATTCAGTGTGTGCAAGCACTGTGAACAGTGCTAATCAACTTGGAGTTAGAATAAGTATAGAATTTTATACTTTACAGTCTTTGTTAATTAGTGATATAACACGTTTTGGCAGAGCGGTTATTAATCTTTTAGTTTCAGGATTTGTGAATAATGAAAAAGTGCACAAACTGTATCTATAAAACTAGTACAAGAGCCTAATACCTAACTCTTTTACCAAAATAAAATGTTTGGGTAATTCTGTGATTTTCTGAGCCATAATTATTAACAAATGGTGATAAATATTTAAGCCATGTTTCTTAATATTAATAATTTATCTTTTCAATTTAAAATCCTTTGGCGATTAAGTAGTAATGACAAGCAGTAAATATTTGTGTATTGTGAGGTCATTACCACATCATTGTGTGATAAACTCTCAGAAAATATCAAGAATTATTCATCTATTGAATATTCAGCCAGTGTTTGATTATAGTCCAATGTGGCTGTCTACGTTATAGCACTGAGCTTACTTCAGCCTTAGGACAGAATGGAACCGAAACAAAAAAAGGCACGACCAATTTTTGAGCTTTTTCTGAAAATCCATGCACTAAAATTTGCTTGAAGTTCATAGGGTTCATATTACTTTGCGTGAATTTGCTTGCTTGCTGTGTATTATTGAGACCTTCTTTCAAATGAAGTGTGAGAACTAAGGGGCTCACCTGTTGGTAACGACACAATCACGGTTTTACCTAGACGTGGGGGGAGTATCTGAATTCATCTTTAAATACTGTGCTGTCATACGGAACGTATGCAACTCACCGTTTAAACTGGGTTTTGTCCCAGTGCCAGAAGCTGTTGTAAGTAGTTTTGTAGGTAATGTAACCCATTTTAGGATTCAATGTATTAACTCTTAATTAAATGTTTTAAAGTAAAGTCTGTGATGGAATTAGGTTACCAGAATGTAAAGGCAGAGAAGTCAAATATAGCTCTCTACCAAAATACAGGCCTAATGTCTTTTGAAAAGAGACATAGTCTTAAAATACCTTCTTTTCAATTCAATATATAAATCAGTATTAAAATGATGTTAACGTATTGATCAAAATACAAATGCAAATATATGAAGCCCATGTGATTCAAGAGTGTAATGTATTTATACAGGTGCCAGTTGGATCTTATTGTAGACCTTTAACATGAGTCTCTTATTTTCCTTTTAAATTGTGAGATTGTTTATATGTACTACATAGAAAAGTTGAAGCCATTTTAAGAAAATTTCCCATTCTTTGACTTGTCTTTACTTAATGCAGCACGCGGACTGAGAATTTAAATATTTTTGTTACATAAATTTTGTGAGGTTTTTAATTTCTTTAGAAACTCACAAAATAAAAATGGGAGGACATCTCTCTGGATGTTAGAAAAATTTTGACAGGAAATCAGAGGAGAGCTAGAAATTAGAGCAGAGTAGGAAAGAGATTTTTTCCTCATATGGAATCCAGATGAACCAAGATTGATTTGATTAATAGTAGTAATGATAAAATTGTGGTACATTAAGAACTCAGTCCAGTAGAAACACACAGTATTAATTTCAGTCTGTAAGTTTGAGCATACAGGCTATTACATGTATTTGTGTTAGTAGAGTACCATGCTTTATACTCAGACACAGAAGGTGATACATTTTGAACTGTTTTATTTGTAAATAAGTATTTTTAAACACGCATAAATAATTACTCAAAGCTATGTAGATTCTGCAAATAAATTAGGAGGACAAAGCAATCTTTTTCTATAATTGCCCTTCCCAAAAGCTGGTTAAACACGTATGTATAGTTCCCATTTACATATCCAACTAGCTGCATGGGTTTTCTTGAGACGTTGTTTTGAAAGTACACTCTCGTTGAGGCCAAATATTGCAAGTTTGCACTTAAAAGAAAATGTCTGTCTAAAACAGTGAGCACAAAGTAAGATATAGAAAGGATGCCCAGCCCAGCCTGCACAACAGGGTTGCTACCATGTTGTTAGAATAATTACATTTTGGCTGAACTAACTAATTTAGAAAAACTGCAGTACCTCTAGCAAGACTGAAAACTTTCCAGGACTGGGTTGTTTTTTTTTTTTTTTATTTTTTTTAGTGTAATTTAAAACAATACCTCTTCTGGCTGCCAACAAACTCTTTCCCTGAATCTCCCCATTCCTGGCTTCCCTCCTAACCATGTCCTGGCTCACCTCCAGAGCTGCCAAGTTTATGCCAGAAGCAGGAGGTAGATTTGTATGGGGCTGGAGGAAGATCTGGAGCTCTGTTAAATTTTCGAGCCCAGATGGGGCAACATGATTTGTGTGTTTATGTCAGTATGCCATACATCACAACTATCTGTGTGCTGACGTCAGCTTTGATTGGACATTAATGTGCTGAACACTGCAAACTAGAAAATACGTGATAGATACAGATCTATGGCAACAATGCCACATAAGCAAATGTCTATTTGGTGTGGCGATTCACTGTGCAAAATATTTCCCAAGATACACTGCATTAAGCCAGCAGAATATTTTGACACACTTTAAAAGCAAAAACAAAATCAACATGAGCAAACAGACTACAATTTAAGAAAGCAAACCTGGTCAGAAGAAGAGCTGAAACCAACATATTGAAGTATGTATCATTAGGCAAATATTGAATTGCTATCCGTCACTTTAATCTTTCCAGAATTAAGACCAAATAAGAAAGATGCTGTTCTTATGATTTGCAGGACTGTTAATGACGAGGATACCTTGCTGATGGTTGAGCATCTTTCTATCCACAGTTTTTGTAACCCATTGTTATGAAAGCCAGCAAACAAAAGCGTTAATGGACAGCAAATGTTTTTTCAACGCATTTCCTAGAAGAGGAAATAATTTGCAAGTCAGCTTTAATATTTCAGGAGTGGATATAATAATGAAGTTTAGGGATTGGCATGTAGGCAGTGTTCTTCTACCTCAGATTGCTTATGTTATTCCTCAGAAAGGAAATTCTGTAGTATAACACTATTTTATCGTTATCCATCATTAGACTTTGTAGGTAAAATCGAAGTTCCCTGATTCCGTGGGGATAGATCATTTTGGCCTGCGCACAAGTAGCGGCTTTGAAAAGAGACCAGTCCCCAGGATTTAATGCCATCTGGCCCATAAGATGGGGAAGGGAGGGGGTGTAAAGGTACCATGGGATCGGTGGATTTAGGCCTTGTAACCTGAGCAGCTTGAGCTGTGCAGGAGAGGCCACAAGTTACTTTATGTAGCGGTCAAAAAACAGAATTCAGATTATTCTTTGATAGGGGTAGGAAATGTTCACCTTTCACATCTGCTTCGTGGGCTTCTCTGTGGCTAGGAAATACACAGTTATTGAAATGTGGGTTCATGAAAGCAATTGGTGTATCGATCACCATTTTAATAAACCTGTATGTCAGTACTATGCATTGACTATCATACGTATGACATATCTAGGGATGTTTCGCTTCTCTCTGCTCCTAATTACTTTATAAATTGTTATTATGAAATATTTTACCAGTATTTAAATTGACCTTTCATAATAAGCATCAATTGTATATTTTATGGAAGAAGTGCAGAATGTACAAAATGCCTTAAAATTAATAAAAAATACAAAACTATAACTTGGAGCTACAGAACTAATACTTGGAATGGATATTTTGGGGTGGTTGGTCTTGATACTTCTGAAGGTCTGATGGGTATAGCAGCAACAGCCACCAAGAGCAAGAGTATATCAGCTGTCCAGGCAGCTTTAAGATAACTACTTCTTATCTTAAAGAAGTATTTTGCTTTTTAGCACAGATTTGTCTCTTCTTCTTGCTCATTAAATACTGGCATCATCAAAGCACTTAAGAACATTTTATCCTGAGTTACCTCTGAAGATCTCTGTTGTGACCTTTGAATGTTGCTTTCTGCTATATAAAATTAAGTAAAGAAAACTATGTGGAAAATGGCTTATTTGAGGCACATGATAGTACATTGTTGCACCAGACATAAGGCATCACTTATAGATCACAAACATATTGAGAAATGGTAATGCAACTTGAAGCTTTAGATTCATATGTTGTGTAGAGAGGAACTTTTAGGAAGAAAAGTACTGGAGAAAATACTTTTCCATGTTCCGTCTTTCATGTTTCCATGTTGTTTGACTGATGGCCAAAATGAATAATCGTGTGGGTTGTGCTTGCTCAAAATATTAGTGGTGATATGCCTAAGTGTATTAGAAAACAAGGTTTTCAGAACACAAACAAAAGGTGGACATCTGAGCCATAGTGGAAATCAATGAGAGGTGCTTAACTGCCACATAGCTTGTAAATATCTCCTATCTGAGCAAATGCTCGTGTTATGAAGATTTAGGAAAGTATGAATTTAGTGCTGAGTTAGCCCTTTTCTGGTTTCTGTTTGTCAGATATATGTTTCCTTTAGACAGAAATTTCAAGTTTTTTTTTTTTAAGTAAAAAAGACCTCTAATGTAATTTCTAAGTATTGATGACCTATTTTTTCCCCAGTTTGTCATTGAGAAGACCAAGGCTTACTCTATGAACATTAATTACCGTTTTCATCACATAGGATGTGTATTTTGTTTCCATGTCTTACAGAATAAAGCAATTATGGAACGTGTAACAAACTTGTCAGATACGGTAGTTGGTCTTGAATCATTTATTGGCTCTGAGAGAGAAACCAATCCATTATACAAGGATTATCACGGTAAGTTCCATCTTTAGCAATGCAAAAAGTCTGCCCTGAGTGTTTCTGGGGCACTTAGCGGCTAACCCTCCAATTGGGTATCTGCTATAAAGTACCGTTTGATTTCATTTCAGAATATACCTCTTAAATGTTTCTCCTTGCTAACCAGTCTTGAGTTAGGAAAATTTGCAGTAAAGTGCATTAAGGCTGCAAAGGAAACATGGCAACTCCTTGCATGTTGTCAAGGCGTATTACTGAGGCATGGCTCAATCAGATGTACATCTCAACAGGCAGGCTTTGGGGAATTCACATGCAGAGGGGGCTTGGCAATCATCTGACCAGCGAGCTGAACTTGTCATGAAATCAATACTTTTGATCTGCCAAGTTTTAAATAGAGAACACGGAAAAACATATATTGTATTAAGGTGAATAAACTGCTAAACGGTGTGCTATATAAACTTCATCTCAAAAGTAACATTCTATTTTTCAGCTTTAAGATACGGCACTTACACATTTGAAGAAATGAATGTGGATATGTGTGGCATGTAAAATATGAAACTGATTTTGGTAAAAAGTCATTAAGCCTTTCAAGTGATTTATCTTCAAAATGCGTAATGGTGTTTAATCTTGCATTTTGTTTCCTAGAGACTTTGTTAGCTGTTGCAGCAGAATTATTTAAATTTTAAAACATTAGAAGTTATGCATAGCCAAAGCAGTGAAGAGCAAACTGTTTTAGCTAATCCAGAGCGGCGCTCTGAGTGTGCATAAATTACAGCTATTATTATTGTGATACTACTGTAGTTCCATGGAAACCTTTAGTTGAAAGTAAACTGCTTATCCGAAACCAGCTGTAAACATGGGAGAATGTGGCAGTGTTTTCCATAGCAGAAGATACAGAAAAAGAAGCAAAGATGGTGTTGAGACACCACTGTGTGTATGCAGGCTGTAATTAATAAATCAGAGAAAAATCCTTTTGACTATGAAAATAGTGCACATTTCATTAGCTGAAAAAAGGTGAATGAAAAAGAAACCGTGAACAAAAGCTAGCATAATTTGCCTAATTATTTTTCCAACTGTATAATCGGGATGTGGCATTTGTTTATGCTAACATAATTCTGTCAATTTGATACTCCTTTTCTCAGTACTGAAGAGATCCTTTAAGACAATGTGTGTTTTAGCAGTTATTTCCTGGTTTCCTGTAAAAATGTACACTAAATCATTTTCGGTACTACTTAATAAAAATTATATGCCAATATACGTAGCTTTTGAGGTTTAGGCAACCTCAGTTTAACATTCTAAAAATAGGTATTTTTAACGGTTTTAACTTTGTAGATTCTTTTTGCTTAAGAATATGTTTTAAGATGATTTATTTACTGCAGATGATGGAAGATTTTGACATTACTCAGGAGAAGTTTCATTAAATTATTGCATTATTTAGTGAATCTGCATTAATAATTTTATTAAGATGCCTGCAAATTTAAATGGTTGAAAAGTCAGTAAAATAACAAAACAATTATATAGATGATCTTTAAGTAAAAATTTTTAGAATACTGTATGTAAGCAACCCTGTGTTATACCTGCTGTTCCTATCCATAATAATTCTATTTTGAACTCGAAAGGCAAACAAATAATTCTTAAATATCACCGGACTGGAAGCAGGGATAGAAGGCTTCAAAGTGTAAAAATATTTTTCTAATATTATTGAGGATTTTTGTAATTAGTACCCATAAAAATTACGCTTTTTAAAGTATTTCAATTTTAGGAAACTTTACTCCCTTATTTTTCCTTTTAAAAAATAAACAAACCCCTGAAAAAATACTTGCCTTATTTTAAATTAGGGTTTTAGTGTTTGGGGTTTTTCTCACAGCTGCCGTTTTCAAGTAGGATGTCTTTCCTAAATATTCTGTATTTCCATTTAGATGCTGGCTTTGTGAATAGCAAATATAGGCCAGTAATTGAGAAGCCCTGTAGAATTTTCCTGGTTTTCAGATGTAGAAAATCCCCCTTAGGTTGTTCAGAGACTATATTAGGCTGCACAAAAACCATCCAGCGTCCTTGTCAGAAAAAATCAGCTTGAGTTGCAGCTGACAGAATGCAGAGCTTGCAGTACACCTAGTACTGTTAAAAACATCTGAACAGCTTTATAAGCCTCCCGCGTGAAGAAAACGTATTTCTCCTCGGAAGGCATAGGGGTTAACATTTCTCGAAAAGCGTGGTCTCAATCGGTGTTTTCCAGAAACTTTTCAAAAGTCATTTTCAGGGCGCAAAACGAAGTACTTCTCATTAGAGCTTCAGTGGTTATCAGTAACCCATAAGCCTTGTTTTGCTGGCTGCTTACTGGTGCATTTAATAAAATAAAGATCACTCAGTGGTGCCGTGGGCAGCATGCAAGGTGATAGCCATATTTGCTTACTGTAAATACAAGAGAAAATCACACACAAACCGGCTGTAGTTTTGACAAGTATTAAGATCCCTCTTTACATCTGTACTTCTGTACCAAAGTGCAATTAGTTTTCCTCGCACAAGGATTTCTGTTTATCTTATTCTGCTTGATTACTTGAGTATAATCGCACCGTTTGCTTCATTGCTCCTGGTAGTAAGCTCCAGTTTAAAAAGGGGAGGATGAGTGTGTGTAAATATACAGAATTCTGCTGTAAGACTCTAATTTATGCATCTGGATGACAGCGTTTTCTTAATTTTTTTTCTCTCCTTTACTCTTGCTTTCCACAAGGTTTGGTTCATGTACATCAGATTCCTCGGCTTAATAGCTTGATCTGTGATGTGTCAGACACGAAGGACCTTGCTTTTAGATTAAAAAGGAAGCTGTTCACCATTGAGGTAAGAGAAACAGTTTTGTTTCACTATTTAGAACCCAAAAGGTGGAGCTAATCCCATCTCTTCGGTTTCGTTTTGTGAAATACATAAAATATGCATCAGATGTTGTAAATTCATTTCATTCTGGTTTCGCTGTTCGGAACGGATTTATAAAATATTGTAATATGCCTTCTAATTAAAAATGTCTCATTTGCTGCACTAAATCGGTCCGTTATAAATAGTTTATTTTGGTTTAAAATGTACATAGAAAGTAGGCCACAACCTTCAATAACAAAGCGTGACATGTTTCTAAGGATGTCAGGAGCATATTTAATTAAATGTTAATGACTTGCTCTTACTTGTGTTAGTGGGTGGGAAAGTAGCTACATGTTATTACCCCAGTAGAAGGATTTTAATGTATAATGCTGCCTAAAATTGTGTGTGGTATGAGGGATAAGTGTCCTTATCAGTATTCAGAAACCATTTTCTTTGCATTACTGAAATCACCTTTCGCTCTTTTATGTCATTTTAAACACAGTATCATTTACACTAATGTCCTTAAGTAAATTTCCTACTAAATTTAAACTTTTTTCTGTGACCTTTATGCAGACAGTCCTGATAGAAGGCAGTAATACAAAAGATGTATTTCATTTTAATCTTGCTAAAGAGCAAATGAACATAGCACTATTAAGCAATTAGAGCTGATGTATTTATTAACCAAGTAATGCTTAGAGATGGAAGATGGCTTTCGGGGGGATGCGATAGTCATCGGTACAGTCTGGGCAAATTTTTTTTTTTTTTAACAAAGACATAAAACAGCCAAGCATCCCTGACAAACCATTTTGTTTAATCTCTTTTCAAATGAAAAGCTCTTAAGCAGGCCACTTGTCTTAACTGCTTGAAACCATAAAAAGAGAGAATTGCCACCAATAAATTAGCATATTTTTTACTCCATCACCAAATGGTGGTCAATGTGGCTTGGCACTGCTTTGGTGTTTGGGACTTCACCCTTAAGTGACCACTTTGGCCCTTATTTGACCCTCTGCCCTTTTTAGCTGGCCACTTGATAAGGTAACTTAAGGGTTCTCTCTCTTCACTGCCCCCTCCCCTTCACAATTGCAAGTAGCCCTAACCTATAAATCATTGAAAGGGCCCTATCAAGTGACAAATTAAGGTGCCCTCCTCCTAATTAATGGTCATCAATGTCTTTAATTATCTAATCCTATTGAGAGTAGTTAATAGTTAATCGGGCAGCCAGTTCTTCATGCAGGTCATCTCTGCATGAGTGCTAGAAGTTTCTCAACTAGAGGTATCCTCTTCAGAAGCCACTTAAAGGCAAAGACGTGAAGGAGGGCTTTTTTCGCCAAGACGTTCCTTTATGATGTTTCTCACTTTCCAGAGAATGCGGTTAGTGAAACCAGGCAGTGTGAGGCATGAAACCATTTTAACAACTGCTTTTGAGCAGTACGTTAGAAACAAAAACCTGAGTAGTCTGTGTTTGGTTTTAAAATACAAATGTTTTTACTGTTTTCAGAAGTGCAGAGATGCATGCACCCTCATTTCACAGCATAGTAAATTCTCATTTATTCTAGCTATGAATTAGAATATTTGGGGTTTTTTTCCTCACGATGAATCCCGACTCAGAATATAATTTTTTTCTGTCAGATGTATTTGGGATTCTAATTTGTAATGTAATCTGGAAGGAAAGAAAAACCCTTAACAGGAATCTCTGTCAAAAGAATTGAATTAGCCATGGGGCAAAAGTGTTGGAAACAGGGGTGTAGTGGAACTCTTGAAACAACCTGTTGCCCTAGACATGCGTAGATGACCCACTTGTGTAATTTCGCCCTTCATTGCTCAACTGCAGCCCCTTTCGAATAACTTCAGCTTTTGTTAGAGATATGCTTTCTGTAAGCTGAACTGACACAAACTAGCCCTTTTTGAACATGTTAGATCACTGTCCTACTGTGATCTTCCCGTACACATTTCACTAATCTATAATACATGTTTTTTTCCTCATACTATTAGGGGAGGCAGACTACAGCTAGGCTGACTAGAGCAATGAAGTCAATAAGAAAATGGGAGCGAGGGAAAATTGAATTAAGAAGGGATGTGAACACAGTCTTCGAAAATGGGTTTGTGCAGTTAGAATGTGATGAGTCAGCAGTCAGGTTTGGTTCTGGGGGTAAAAGCATAAAGCAGCACAACAGTGTGCTTTATACAAAGTACAACTAAGTTTATGACTTCTTTAGTGTGTAGCTTAAATGTGAAATGAAAATATATTCTGAGTATGTTACAGTTTTTGGAAAACTTCTGCTTGGTTATATATGCAATTTAGGGTGAAAATATTCACCCCTACTTGAAATGCCCCTTTAAAATCAAATTACATAAGAAAAGTTAGAAATACACGATCTATGATTTATGGCAAAATGTCTCCAAAAAGGGTTTTCATCACTAGACCATTCTTTTTTTACAATTTAAAATAAGAGCATGGGACATGGATTTTTTCATCTCTGGATTGCTCACCAGTTAAATAACTCTTTATGGTTTGGCCTTCATCAGTAAAAAACCTTAAATGTCAGATCCATTTTATTAGATTGCAGTTTTGTGGGAGGGACTCCGCCTCTTTATAGTCTGCAGAATCGTTTAACTGTTTCAGTTTTTCTTGTATCTTCTGAGTCAAAATGAGCTTGACTGAAATGTATTCTAAAGGG
The DNA here is from genome assembly GCA_017639485.1 of Pluvialis apricaria. Taxonomy (NCBI): domain Eukaryota; kingdom Metazoa; phylum Chordata; class Aves; order Charadriiformes; family Charadriidae; genus Pluvialis; species Pluvialis apricaria. Next base: position 53,535,688 of record CM030012.1, read on the forward strand.
ATTTTTTTTTTAATTCAGGATGAAAATGTTTGTAATGAATATTTATGAGTATTCATTTTCCATTTGTAAATTATGAGGTAGACCCTTTCGAAGAAAACTTACATGTTTATGGTAAAAGGTGCAGTAGCTGTGTCAAGGTTTCCCAAATCTTCACACGTTAGTTACTGGCAATATATTATTATATGCAATATTATCAGAGATCTATCTTATGTGCATACCACTTTAAAGGACACAATTTTGAAGTTAGCCTGTCTAATCCTATTTCTTCCCACTTTGGAATCTTAATTAGAAGGAGATAAAAACCATCATTTGACTAAATTATTGTCTTGAATCTGTAGCAAAAGGTATAATCCGCAATTGGGCCAATTAGTGTACCCCATAGTTAGCTATGCTGAGGCAGGAAACTTGATTAGATCTGACACCAGCCTAGTTCCCACTGTTGTTTTGCCAGGTATGATGGTCAGACTTCAAAGGGCTTGAGGCATCAGCAGGGCAAGGTTTGGAGGCCAGCTTAGGTCCGGTCGTTAATCTCTCTGCTAAAACCACAGCAGCCCTCGCACAAAACAAGCTTACACGACACAATCATGCGGTATTAAAGTTTGGGTTGAGTCATGCCAATTTGCCTTTGATTTTCTGATGATTGACTAAAAGATGGCTACATGACTAGACACATACTGAAAGTTTACTGATTAGGTAAGTTCCCCAAATATTTGAAATATTTTTTGATTTCTCAGTTAAATGATATGACAACCCGTTCATCTTAATGAAACTTTTCAGCTGAATTGTTCTTGAAGTGCATTTTGCTTTGTTTGTAGCTCTGAATATAACTTTTATCAACATTTGATACATTTTGTAGGAACATTATGTTCATAGTTTTATTTGATAGAACTTTATCTTTGTTGTGCCAAAGCCTCTTGTATCAAAACTAAAGGAATCTGTGCCTAAATTTGATATTTTCACTCCTCGAAATTTCTAAGGAAACATCGTTTGTCTTTGTTGTTTAGGTACATTTACAATTACTCGTAAAAAGGGAATTTCCTCTTAATTATTTTCCATCTCACCATTGAGTAAAGCGCTGTTCCACAGCTGCGATTACATAAGTGTTCCTTTCTTTTGCAGTCTGATTTGTTGAAATATTGCAGTAACAGTGACATGTTTCCATTCTGCGAAAAGCCTAAGGCTGCTTTAGTATTATTCCAAATGATTGAAATTGCCATCTTGCTGACTTTCCCTTGGGCAGCTTAAGGCCTGTTTACTTTTGTATTTGTTTCACATGTTCCCTCTGAGTTTGGCTGGCAGGACATCATTACCTGGTTTGACAAGACACTTGGAGAAGATTCATATTTGATTAACTCCCTTTGTTACTGTCTGGCCAACGTAAACCTCTGAAATGATGTATTTAAAGTTAAAACTTTGATAAATTCAGATAAATGTTTGCAAATAGGAAAGTTTGTGAGTTTTTTTTTTTATTCCCTAGTTTTGCTTTACTGCTGATATTTTAAGTCTTCAGGTAACAGTCAATTGTTAGTAGCGTAGAGAATAAGCTTTTTCCTACAAGTTGTATAGTATAGTTTGTCTCATAAATAGTTGTTGTGAATTTTTTTTAATTTTGATCAATGCACAAGTAAGAGCCAGCTAATATGATTTTCTTTTTAATGGCTGTATAACACTTGTGCAAACCAGAATAAAAATCTTTAAAAGACAGTTCAGTTTGAAGCCAAGTGTCATATAATATATAAAGAATTGCCACACAGCAAAAATAAATAACTTTCCAGAGCTTAATGTATGACTTCAGGAGATTCTTTTCTGAGAGGTGTTGCCTAAGAGGAGAAGAAAGTCAGAATTAGAGGAGTCCTGTGGCAGTAAATTTGCTGGTTTCACAGTGGCAGGCGGACACGACGTGGTACTATGGAACACTCTGCAGTGCATTTTTCCTAGTGGTAATTGCCAGAGTAAAAGGTTATGTCTTTGGAACGAAATATAATCACAAAAAACAGCAATTGAGTCTGTATAGAATTAGAAATAAATGTATAATTCCAAAGGCATTAAAATAATGTCCTTTCTTCATCTATCAATAAAGAACTAAAAGAAAATGATTGATTGCCAAAATAAGCAAGATGTAATTGCAACTCCAGATACTCATGTGTACGTTATGTGTCCAGCATTGGTATTTGGAAGAAGACTTAAAACTCTTTTCTTTTAAGATGGTGAATTTGGCAATTAAAACCAGGAAATATGTCTTAGGTAGCTTCCATCTGAAATCTCAGTATTTCTACTTTTTTTTTTCATTCTATCCTTTTTCATTGCTTATTTTATACAGACTATAGTGTGTTAAACTTCTTAGTTGCGAAGGAGAAGTGCAATTAGCCACTGCTATAGATTATGTACCAGAACAGGTGGGTAAGACCAAGTCAGAAGTGGTGTCTGCAAGTGCTTCAGTGTGGTATTAGCATAGCACAAGTTTGGTCCAAAGTGACTCAGGAGATGGTGATGTCACTGAGTGCCAGAACTGTGCTCCTGGAAACATTTTGTAATTATTCATTAAACGCATCAAGAACAGGTATAGACATAATGGTTTAGGGCTATTCATGAGCTATTTCTTCTGGAGGAACAAATTAACCCTGTCACCAATACCTATGGGATCAACATATATTTAAAACACGCACACGTGCTGTACCACCCTCTCTATCAGTGAGAACGAGAAAGTGTCCACTGTACCTCTAAGAGCATCACTTCTTGTAAGCTTCTTCCAAGAAAATTTGATGCAGCTTTCATTAATGACTCACCCTCATCCTGATCATATTTCACTGATGTTTATAAAGTTGAGTAATTTTGTAACTAAACAAACTCATTTGAATTAATGCACTATTTTAGGCAATATTTTAACAAAAAGAATGTGTGAGCCTGAGAGCTGACAAAAGGCAAAACGTTGGTTTATTAGAAATGTAAGTAAGGTGATAGTTCTATAGCAATCAGTCGGTAAAATAGGGAAATGAATTCTTGTTCACTAAGAGAAAGTTTGCGCAATGTAACACCAAAGCTAATACATGCTACACGATACATGTTGTAATACTGGGAAATTAGTCAATATACCTTCGTATACTGATAAAAGCAACTCTGTATTTTAAGATCGTGCACTGGTGACGTTACAAGACTTGACCACATGTTAGGGCCTTCCAACCTCCGACAGGAACCTGCTTTTACCAAGCCAGAGGGTAACACGGTTGTGACTGCCTGGCTCCCCAGTGCCTGGAGCATGGGGGAAACTTTACAGGTATTCCTAGTTCAAAGGTGATGCAGAACTTCTCTGAAGTGTTACACAAAGTGTATTCTTTAATTTCATAATGTAATAAAATCTTTGAGGCCTCTTGTCCCCGTGTATTTGAGAACACAAGTACCCTTGGGGCTCCCTTGGACAACTTTCTCCTCAGCCTGCCTTGAGCATCTTACCTGGCAAACTCTAGTACTGGGTGCTCCACTTCAGCTCAGGAACTCAAATGCAGGGAACTCTGCATATAAAACTAAACTTTCTAACAGAGAGAGGTAAAACATTGTAAAAAAATTCAGCTGAAATTTATGCCAGTCAAACCACTGTTGCATTGATTTTTCCTGTCCATTTTACCTATTATATTAATAAAGATATTACCACTGGCTTATTTAAACATAGATCAAAAGATAGTCATTATAACACCGTAACATTTTCTTAAATTAAAATTAATAATGCTTCAAAAAGATTCTCCTGCAAAACTAATTCTGTCATAATTCCAAGCTCCATTCTGCATTATTTCATCTAGTAGCCAGTTCAGGTTCTCTTTACCTGGTATGGTGTACTTCACTGAATTGTTTTGTCAGATGCTGTCAAGCCAACCTACCATTGTTAAAGAAAATCAAACTAAATCATTTTGGCATGAGCCTTCCAGGAATAAGGCACAGAATATGAAGGGTTTGATGAAATCAAGGATTTGATTTCAATATTGTAAAAGACTGCCTGTCAAAAATGCATTACATTCTTTCAAACAATTTTGAATAAATAAACGTGTTTAAAATTGTGACAGTACAATTTAGATAAAGTTTTGGGAGATATTTTTAAATTATAATAACTTGAGGTAAAACAATACTTGGAGTGCTCCTATTTAAAAATAAAAAACCCTCTGAATGCTAATCAAGTAATAAGTTGTATGCAGTACATGGAATTTCAGAACACTTGTATCTTGTGAACACATGGAAAAATTTAATTTGAAAATAGCACGTTCTTATTGTGTAATACTGGATAATGTAAGTTAAGTTGTTTCAGTATTCTGAAGATTAATACAGGATGGTACTGTTAACTTTTAGATTGCATTTGAAGCTTTGTAATATCCTGAAATTTATTTCATAATTAATTTTGGTTTATGGGTTGTTTGACATTATACGAGTATAACATGAGGGCTCCATTCAATTTTTCAAAACTTTAACACTTATAATACAGTGCATCTGCAGTTCCTTGTCAGGAAACAGAACTCATATATTTTTATTTAAACAAATAATTATGTTGTTTAGAAATATTTATACCATAATTGTGTTGTTGCAATGGAAGAACACGCAACAAAGCCATTAATGCAATTAAAGGTCACTGGTACATATTGTAATGGACTGCTCATTGACAGGATCTGTGCTAAGGGTCAGTGCTGCAGCATGAAATGGATTGGCCTTGTTCAGTCTGTAAATAAATGGGTCAATGTATCTTGTATTTGCCAGACAAATAAAGTAGTTGGTATATTCCCGCTTTCTTAGTATTAGAAGACAGGTAGGCTGAAGAGATCTTTCCTAAAAATGTTGGTTGGTAAAGATAAAAAATCTCTATCTACAAGGATTATGTTTTTCACTACAGTAGTAGTGCTTTTTAGACAAAGGTCTGTGGGTATAAGTTAGAAAGATATTGATGGTCGGTTATTAAGAAGCAAAAAGAGTTAAGCACCATATTCACAGCAGCTCTCAGCAGGAGCTGAGTGCCACCTCCATTAAATGCTTTCTAAAATACCACCAAATTTTAATGCAAATATATTTCATAATTGTATAACGTTCTCGCTTTCCAATAAAAAAAGATCTCTGAATTTTATATATCTCTGTAAATGCAGGAAAATAAAAACTAAAGCTTATAGTCACATTTCCTCAGCCAAAGGCCTGTATCATACACGGACCTATTGACATGCATTGACGTAGGAGTTCAGGGCTGTTACTGAAAAGTTGAGAATAGGCATGGGAGATGGACATCCATCTGGATCTTCTCGTCTCAACACTTTGTAATGCTTCTGATTATGGATCTTTAGGTAGAAAGTGATTCAAAGTACTCTGTAAACGAGGAAACTGTAAGATAGCCCCATTGAAAACTTGGAAAGGGTTAAAAAGTCATCTTGTAGCAAAACAGAGCAAAGTGGCCAACCGTTTGCTATGACTAGGAATGTGCTTAATCAAATAAATTCCAAAATGTTTTACTGTAATTTTGCAAATTCAAGATTAAGGTTAACATTCCAGTGATATGAAAATATTAGTGATTTTGGATGAATGTTAATCTGTAAGGAAACCACAAATTTATGGTTTCTTTAAATTTTTCATCTCTACAAAAACTGTTCCGTACCATTTTGCTGATCTATTTATTTTACTGGTTCACAAGGAATACTACCCTTTACTGAACTGTTAACATACAAGAACATTTTTTTATTTTATTTTTATTGAGGGCAACCTAGTCTTGTTATTCTTAGTCTGAAAGACTTAACAAAAGTACCAAACAGAGACAGGAGAAAAAAATATACAAAGCCTGCAAAGTATTGTAGGTGAAGAAAAAAAATGTTCTGTTATTGTTGTGCAAATACTACTTTCTGCTTTGGCCAAATTATGGTGTATTATTTCTAACTGAATTCCAGAGTACTTTTTATTTTTATATTCCTGGCCAAGAGGAGTGTGCAAAGAGTAGACTGTCATAAGCAAAATGGCTGAGGACTACAGTGCCTGAGGCATAAATAAACTTAGATTTTGGTCATGCCATCTTTATTGCTCTCTTTCTCATAGTTGGTTTAGTTGCATGTTTTTGATTTTTTTAAGATTTGCTTTTTTTGGTTGTATTACATATGGTTTTCTGAAGATTCTGTTATCATGCGTAATGCAATTTAAATTTTCTCATTGCACATTAAAACACAACAGATTTTGAAAAACCAAGTGAGACTGTCTCCAAGAAGAAAAATATTATTTATTGTGTCTAAAGAGGTTTTTCTGGCCAACTTAACATTAACATAATATTAACCCCCTTCAGAATAATAGATTGAATTTGAATGCCATTACCAAGCAGCAGTTCAGCTCCCTCTTACCTCATTCCTTCCTCCTGAAGTAAGTGAGCAGTAATTGTGTAGTGTACAATAACTGAAGCTTTGTATTGATGTCCATAGATACATAAATAAATAAAGTGAATTTGGGTGCCAATTTATACCAGCCGTAGACTGCTTGACTTTCAGAAAACAGCTGGTAGCGCTTGCTGAAAATAATTCTCTTTAAATGCCTCATTTCAGGTATTGAAGGTTTGAGGAACCTATGGTTTTTAGCTTATCAAAATACTCTCTCTGGGCTCTTCAGCTTCTTTTACCCTACTTCAAAATTTACCCTACAGCAAAAATTACTGAAGGATTTTTCACTCTGAGGTTTATAAAATTCATGTGTTTACAAAACAGTTACCAAGTGGACTTACCTTTTTCTCCTATTAAACCCCTAATCTTTGGGCAGTAGGTCTGCTTGAGTCATGTTTAGAAGTAAAAGCAGAAAACAAAAATTAAGAATAGTTTATCACTTTTAAGTGGGAGGATGTGAGTATTGCTGCATAAGAGAAGTCAGTTTCGCCTTGCATCCAAATCAGTGCTTGCTATTTTTAAAATAACCCAGTTGCTTATTATTTAAAGTCTTAAGATCTGTAGTAATCTTTGGTAAGGAGCTGTACATGCACTTGTTCTGAAAAAAAACCAGGCTTTGTGTGACTTGCATGTGAACGTTTGAGGTGGACGACTTGGCTATGGTACCTGAGTCTTGAGGGGACTTCTGAAGTCTCCATGATATACCCAGAATATCTACTGGGGCTTTGAATAGAACCTTAATGGTGCATTTGTAAGCAAAATGTTTCTCATGTTTGGATAATAGCTATACAGTGACCTGTATCATCATTGAGTTGGCTCCAGACTCTCCAGCTGGAGGAGGTAAGAACCGTGCAGTTGGCAGAAAGGCTTGGGCTCTCTGAGTGGCAGAAAATCTTTAACACCGGCAATCGCATTCTGTTGTTCTCAGACAAGGATTACAGTGTTCCAGTATCCTTTCTGGACATGCACCCTGACTTTCTTTTATTTGTGAGCCAACACACAATCAGATGAACAAGAGGAAAAGTTTTGCTTGTGTACTGATTCTTACTGGTACTGCTTGATTTTGAGATGGCGTCTACGTGCACCCTGAAGTTTGTATGGTTACCTGTGTATTGGCAGAACGCATAGCACGATATGATGATTTAATGCAATGATCAGCCTTTTTGTTTTACGTCTCATGTATCATATTAGAGCGGGAACAAGTAAAGTAAGGAAGACCTTGGTCTGGGTTTTTTTCTGTCTTAAAGATGTAGGTGTCCTGAATTGGTAGTGCTCACTTGCAGATTGAGAGCAGGAACCAAGTAGGGTATGGTGAAGCTACAGTCTCGGGACTGACCAAGGAAAGTCTGCTCATAGATATAGCCACAGCTTGTACCCATCTTGCTATACAGTATGTGCAATGTATAGAATAAACACATGCCCCAGCCACTTGAGCTGCCGTATGTGAGCAGCGTTTTATTTTCATCACTTCATTATGTGGTGTTATCCATCGGTTGCATCTCTTCTCCTGTTGATTTATTAGGGATTTAGTAATGTGTTGCTTAATCAATAAACACTGTAGTCTCTTAAGTCGGTTATGTCTCAGGTCTGCAATCTAAAGCCCCTGAGGCAACATTGTATACTTCTTAATCAGTACTTCTCACCTTTTGGTATAAGGCTTTGTAATTCTGGGCAGATTACAGGTTTCCTGTGTTGCCTCAAATGCCCTTTCACAAACCTTTTGCTATCAGAGAGTAGTGTGACAGGGGTTATATGAGCTTTTGCTGCTATCAGACAGGGAAAAATGGTTCTCCTTCTAGTACAAGTGTTTATTAAGAGATACGAAGCAGTACTTAATTTGTAATTCTTGTTGCTGTTAAAATAAGGAATTAATAAGAAGGGAATTAATATTTGTATTTAGATGTGATCCTCAATAGTAGCATAGCCATGGGCTGTTTGTGCTTGGTCTACATCATCTAGACTAAAAATAGCCTTCCTGTCATTTTATTGGCAGAGTTTTAGCTACTCCTTTAATTCTGTTTAAAAATGGATAGAGAGAAAGACAGCATAAATATTGAATGTGTGCAGATATTCCAGCAAGTAACTAAACGGAGATTCCTGGTGTTTTGAAGAGCTGTATAGTTAAATGGAATTTACATTTTGCTTAAGTAAAAAGACATTTTGTAAATTATTATCATCTTTAAATGTATTAGGTTAATTTTCATTTTTGTATTTGTATCATTAAAGTAGCTACTTTTAAATATCTGGGCTTTAACATGTATTTGCTTTATATTATTCGTGTCCTGCTTAGTTTTGTTCTTTTTAGGTTTCCTTTACATTTTGATAAGAAATTACCGATGAGGTATTTCATTTCTCATCAGTTAAATAAAAAGTCACATTATTTCTAATTTTCCTTTTAATAAAGTGGGGTTTTGCAGACTAAGAAGACAAATCACTACTGCCTGCTAAAATCTTGAGCAATAGTCTGAAAAATTCTGTTTTGTTATGTTTTCTTTTTTGAAAAGCTGTGGAAACAGCGGAGGAAGAACTGGCTTGTTCATGTTCTGTCTGTCCTAAGAAAATATGGGCTACTTAGGAACTTTCAGGACCACGCTTACAGTATGGAAAAGACACAGTTTGGAGGTGGATTTGTGTCTGTGTTGGTTTCTTCCCGATCTGAAAAGGGCATTCTGGCTTTGAAAAAGCCATGAGAATTAGATTCAGGTTACTGAAACGCCCCTAAACCTACAAAGGAAAATTTTTGCTGTGTTTGTAGAGTAAGGCTCTAAGGTAGGAGGGTTACACTGAAGGGATTTGGTCAGTGGATTACTTATATCCTTATATAAGAATCACTTTTTCCTTGTGTAATCTGAACTAAAAATTATGCACGTACAATGCTCTCGTCTACTTTTGCCTCTCCTGTCTTGCTCATCTGCACCATGGTGTGTATCTGCATCTTTCAGGACAATATTATTCTGCACATCCAGTTGAGGAGTTGTTTGTGCTCACACAAATAGGTGTATCTGCATTATTTTCTTGCAGCATTTTTTCGGGTTTTGTTATTATTTGATCTTCGGGTTTATGTTTGAAATTATGTTGTTACTTTATGAATTGATCCAAAAGATTAGCATTTATTGAAGTGGGAGCAAAGAAGACGTGTTTGAAAGTCGGTTATGTTAACTGCTGCTTTCATGGAAGGTTGTTGGTGTTGTTACAAATGTGATTATGAAAAGAGAAGCAATCGATGTTGCAATTTTTGTATTAGAGTATCTGAAGTAAAGTAAATAGTTTCATCCCATCTGTTGCAAATGCATAGCATTGTCATAGGGGGTATCAGTTTTCAGAACCAATAACCAAAACAGAATATTTACCGGCAAAAATTAGGCGTAACTAGAGTATTGCTATATGTACAATCTGGACATCTAGCAAAAATATTTATAAATAAAGTAGAATTTGTTCAAAGCCAGAAACAGTCAGAGGTCATTTTTATTGAGAGAAGTATCACCGTTTATATGAAGTGTTTAATCAATGAATATTCAAACTATTTTATGAGTATTATTTAAGCTTTTTTTTTCTCAAAGAGGAAGTATAGTTCCATACAGAATTACATTCCTAAAAGATTTACTGTTCTCAGCATAATAAAAATATTGTAAAATTACTTCCTATCTTGAAAAATCAAGCCAGCTATTCTTGTTTCAAGTTTCATCTAATATATTGTTCCGTATGGTTGTATGATAAACACATTATTCCTTGAACAGGAATTAAGAGTAAAGCTGCCAGGAAGGGGTTTTGTTGTCAGAGTAGTTCCCGCCTCATGTTTTGTAAGAGATTTCATGGTCCCATTGTAAAGAGTGGATGATTTAAAACGTGTTCCCAAGATAAACTTTCCCATTGTCATTAATGAGGATGGATAATACTGAGTGACAAGTGCATTAGGAATGACACAGAAAGAGCTGTTAGATTTGTCAGAGCATATCACTTCAGGCAATGAAACTTGAGGACATTCTCTTTTAGCAATTTTTTTGCTATTTATTAGAGAACCAAGGATTGTGATTGCTCACACAGGTGGATTTTACTGTTTTGTTCATTAAATATTTAGGTACCTTTGAAAAGGTAAAGGTGATAAATACCACCATTATACTCCGCTGTGAAGGGTGCCAATGGTTGCTTTGCTTACAAATAATTCAGCAAAACTAATATACCTTTTATTTGTTTTAAAAATGTTTATTTTTAGTAATAATTTTTAATTTGCAATATTTTTACTGAACAGTGATGTTTGAAGTTATATAAGAAGAACTGCTCTGAACTGCCAGAGTGAAGCTTCTGGGATAAAGAAGCTTAGAATTAGGACACTATACATGTAATTTACATTGACTTAAAAAATTGTATTTCTCCATAGAGAAAGGCTTTTTAAATATTTATCTCTGGATAATTAATAATGTATGAGTTTTTCTGGTGTTTAAAATCTTTCCAAACTACAACATGCCTATCAATTTCCATTTTGAACATGCAATTGGTCACTTTTTCGCCTTGATTCATCTTGCCTGGCTGCCAACCAAATTTTGCCTCTGTGTACCTTCTTGACACTAATAATGACTGAGTTTCTGTTCGTTTGCGTGCAAGATTTCCCAAGCGGCAGTTTGGGGCTGGGATAAACTATCTATCATGGTTGCGTACAACTAATCTGCCTCAACCAAACCACCCAATGATTGAAATTACATTTGACAATTCACCTCTCCTTGGCGTGCCTGAGGTGAACATAGCTACAGACCATCCCCGGAAGGGCATAGCAACTCCTCCATATGTTGGGGAGGATCCTTTTATTTGTGTCAGGAGACTTTTAGCAGAGCATGTATAGGCAGAGATTATTTTTTTTGAGACTTCCTTGTTTTCCGATGCATGGCTGCCGCTTTCTCCTAACTGCAGCATTTTGGTTTTGTAAAGCATTTTCTGAGCTTTAATTCATGAAAACTGTTAAACCCTTTCTCTGAGATAAACCAGTGCGATATTGGATGTATAGGAGATGAAAAATTCAAGAGGTATTTAAAACGTCACGTCCTGTTTGTTAGAACGTTATGCTATTAATAGATCAGTGGTGCTAGTCAAACATCAGACCAGATGCCTGGTACCGTGTTGACCTTTACCAAAGATTTCACCTGCTTGGAGCACCTTGATAATACAGAACCTAAGAAAGAATGACAAAGCAAAAATCTGCTTCTGTCATAGAAGAAATCTTTTAATTCTGTTCCAAATTGCAAATTTATTCATATTGTGTATACTTACTGGTTTGAAAAGGTGTCTGTGCAAATACGATCTGACAAAACAGACCCTTTATTTCTGGGTAAGATTGGTCAGTCTTCAGAGAAAAAAGCTTTCTGGGATTGCTTTTTGCTAAGTATTGTCCTTTCTGGATGAAGTCACATTTATCACAATGGTTCAAGTAACAGCCTATGTCATCAGGAGTGCTACCTTTCGTTAGTGATGTGTATATGATTAGCATCGGATATAGTTAATTTGTTCAAATACAAATTTTCTGAATAGTTAGGGTAATAAAATTGTATTTCTAGGGAGATAATTTCTTTGGCATTTTCTCCTATAGTTCCAATATATTGAGTTAAAAGATACACTGTTTTGATATATGGGTCCCTTCCAACTTGAGATATTCTATGATTCTGTGATAATCCAGATAGAAAATACTGAAGAATTGCATTCTGGAGTATGTTTTGATTTCTCACTCTTTTGTGTAACAGTCTGTTTTGCCATATTTGTGTATTTCAAAAGAAGCATAAAGATCCACAGTCAGATTGTCCTTTCAAATAAGTACAGTCCATTCCTGTTGCTGAAAAGGGGAGTTTCAGTGGTGCACTCATAAAGCATGACTATCAACCTAATTTTCTTTCTGACACATCAAGTCATACCTCTCTGCTTTCTTAAAGCTGAAATACATTTTTTCAAGCACTTTCATTCAGCAGATTAAGTTCAAGCTGAATTAATAATCTTTTTTAAATACTTGACAGCTGAATGTAGTACATCTATCTATTTTAGTTGTGGGGAGGAAGCTAAGTAATATGAGTATCATGCTTTCTGTAGCATTTCCAGCCAACGAGTCCTGAAGAATCACGACCCTTTTGAATACACAAATCTTTAATCTTAGTAACCAGCTACTCTGAAGGCAGGGAAGAATAACTCAGCCACACGGCCATGCTCAGTTCACTTGTTACAGTAGCGCTGTACTAAATCTACCCGTAATTTATGTCCTGCTTTCCATATTTATGCATTTATTTATTATAATTAATTTTGTTCTCAACCTTTTTTCTTTGTATCTCTATGGCACAACGCAGTGCCCTGTGTAGATGTTGCTCACACTAAACTAGCTATCATGGGTACAAAAAGCAATATTGCCCTGTTAGACCTGGTAGCCCAAGCAGAGTACCCACTTAACCACAGCAGTTTGCATCATACTGCCTCAACATGTTCTTGTTCTTTGTAGTAACTATTTGATCTGTATGTGATTCCAGAACTTTTGTTTTTTCCCTTGCGAGTAACCATGACTTCTTAAAGAATAACTTCTTAAATTTTTAATCTGGCTTTGAGATTTTCTTGTGCATTCTTTCCTGTGTGCCATCAAAGCTTTATGCTATGACTTGGCATAATAACCTTCCTCGTATATAATAGTTCTTGTCCACATCAGGAGAAACAGCTGTCATAAAAAGAGGGATCTTTTTCAAGCCTATGCTATTATGTATTAAATATCTGTACTGATTTTATGATCTATAAAACAATATTAAAGGAGTTTGGAGGTGGCAAAGGAGTTCCATCCTGTTACCGCTGCAGCACCAAAGAAGTTATGGGAGAGTGATTGGGATTGTTGCGGTCTGCAAATTCATCAACAGTTTGAAAAATGAAAAGTTCACATCCTGTTATTCTTATTAAAGTAAGGATTGGTGCTGGTTAGAGAGTTTCTCTTTAATCTTGCTTAAAACGAGGTTGATGCTGGGTTATCAATAGATTTCAAACATGAAGTATCACAATTCCGGTTACTCAGACATTTTCAATTTTTTTGCAAAAACTTACAAATCTGACATTAGAAGCCACCACAGGTTTAAAATTAATTTAAAAACAAAGAGCATGGCAGTCTGGGATATTTTTACAATATATTTAAATCTAAATCTTGAAACACTGGTGAACTGCTGATTCTTGAAAACATTGTCTATAAAAGAATATTATTTTGCTTATCATGACTTATGAGTACATATCTGCTTGTCTTGATAAATTCCTCTGTGCTGGTCTGAGCTCTTTAGTCACTTCTCAGTGCTTAGGTTTTCTTTTTTGGTTTCAATATTCCAATTTTGATTTCTCAGATAGACAAGGAACTGTCACATAGAAACTATCTAGAAGCGTATGTGACAGCTACTTTCTGAGAGTGCTGAGTGGCAGTGACTGAAAAAGCAGATTGCTGGGTTTATAACATGCAGTTTTATAGTACTCTGATTTTGACTTCTGGTGTGTTCAGCAATATTAATTACCCAAGAATGGTTTATGACTTATGACTTCAATGAAAACCTAAGTTTAGTAATGCATTAAATAAACGGTAACTTGACCCACTACACTTTTTGGGACTAAGTTTGTTGACCACTTCCCAATTCTTAACAGTTAGCCTTAAAATGAAGATTTTTTAATAAATCTATGTATTAAAGTGTTCAAGATACTGTGTTATCTGCACCAATTTTCTTAGCAAATAGATCATAGTGTCCTGATGTGTGCTGATGACTTAGCCTGGTGTATTTACTAAAGATCTGAGTTCGAAATTACTGAAGAGATTCCTTTGGTAGCATTGTAAGCATGGTTTCCTGTCAGTTATTACTTCCTATCACTTAGGTATATCTTGCAGTTTTACATACTTTATTAAACATAGTTATATAGTAAGGTTATTTCATGTATCGTATTAGATATTCAAGAAAGATATGCATTGTAAAGAAAAGGTGAAGCTGTCCAAAATGAGAAAAATTAATGTATTATCTTTTTTAAAAATAAGCAGCAAGCTTTAAAAAAAAGATCTGACTTTTTTTTTTTTATAGTCTGGTCAACTTTCATTGTACACTTAAATTTATTTCATTTTTCTTCTTACATCCAGTTATGGCCTCATCACCAGCTAGTTCTGACCTTATGATCTCTAAATGTATTTATGTGCAATTATAGTAGTCATTGAACGTTACATTTTAAGATGAAAATGCAGTTATTTTAATTTCTTCCAAGCAACTTCTCTATATTAATCTATATTAATCTAAATAAGATCATTAAGTGGCCCTGTATTTACAGGCAGAAGGAAGTTCTTCTAGTAAAAAAAGGATTTCCATGTATTTCTTTCCATTGTTTGAGTCATGCATATTGATAAAGTTTTTATAATTTAAGCATTTCAACCATTGCTGGCATAGACTTTAAGCATTTGTACATTCGAATGTAGCACGCAATATGGCATGTATAAATGGTGTCGTATCTCACTACGTCTTTCCACTGGAATCGGTAGTGCCCAAGCTAGATCGTAAAACTTGTCTATCCTCTTGAATGCCACTCGTGCATGGCATTTTAGGCTTTAATAGTGCAACACCTGTCTTTGAAACATTTTTAATCAATATCAGACAAGACTGTTGGGATACAATGAATGTTTTTATATATGAAGAAGAAATATTTCCTGTTTTGAAAAACGGAATGCAAGTTACACTGGAAAGTTGCAACCTAAATGCATTTATAAAATAGATAACTGTTATGGTACCCTCCTAAAGTATCAAGATGCAGCAAACAGCAGGAATCACAGATTGCTGTGTGGAGGTGGTCACTTCCGTTAGGATGAGACTGTTTCTTGTAAGACCAACATGTGAAAGTTTCCCAAGTTCAAATTAAATATTACCTGAACATTTTTTTGTATATACTGTGTGTGTATACATATTCTTATAGAGTGGAAAGTTGAATTGTAAACTAAATTTATCATAATCAGGCTCTCACAGTACTTTAACGGATTTGGGATTGTAGGTCCTGTGGGTATTCATGCATCCTAGGTAACTACAGCAGTTTTGACAGCAATGAAGCTACCGGTAAGAATTCTTCAAGACATTAAAACATCACAAACAGCAGATAAAGTTGATGCAAATCTAGTCTGTAATTCAAGGAAGGCTTCCCCATCAATTTCCATATCTACATACACTGCGGTGATTCATAACAGCTTTGTTATTGTAGAAGCAAGAAGAGATCATTACAATGCCTTTGTATTACAGAAGCGTAATTTTAAAATCCACTTGAAATTAAATTATTGCTTTCGGAGAGTGAAAATAGAATAGATTTTTAAACTTCTACTTCAAAAAAATAGTAATTTTTATAAAAGAGAATATGTAATTCTCTCTGTCGTGTTGATAGAACTTCATGTATTATCAATCCTTTGAAAAATACTTCATGGACCACACATAATTGCGATTCCTGAGATATGACAGATGTTAAGAAAGTGTCAAGTCAAACTTTTCATTCACTAAAGAAATTATGTAAAAATGTACAAAAAAGTCATTTTGGGTTGGTTTTTTTTTTGCAAGCAGTGAGAGCTATTTACACAAAACTGTCCTGCAGAGACTGCTGATCTGTGAAACTGAGCAGACCTTGTATGTGTTTGTGCAAATGGAATCAATAGAAAGCTGCATGAGCATCCGGTAGATACGGCTATAAAACTCATACCCGTTACTTAGAAAAAATCTCATAGTCTGAAAGTAAAATAATAGCAGAGGCATTCTTTGCCCTTTCAGAGAGCAGCCTGAATCTTAGGGGACTGGATTACAACTACACTTAAAAACAAAGGTACTTTGGCTTGGCTAGAGTTGACCCCAGGAATTCGGCTGATAACTCCTTTTCAGTTTTTTCATAAGAGCAAGTGCCCAAATAGGCATAACAGTAAATGGTCACAATGTGTCAAACATACTGTTTTGTTATAGTATGAAAGAAAGGACATGAATATATCAAGAGAGAGAAACATCTTTTTTGGGGCAAGGGATTTACTGAATTCAGGAAGTGTTTACATACTAGTTTCATAAAGACCTGATCATTGTTCAGGTTATTTGGCTTAAAATACTAATAGTATATCCTAAGTGCATGTATGATAAGACTGTGCAGTCAGTTCAAAATAAAGTTAAGGCACATGGCTGAGAGAACATATGGGACTTTGAATGAATTTTGGGTTTCATCGGGTATGATCTGTGGCAGACGAAACAATACTAATTACAGTAGTGTTCCTCATAATGACGGACTTATACAGAAAAAAAGTATAAAGAGCTTGAAAAAAAGTATAAGAGCTAGCAGAAGAGAGCATAGAAAAAAAGGTGTTGCATTTAATAGAACAACAGAAAAACACCAAAAAAAAAGGTAGCATCCCCTCTTGAAACTGAATAGTGATTTTTCCATCAGAGCAGTTTGTCAATACATTGTGCTCTTGTGATATGTTGCCATGTTTGTGTTTCAAAAGTAATTTTAGGAATCCATTAATTTCTAAAAACAATGTCTTAACATCTTATAGATATTGAACTACTTTCAAGCATTTTCTGCTGAATTTGCAACACTACCATACTTTGAGAGCGCTATTGGAAAACATTTAATTAGCAACTTTCATACTATAAATTTTAATGTTGGGTTGTACTTTATATGCAATTGCAAACTCTGTAAAAACAAAGTAAATAGAACTAGATGTAAAGTGATAAATCAGGCCACACAGACGGCAGTTGTGATGTATATACTTTATATAATGCTGCGTAGTTTATATCATTGGGCTGTGGTCACTGTTTTTTGGTGGATGTTCCTGTTCATCCTGTATTCCTTTTTGTCCACCCACCTTCCTCATCTTTATTCTAAGAATCATGGTAGGAAAATCCAATCTTGCTTTTCAGACAAAGACCCCAGATACTGGAATGCCTTTAGCAGCTGGATTAATGCCTTAACTTCTTTACTGCTACACTTGATTAGCAACCAAACTCTCTTGGCTTGCTATGAATATGAACTCATTAACAAAAGAAAGGCAAATAGTCAGTCTTATGTCCTAGAAATTCAAAGGGGGATTCTCTGTCCTCTGGGATGGAAGTTCAACTGACATCCCAAACTTCAAATCAAGTTGCTTCAAATGCTGTGGGCGCTGCCACTGACTGTTTTCTGAACTCCTTAGCAACATAGAGTCCTTGTGACTTAATAGTGTTGAATTGCCAAAAGAAATGCAATCTCTGGTTGGAAAACTACTGTTTGATGAATTGTTTCGTTCGGCTCCACAATTGATGAAAGTTCTACATAACATTAAAAATTCTAGGCTTATCCTAAGATGTCTTTGCTTCTTCCCAGAGCCCATGAAGACAAAGACAGAAAAAGCTTTTTGCACAGGCTGAAGCCTGTTCCTCATAAATATTCAAAGACTGGCTTCAATCACAAAGAACAGAAAAACATATCAATCCAACCACTTTATTGATACAGGGCTACTGATTCAGGTGTTTCATCACACTGCCTTTCCTCCTTTCAGCAGAAATCTATGAACCGTTTCCCTTTTTTGGGTTTTTCACCTTCAGTCTTCTGCTGCCTTGGCACTCTCTTGGAGAAAGGCCTACTCTCGTTGCGGATTATATAAAACAGATGGATGAGTTATGGACACTGTCACCATTGCCTATTCTGTTCATTTCGTCTTTCTGCTGTTACACAGTCTCCATGTCCTGTAATGCTTAAGGACCCTGATTAGATAAATCTGCTTCAAAAGAAGACAAACCCACAGTCAGTTGGAGTCATGAAGTACCTAAGAATCAAGGATTGTTACTGGAAGGGTTTCTCTGTGCACAACAGTAAGAAGTACGGTGGCCCACCTTAAATTTGCACTTCATTTGGAAATTCAGGTCGAGGATGATGATTCTAGCATTATCTTCTTATTTGTAAAGAGGATTTTTGCTGTGTTTTGGTACACAGGACATCTGCTTCTGTTTGCTTCTTAGTGTGTCATCAGAGATACATTCATTTTATAGGGAGTCAAGACTATTGTCATTGGACTTGTCATAGTCCCAGAAGTTTTTAAAAAGCTACTGGCAATTGTTAGTTGCTCATTTGAAGTAGCAGATCTGCTTTTCACTACATAGATGACTGACTGAGGAGGAACAGTCAAGATACTGCCTGTCATGCTGCAACTTGGATTGGGCAGTAGAGTCTAGACCTAAGGGTAAACAGTCAAGGTATCTTCTCCCTGATGTTTAGGCTATCAAATTTTTTAGGGCAAGGATGGACAAAGTAGTCATAAGACCATACCTTCACCAAGATAGATTTCAGATTGGTTGGGCAGGCAGTTAAGGGCCTGGGTTTTCATTCTATCATCATTCTATAAAAACATATAGAAGGTGATATACTTATGCAATGTCTTCTAAATGATAAGGACATGGTGTGCAAACCTGCATACAATTGATATACTCTTCAGACACTTCGCATTCCAGAAGCAATTATTCCTGTTTCTGAAGCTATGTCATTCAGACAGTGATAGATATCACCCCCTAAATATATAGAATGTATTTCTATTTAATGTGAATCAGTTGACCTTTGGACTGGGACACTGAGAGTTAAGTGGTGGTCTGCTGAATGCTGTAGTCTGCTGGACCCAGACTGGGGCATCAAATGCATCAAATGCATTAAGGGCTATGTAGCACTTGGCTGAATAGAGGTCACAAGCAAAACATCCATTTGCCAGATCTCTGTCCCCATTTCTACCATCTTGCTTGCAGAACCCCAAGATTTTTGGTATCCTAACCATGCCAGGCTCCACACAACAGCACAGATGATGAGTAGATCTCACTGTTAAAGTACGCCTTTTTCTCCCTTGCAAGGAACTTCCTTCTCAGCAGTTGGAAAGGTGTTGTGTTGCTTTTTTGAGTGAACAGGTTCATTTGTTCTCCTAAATCTGTCATCAAAACCTAGATCTCAGTCCCTGTGGTTCTGGACTAATGGTTAAGGCTAAAGGAGTCTCCATGGTCTTATATCTTAGCTGGACAAAAGCTTGCTCCTAATCTAACTCTCCTGGTTTGTCTTTCTCCCTCTCTTTTAAAATGCTGTTTTCTAAGACTACCTTCTTCTCCAGCAGCCCCTCAGGAACCTTCCATCTTTTTTCTCTATATGGTTGCCTTCCTCATCTTTGCCAAGCCCTGCATCAATCAAAAACTTCTTGTTCAACTGAGATGTACAGGAAGAGGAAAAACCTTGCATTTTCTCCAATTCCTTTTGCAAAGAGAAGAGAACAAGGAAAAGAAAGGCAATGTCAGGAGAGAAAGCTGGAAAAGAGTGCTGCTAGTCATGACTTTTGACTCTGTTTCCCACTACAGGTGAGACTGTGCAAAGAAAATTAATTGTACTGTGGAGAAAGCTACACGTACATCTACACACACACACTCTGACCCTATCTCTAATCCTTTGGCTGCAGCAAGAATTGTGTTTTACAGCTCTGTTAGGATGAGGCTGGGAGAGCTGTTCAGGCTAACAGTGTCAGTCCTTATCTTCTTAAGCAGAGGCAAAAGTCAGTAACTTGCTGTGTTAGGATTTCGTCAACATAGCCTGAGTCTTCAGTTAGTTCAGCATGCAAGTTCTATGAGAGAAAAGGTTTCCACAGAAGGTGAATTTTTTTAGGAATTGTTGAAAGAGTATAATGAGATAGTTTTGTGAATTTTCATATGCAGAGCATCCCAAACCTAAGAAGAAAAAGCAAGAAATAGATTTCACAAATAGAGAGTAAGTATGCTGCTGTTTAAGAAGTGGTATATAAAGTGATGTTAAATTGCAAGGACCTTGAAAATTAAGAGATGTGGTTTGTATTTGCTTCAGTAGTAAAAAATGGGATAATAGAAGGGCAGAGGGCAGTGGGTATTCCTGACCAAAGCACTGGGCTAGGAAAATAATCTTTGCAATGATGTTTAGAATATGCCTGGATTTACCAAGACTATAAAGAAAAAGACTTAAGAGAACTAATTCAGGTCTTGACAAGGGAAGCATAAAAGATCTGGACTGAGGAGAAAAGTTACCTATTAGGAGTGTTCTAAGGGAAGAAGTATTGCTTTCTTCTTAATTTTTATGATGCTATTTAACTTTTGAGAAATGAACTCTCACAATGTGAGTTTGCAGTGTCTAAATGCTAGTGTTACACTATTATGAGCTACCATATTATCTCTTTAATTAAATCCCCTTGTATCCATTATCATAGGCAGTATTAGGAAAGTCATGGATCTGTTGAGGGGTTTTTGATACTTCTTCCACTTCTTGTTTTGGTTCCTTGGTTTGACTTAGCTTTCAGCTGCTGAATTCTGTGCAAGAATACTGCGAATATTCTGACTGTTAATGTAAATTTGATTGAGGTCTCATCTGATTTAGAAGTACAGTTTTCATGAAGAATGTTTTCACAAACACACAACAACCAATGTCAGCTAGATCTATGTGTCCTGGTAGCTGTAACATAAATGAGTCATAAAAAGCAAGTGACATAAACAAGCAATGTAGTTGATTTTCTTCTTGATTGGACTATAAATAATACTTGAAGTGTATGATTTCAGAACCCTGTGGACCAAACTGTGTAAGAACTAGTAAGAATATCAGACTTAGCCCTGAAGAATTCTGGTGATATATATACCGCTGCCTATACCAAATGGCAGAGGGTAGCATTATCAGGCTGAAGTTCATCATGGACATAGATTAAGGTATTCTGATTTAACATTGTGAATCAGCCTTTTCTTCTAGATCTCTGCCTTTAGAAGAGCTGTGTTTTGACTGTAGACAGTTTCCATGTAGTCATTCACTCTCTTTGGTAGTCTGTGTGGATGCTTCCATGCTCAGCTTTGTCGGAAACTCAGGTGAAGCCACAAAGTTGTCTGGAGTGTGAATCAGTTGTGTCATTGCGTGGTGAAGTGTGTGGGAAAAGATAAATCACTAAAGGTTCTTTTGGGTGTAATGGTTTCTATATTCTGTATGAGTTTTTCCTCTAATCTGTATGGCATAAATGTAGTGAGAGGAAATGACAGAGTAAGAAATTAAACGGAACTGAGATGACAAGGCTAAACACTTGTTGGGGTATGGAAGAGAAGAGAAATGAAAAAAATACTGGGTTCAATGATTTATAGTTAAGAGGTGATGACAGAAGAAAACACAATGCAGGGGAAGAAAGTGAGGACATAGGGAACAACCAATTCAAGGCGTCAATTAATATGATTAACTATATACCAGGTTTTTAATTCATTCTTTTCTAACAGTGTCAAGGACAGGTTTTGGGTCACCGTGCCTAGCAGAAAGGTAGTGATTGTAATTCACTGAAGACAAGGTGGGTAGTATTTTTGACCAGAATGCCATACAACCTCAATATTTGAGAACAGTTGTTCTGCTCAGATGTCTTGGTTTGTCTAGTAAATTTTTCTAGATTTGTCAGATCTTTAGAAAAAGCAAAGTGCTGTCTCAGTGGTTTTAAATTAATTTGTTCTCGCAACTGGGATTTAACAGTTCCTTTGAAGCAATTATTATTTTAGTACAAGTGTATATGAGATGCTACCTGTCAATGAGTACTTGGGGAATCCTCAGTATGCAGATCACTGACCTGATAAACTGTAACAGCTCCATGGGAGTTGTTATGGTCTGTCGCATCAATGAGTATTTAGGGACTCTTTAATATGTGGATTATTAGGACAGTAAAAACGTCTGCAGCCCATTGTGTCAGTGCAGCTGTTCCACATGAGCGTTAAGATATTAGACAACCTTACAGAACATTGTAGAAAAGTAGTTGACTAAGCTCACATAGTAGCCATGATTTTACATTAAACACGTGGGTTTTTTTAACATTTTCCTAAAATCAGAAATATAGGCACTAATCCTCATACTAAACTCATTGAGTTTTGAGATTGCATTTATAAAAATTGCCATTTTTCAGTTACACATTGAGTGAACAAAAAATTCCCAGATTAAATTCTGTGCTGATTCCTCCCTACTTTTTTGTCTGCAGTTTAGGAAGGAAACAACAAAAGTAGAAATGTCTATCCAAAGAATAGACCAGGAATAAATTATCACATAAATAATCCAACTTTTGTAGTGGTTTTCTAAGGTAAAGCAAATTTGCTACCTAACATGAACGGATCCATATATGAAGTTGGATTCTTCATATTGATCTCAGAAGTATCAGAGATTTGGTTAGATTTTGTCTTGATTTTTTTTCTTTGCATTTTCTTTTATAAATGAAGAGGGATTACTGACTTCCTTAAAATAAGATTCTTATCATAAGGACATGAGTAAAAATGGTGTTAGACAGAACTTTGTAACCTGGTATTGAAATGCAAAATTTGAAGAGTTTAAAGTAGTTGTGTGAGAAATTTATACAAGAAAATGCTTGTGATGTTCATAAAGTCTTGCTTTATCATGTTGTGTGCATCTTCATCCAGTCAGATCACCAAACCTTATTTATTTGAAGCATTCTTATAGGCTGTACTTGCTAGTGTAGTTAAAAATTATTTTCCTTTTTTTTTGGAGCAGTGCTTCAGACACTGTTTGAGATGCTGGAGTATAGTAAATTTTATATTACTTAGGAATAGTTTGGCTTTTCTTGTTTGACACAAATTCATTTTTGAATGCTACACCAAGGAAATCAGTTTCACAGGTCAGGAGGGCCCCTTGTCAGGATGTACGCCAGGTTTGTATCAGCCACTGTTGTAAATTAAGCAGAAGTTTAGCTGCTTCAGTGTTTTAATGTAATATTGTTAACATTTGTTACAATATTCTATACATAAGAAGAAATATATAATAAGGTAATGCAGATGCCAAAACTGCAAGTATGTAATGTTAATGTAATGTATTAAAGTAGAATGTAGGACCAAAGCCCTTCATTTTTAAAGACTTATTGCAAATTTTGCCTCAATTTTTTTCTCTAGATAATTAATATGAGAAAATGCCTAGTACTGAACTTAAGGGGAAAATTTTTAAATGGTGTTTACTTTACTGTGTATTTACATCTAAAGGGATGTTGTATAGATGAAGCATGAAATTGCAGGTTTTGATGTCAGAATTTTAAACATGATTTTTCCATTTGTCAAAACCTGAACTAAAAATGCAGTTTTCAAGTACATGCCCTGAAACTGCTGAAAAGCTGTCTGGTTTGTATTGGTCCCTTTACTACTCCGTATCTGTCACAGGGGAAAGTGTGGGAACATGAGGAGTACACATTCATGCTCGTACTATTAGAAGAAATCCACTATAAACATCCTCAAGGAGTCTGTAAATGTTTCCCCAATGTTCAAAACACATCTTAAGCTTAATGTTTTAAGTGTACGAGAGAGAGAAAAATAGTGTGTCTTACTTGCAATCACATTTTGTTTTTAAAAGTATTCTATCTCTTGTCATTCTTTGTACAGTCATCCAGAACAGTTCAATCTATTTTCCAGTCAAATTTAACACTGAAGTAATTATGCAATTGCAGGTTTAGTTTTATAACTGACAACAGTGGCTGGATTTGTGAGCTTTTTTCCCAGTTTGCTAATAAATTTAATTCGAATTTTGCCCTTCTGAATTCAGATTTGAAGAAGCGGAAGATGTAGTGGTAGCATTTTAAGCACTGAGTGCTAATTTCTGCCTCTTAAACTGAGGAAAGCTGTGAAAAGCAAAGACTTATTAGGAGGAGTTGTCAGCATAAGTTTACACCTTCAATATACACTGAGGCTCCCAAGGTTTCTGAAATTACATTTCTTACTTGAAAAAATATTCCATTATATCTATTACTAATACTCTTAGAAAAATAACATATCGTGGTAACTGTATACCAAATAAATAAAAAAATAGATGGGAAGTAAGAACAATAAAATATTAATAAAAGGAACAAGTTCCTGTGACTGCTAGAATGATATGAAATGATCACATTAAGCAAATTATCAGCTCGCTACTATTGTTTGGTCTTTGCCCTTGGAAGGGAGGAAGAAACATTAATTGCAACTGAAGATGGTCTTCCACTCACCTCAGTAGTAAGGGGGGCAGCATATACAGGCTTGGTCGTTATCTTACCCTCACTTTCCTTACATTTCCTTTAACCCAGGTAATGATTTTGACTTCCAATGCCTGTGATGAAACGGTGATTTTGCACATTGCAAATTTCAAAAATAGACTAGATCAAATCTAATGAATTTGAATAGTATCAATTACTGCTGAAAGATTTCTTCATTGCCTTTTCCAGAGACTCACCCGATTTGCTTTAATTTAGGTTTCATGCTGCTTTATCATTAGGTGGTTCTCCCAAAAGAGATCTTCCAATTAACTTCCCAGTATTTAAGGTCTGTTTTTCACAAATTATCATGATGATAACACATTGTCAGTCAGCTTACTTGGTGCATATACTGTTTCAGAATGTGCATACAAGCTGTATGGGCTGACAGTTGAGAGTATCCATAGGGTGTTTGTCTAACAGAATTCAGAAATGCATGTGTGAGCCCTGCCTTCTCCAAATACTGCGTACACTTTCACAGAAGGGGATGTGTATATCCTTTCTGTACTTCTTATATACTGCGTAACTGAGACAGAGGTAGTAGCTCTTTTTGTAAATGTCTTCCAGGTCAACCTGCTCTCTTTTAGAATCATAGAATCATTTAGGTTGGAAAAGACCTTTAAGATCATCAAGTCCAACTGTTAACCTAGCACTGGCAAGTCCACCACTAAACCATGTCCCTAAGCACCACATCTACACATCATTTAAATACCTCCAGGGATGGTGACTCAACTACTTCCCTGGGCAGCCTGTTCTAACGCTGGACAACCCTTTCTGTCAAGACATTTTTCTTAATATGCAATCTAAACCTCCCCTGGCGCAACTTGAGGCCATTTCCTCTCATCCTATTGCTTGTTACTTGGGAGAAAAGACCGATCCCCACCTCGCTGCAACCTCCTTTCAGGCAGTTGTAGAGAGCGATAAGGTCTCCCCTCAGCCTCCTTTCCTCCAGGCTGAACAACCCCAGTTCCCTCAGCTGCTCCTCATGAGACTTATGCTCCAGACACCTCACCAGCTTCATTGCTCTTCTCTGGACACGCTCCAGCATCTCTATGTCTTTCTTGCAGTGAGGGGCCCAAAGCACTCAAGGTGGGGCCTCACCAGTGCTGAGTAGAGGGAGACGATCACTGCCCTAGTCCTGCTGGCCACACTATTCCTGATACAACATGTGGCAGCTTTTTTCATTCCCTCAGAGATCTGTGACAGTCTTCCCTTCCATCCCTTCCATCTTCTTTCTACCTTAGCTAATTACTGGGTGATCACTGGATACTTTTTCCCTAGAAATATCCTCCCAATATTCCCCAAAAATCTCTTCTTTTGAGACCACCACATAGCTTCTTTTTGTATGGTAGGGAGCAAGCGTTATGGTAACAATGATGCTTTGTGAGAAAGGCTGCTCAAAGCCCCCATAATGCAGATGTTCATGGGGATGGGAATTCAAAGGAGAAAAAAGAAGCACCTTACACTGTAACTGTTTCTCAGGTTTTATTGTCAAATAGACATTCACGTTTTCAAGCATTCTGGAGTTGAGAGAAATTAAAAAGGTAGGGTACCGCTTTTATGGCTTCTGCATAGCATGCAGTGATAACAGCATTTATATGTGGTGCCATGACTAAGGGTGAAATCTCCCTAGATAACATTTGTCTAGGTTATCACAGAGTGAAGTATGATAGATAACACACCTTGATGAATAAACCATTACAGGTAATTAATCTTTTCTTTCTTCTATTTTCCAAACACTGTGCAACATAGCTTTTAAAAACAGAGAGCCGTTTCCACTGAGAAATGAAAACTGTTAAACAGATTATGAACTAGGTGACAAATTTGTCATCCTCACATGGATACTTGATACCTATGCTATTCTGTGTAACAACAAAACTACCATTTATGCAAATAAGGTGAAACAGCCTTTGTATAAGTTGAAGTTGCAGATCAGAGGCCTTGGAGTCATTTGTGATTTCGTCTGTGTGAAAGCCTTCACGTTTGAAATGAAGTCCACATATGAACCTATTATTTGATCACTGCACTTCACCATCTAATGTTGCTCTAGTAAGGCAAGATGACAAAATATCTGAATAATGTGTGTGTTTCAAGGTGCCTTCATTTCTGTTTATGTATGTACAAAAATATATTTGTGTAATGTGTATAAAGGATTTTAATAAATGCTTGAAAATGGATTTCTTAATATGCTCATTATGTTTCTGAGCCTGCTAATTCTTTAAGGAAATGAAGAAAAAATAATGAAATGATGTTACACAGGTACTTAATTTTTTTTATCTCTGATACTACTCTGGTAATTAATGTCTGGTTTATGCAAACTAGACGATATCTCTTACTGGACACATTACTGTCAAGAAAATATTACTTGCCTTAATTATCAGTAATGAAGCAGGGATAAGCTGCTCACTTAGATATAATATATCAAATGACCTTTTCAGCTAGAGGTTGTGATGAAAGGTATCAGTTTCACAAATTATGCCTCATTCAGTTTCTGGCCTTTGTCTAGATTAATGTTTTGAGGATGAGTTTTAAAGTCAGACATAAATTGTGTTTGGTGTTTAAAATTGATTTAGTGTCTTGCTTTTAGTACATCATTTTCTCTCTTATAAATTACACCAAGCCTCATTTTTATCTTCATGTTTTATTACGAAAGTCAATAGTTAAGTCTAGTCTTGTCTTATTAACTCCTGCTGTATATTTTGACAATAGTAACTGGCAGGGGAAAGCTTAAATAAGTGTTTTAATGTGAAGGTGTATCATGGTTTTTAAAACGCTTGTCTTCAGTTATGTTTATTTTTTAAAACTTTTCGATCAAAGTTTTTGTTTCCTAGTTCTTAACATAGAAACCATTTTTAAAAACATAATCTTTCCTAACTGTTATTCTAGTTAATGTTATCAGGACTGAAATGGGTAACGTTCACCACTTTCCACTTTTTCCTTAATCTGTGCTCTACAATATGATCATCCCCAAAGTATCTGATTAATTGTATAACTGTGACAGTTTTGTGTACAGTGAATATATACAGGAAGTGTTTCTCCATGTCCTTAATGACTCGGGTCCAAACAGACTTCCCCTGACGTAGCCTGTTTGGGGAACAGTTTGCATCCACGACCTAGATGTGATTCAGATTCTTTTGGCTGATTCAGCAGGGACATCAAGAATGAATCTGACGGTCCGTTTAGTCTGAAGGGTGAAACAGTGCAGTGATGTTTAGTAAATTTTAAAATGCCAATGTACATTAGTACCTTTTACAAAATAAGTTCTATTTTGTTCTCCTCTTGTGACTAATTCTGTAAGAATTCAATCATATTGCAGTGCTTGTACATCCAGCATACTTGGTTTCTGACATTTGGGTGTAATTCAGGAAAAAGTCCATAATAAAGGATCACTTGCATCTGTGCTGATATATGAAAGGAAGATGTGGCATGGTCATACATCAGCTCTGTGTGCTACATATTTACCATTTAGAATTGTAGTTGGTCTGCACATGGTAAGCAGTATGTCCGTGAGCCGATTTAAGCAGTAAGCGTCAACTTTGATTCCTATGGCCAGCATTTTAGTTGGTTCCAGTATAGTCTATTGAGCTCTCGTAAATAACTAAACCCATGGTAGTAGTTAGTGTGAGTGTTCCTTAGGTCTCAGCTCAGGTGTGAAACCGCTCCTCAGTCTTCTGACATGCAGGAGTGGAGGTGACAGAGGCACCAGTCTTTAAAGACTTCAGATTTCTAATTCCCTTGAAGAAGTTAAACTTTTAGCCTGTGTTGAACGGGGTGAGATGGTTATATCTTACCTTCTTCATGGTAAGACTCACACTGTCCTGTTCTCAGCTTGCCTCTCTGTCCTTAATACCATGAGAGAGTCGGGAAACACTGCCTTTTATCAGAACTCTCTTCAGTTTAACTTGACAGAAATAAACCTATCAATAATAGAGGCAATTGCTTAGATCCACAGGGTGATTTTGAACAAAATAAACCCCACAGACCTCAGACTAAACTGCAAGGAGAGAGGACAAAGCAAATGGTTCTTTAGAAAGCCTGGGAGATATTAAGTTAATTGGTGTAGCAAGAATTAATCAGCTGATCCCAATTCTACTTGCCTCAACCAAAGAAAAGGTTAAGGGTCTGATGCAAGAGGAAGCAGCCCTGTTTCTGTCATGAATGCATTTTTTAAGATAGCTTGTTCCCCAGCCTGGACTGTCTGTAATCTCCTGCTATTTAGTCAAGATTCCACTGCTCTTCAGTGTGGACAGAAGAAATGTTTCTACATTTTGTAGTGTTGGTTCCAGAGATTTTGACAAACTGCCATCCTTTTCACAGGAAAGAGGGAATATGATGAGTGCGGTGCTCTTTTTTCCTTGTCGTAATGCTATAATGTAAGTGTGACTGCTTTTAAACTTGGCGTTTTTGAAATTTATTTTTAAAATTTTAAATGGTCACTTGGGGTTTCTTTTACTGTTTTAATATGTCTCACTTTTCAAAAATTATTAGTCTAGCATGAGAACAGCAAATTGTGTTCAATTTAGGCTTTGAACTGTTTGATACAGTGTTATATTAGATGCAGCCTTGATTTAAGATACACTGAAAAAACTTCACTTCAGAAATACCACCCTTTGGACCATGACATTTCTTGAAATGAGGTTAAGTAATTAAACAGTAAGTGGGACTTTAACAGTGTGGTTATTAGGAAGACAGCAGGAGTAAATGTAAATTAAATCATATTCTTCTTTGTCAAACCCTTTTATTGTGTTCAGAAACAATGAAGAGAGGAATTAAAGTATAGCTACAACAAATTTAAGTGTTATCAATAGTGTGTCAAAATGAGTTGAAATCATTCATATGAACTAAAAGAGCACTTAAATATATTTGGAACCAAAGCCATTTATTTAGAAGACTGTAAACAGAGTGGAAAGAACTGGAGATAAGCAAAAAAAATAACCCAAAAAACCCCACACTTACCAAGTGAAATAAATTGAAAAATTGTTGGAGATACTGGATAAACTAAAAAGTTAATTTAAAAAGTGGTGACTGAATTATTAAGTAGTAATATGCTTAGTACTACTTACTATATTAAATAGTAATATACTTAATTATTAGGTAGTAATATACTACTTATTAATATGCTTAATAATACTACTGTGTTAAGTAGTAATACACTTATACTCCACACTTAGAGTGTGGAGATATCAAATACATGACATCATTTGAAATTATGTAAATAAGTAAAATGAAACACCTCTAATAATACAGTTAAGCCGTTTCACTCAGTTCCTTCCACTGCTTCACTAATATCTACTTCATTCAACTGTTTTTCAACTTCTTACATCAGCTGCTGTGTTTTTACTCCTAATCTCTCCTTAAACTATATCACTGCCAAAATGGACAAAGAGATAACTAATAAATTCAGTGATCATAATTTAAGGTAGGTGGCATGAACATTCACTGGCAAGGGAGTAAATTTCCTAACGTGTTTGTGGATCTAACAAACTCTTATGTGTGTACTCTCTCTCCCACTCTGTATGGAGGATTCATATTATTAGTCTTTTTTTTCCAGATATCTGTAATATAAGTAAATATTTTACACTTTATGTTTTCAGTTTGTTGTACTAGGGTTTCAGTAGAATATGGCATTAGTTGGCTTGGACCAATGCTTGAAAAGATGTATAAAGATATTCTGATCCGTGCTGCAAATTAGGGCCTAATTAATTGATCACCATTTGTATTTACAAACCAAAGTCCATTGGGCTGGACTCTGAATCACTCCCTGAAAAATCCCTGCAAAACATTTTCCGTTTGATGTTTTGGTTAACTGAACAACAAATCTTTTCCCACTGATCAGTCCTGTATTCCTGGTACAATTTATATATCTCTTACTGATAATACCTGTGACTAAAAACAGTCAAAATGCATAGAGATAGTGAGAAGGTATTCACACTGTAACCTTTCCTTCAGAATGAATTGCAGAAAATTCTTACAGGTGTACCTGTAAGTCTTGAGTGGGAATGGCTCTTGGACCTTTCTCAAGATTAACTGTGTGGAAACTTGTCTGCCACCTGGAGCTCTTTGCTGGGCGGAAATGTAAGCTTCGTGAAACACTTTCTCTGCAAAACATTTGCTGTGCCTTGCTTCAGTCCTGGTTCACACGCCAGCTACAAAAGGCAATCGCCACCCAGACCAGAGAAACACTGAAAACCTTCACTGTATTTAAAAACTTGAAGGAACCTATGCTGCTTTTGTGGTTACGTGGGGTGGCTGTTTCATCCACTCCAGCTCCAGCATAGTGGCTAGAGTGCAGGTTAAATAGCCAACGCCAGTAACTAGATTAGATATTCTCAACAAAACTTGACCTTAAGGTAAAAGTCAGAGTGGTTCACTCTCAGCTGGCCTCAATCTACCCCCCTGCCTGTGCACCCAGAATTAACTACAGAACTCCTGCTGATGTTAAAGTTAATTTAAATGTAAATCTAGATTAATCCCAGATTTAATCCCATGATCAAAACGTTGCACGTTACACACATTCTACTTCTATAATACTAACCTGAGACCTAAGTCTATCATCTTACTCCAGAAAAGTTATTTGCAAGAGTAGTGGACTATTTAGTAGTCCACAGAACTATACAAGTAAAAAATTCAGACTTTTACTGCTGAATAATAACTTTACAAGGCATCGTATCGTGTGATTGTTGTTTACTTTAAAACATAAAAAATGGAGAAGTAATAGTAACAGTATGCACCCCAAAAAAGAAAACATGAAAATAAAATACCACATCAGAAAGGAACGTTTGTAATAATGAGATTGAACTTGTGGGTGTATTTTAACCTCTATGATATTACTTTGAAACCCTTGAAATGGGATTACATAGTGACAAAAATGATGGCTGTATTAAGTGATTGCTTTGTGAGCAGGGGTAGGTTATGTTTACATGTGTACTAATAGCATAGAGATACATGGAAAACAAAAATAATAAAGATTTGAAAATCACTTCAATATTAGTAGATTTAATACAATGTAGAAGTCTTCAGTCATTGTACCTGAAAAAATGAACATACATTTCTGATTTTCTGCGATTTTCTGCAATTTTCTGTTTTCTGATACTTATGGATGTTAATATGTTTTCAAGTCTATCTTCTAAATATTTTAAACATTATTACAGCACTGGTTAAAATATACCCAAAGGTGTTTGATTAGATGCTTTCCAAACTATAAAATAAATTATATCGTGAAACTCATTACATTTTTAATTTCATGATTGCTTCACAATAGTGAGATAGTAACATTTTGGAATATTGCATTTCACTAGGTACCTTTATTGGATTTTAAGCTATTTTTTACTGTGAGCACTATCTTGCATACTCAGATCATTAGTTAACTTACATATATGATAGTAAATGTTCATATTTTATTTACAAATTTGCTATTATAGTAACCATAGATAGAAACAGGGCAAAGATCTGCTAAGAAAAAAGGCTGATAATGATGAATCAAGAAATTACAAAATACATGTAAGATGAAACTTTAAAAGATGGTTAAGTAAAAGAAGCAGGTTCAATGAGGGCTTCATATTCTACTTCATTTCAGAATAGCAAAAATTAAAATAAGCTGATACTGGCTGTATGTTCGGATTGATTTCAGGATCAGTGAAGCATTGCTACAATACAGTGTTAGTAAAAACAAATGCAGTTTCAAGATTTAAATGGAACATAGTGTTATTTTGAGGAAGGGAATAATACTCAAAATTTGAATTTTAATGGCAAAATACAATATATGATACATGTGATACTACGTGAAGTTAGTGGAAATTGATGGCTTTCAGTAAAAAAACAGCCCTTTAATCTAGAAGAAGGTACTGGAAACAAATTAGTTACGCAATTAAAGCAGTTGTATAAATGAAAATAGTGGTCAAAATTATAACAGAAGATAATGCTGATAATTTTGTCAGATATCTTTCCATTCCTAATAATATGTTTTGTTGAAAATATTAACAAATATTGGGGAAAGAGGGTGTTTTGGTTGCTTGTGTAGGAGGTTGTATTGTCAACAGCTCAAAAAGGAATCAAAAATTTCTTCGAAGACCTATTAAGGTCTCCAACAGAAATTTTACATTAGCCTTTTGTCTTCATTTAGCTGTAGTTTTCAGAAAACTCTACCAGAGTAAAAAAGTCTGATCTGCTTTATCTCTCAAGATATATGCTGTGAAACTTTTATTTAGGCTTGTCTTCAAAAGTTAAGTAAGTACGGGTTTTCAAGAATTTCTTTTCCTCTCCTAACCATAAAGATCAAGAGAAGCCAAACTTTTCAACATATCTTTGAGAGGTATAATGTTCCTGGTTGTACAGGAGGATGAATAACTTGTGTTCTAATGTCCTTGTTTTCTTGATCTTATCTTTTTAATACTTAGTGATGGTGTCACATAAATTTGATCTGTAATCACAGGGGAACCCTAAGTGTTGATATTTAGCCTGAACCAGTAAGCCAAATAAACCCCAAACATCTGCATTCTGTGACTCTCCATGCCACGTTCTGAGGGAATGGGTTTGAAAAGAAGTTATATGCAGGTCAGCAGAAGTTGCCTTCACTGAGGAATGTGCAGCAAGTCTACTTATTCTGTTATTTGCCACAGATAGTGATGGACTTGGCAAATCTCTGTCAGAAAACTGGTCCTTTCCATCACATTGGGATTCAAACATTCTGCCAGTATGTTTGTCCATCCCAGGATGTAAGTCTTTCTGGCTGGTGCCAATTAGTTTAACCCACGAGGTGGCAAATGGACTAAATTGCTTCAGTAATTTCTACCTTGTTATCCAAGTTGATGGAAGATTCCAAGCTGTTTTTTTTATTATTTGTTGTACTAGAAGACACATGAAAATATACATAATGTTTCCAGAGTTCAAAGGAAGAGCAATTGTAATAAAAGACCTTTCATCCTAATTCAGTACTCTTTATGGAAGTGTCCATTGAATTGAATGTTGCATAGCTTGCAGCAATAAAATGATCTTGCTCCAAAGATATTTTCATTCTGACTAGACACAGAGCTGAAAGAGAGACATCTTACAAATGTGGAGACACAAAATACTAGTGAGACAAATTTTTGCAGTTAGTTTTTGCAGAGCTGGAAACAAAACCAGGAACTTCTCAGGCCACGTCTGATTTCTTCACAGGAAAAAAAAAAAGTCTTTACTTCCTACTGCACTCTTATATACTTCAAGTTCCCTAACAGGGGTTGTATGCTGTATATTGACATCAAAACTCTTGCAATTGTGCAAGAGCCAAAAAGCTTATATTTAGACTGAACTAGTAAGCCATGATTTCATGAGTCTAAAAATGCCTCTAAAAGCAGCTGTATATTCCTTGGCAGGACTTGTCCTTCAGAATTAGCATCTAGCATTTCAATTTGGCCTCAATTAAAAGTGTATTTACATGTGAGCTACAAAATGGGCCTGTTTAATTGATTTTTCCTTATGTATTATATAAACAATGTGGAGAAGTATCTGTGGAACTGTTTTGTTAATAAAATTTCCCAAATGCTCTTTTTCCCCAATATTACACTGTATTAGTTGAAGCCTAAAATGAAAGTGTGCTTCATTGGTGCCATATTAATGATACCTTTATGACTACATATACTTAAAAATATAAGTTAGAAAGAGTATTGGTTAAATATTTTAAATAAGTCTTTATAATATTGTTTGAGCAATGTCAAATACAATTTTTATTTTAAAAGATTTTGTTGGAATTTAGTCTTTGAAAATATTAATAACAGCTTACAGCAGGTAGGCTATGAAATAACACTGTATGCTGTCTATTTAGTTTCTGGTTGAAAAAGCACAGCAGTACTTTAGTTCATTACCTTTGAAAAAAACAGTAACAAGATAATACAGCTGCCTCTGATTAAGATGTAAATTCTTTCTAATTAGAATGTAAATTCTTACATTTAAATGAAGACATCAATTGTCAGGATGCCATATGATATCTTATTCCACCTTGCCTGAATGAAGCCCTCACTGTTCATCTATGGCACTAAAATAGTTTTGCAATCCCTTTGTTCTCTGATTCTTGTAATATTCTCTCTTCGTGTTCCCTTTACACATTGCTTTTGTTTGTTTTCCCCCTGCATCTGATATTGTTGTGTCTTGGGATTTTGCAGAAATTTGGAATGAAAATTGAGTTCAGTCAGTGCCAGTATTTGCTTGTGCCTCAATTACTTCTGCTGAATTTTCCTCAATGCAAATCAGGCAGGTTGCATAAAGTGGTGCATGTATTTGAAATAATTAATTTTCTGTAAAATGATGGATCAAGTCCAATCAACCTTCATGAAATCTAAATAAAAGAATAGAGAATTAGAAATTAATTAACATTTTGTGTTGCTAATACTTTATTATGCAGTCTAAACTATAAATAATAAGTTTTATTTTTGAGCATAACTTTTTATTATGAACTGTTGATAATAACCTTTGACATAATTATCTTGTTAAAATATATCAGTGTAAGTATAGTAACCTAAATTTAATGTCATGGAAGGCATTGTAAATTAATAACATTTTAAAGTAGAAAATTACAGGATACAGAGAGTTAAAGAATTGACCCATCAATTATTTTTGCATGTAAAACTCTTCTGCAGACTTAAGACAATATGTGTCTACCAGTTGATTTTAAAGTGTTTCATTTAATTGTTTTATTAAACCAGGCCATAACACTAAATCTTGTTGACTGAGAACATTTCCTTGGGTTTTTTTTTGTTGGAAGGCTGGTTTTAATCAAATGCTCGCGTAGGAAAAGTTTACGTTCTTCTTACAAACACATGCCTGCTTGGGGTTGGAACTTGATGATCTTCAAGGTCCCTTCCAACCTAAACCATTCTATGATTCTTTTCCCCATTTATGAGATGTATTAATTTTTAGTATGTATTTTTTATGGAGTGTTTTGTGCCAGTGAGGTTCTTCACATATCAGACTTGGTCATGGGTAACGACACCATTTTTGGTAAAACAACACAAATCTTAATATAAATGGCAAAAGGTATTTTGAGCTGACATAGATATGTAAGTGTTCTGTAAATATTATT
This sequence comes from Pluvialis apricaria, assembly GCA_017639485.1. Classification (NCBI taxonomy): domain Eukaryota; kingdom Metazoa; phylum Chordata; class Aves; order Charadriiformes; family Charadriidae; genus Pluvialis; species Pluvialis apricaria. Next base: position 53,571,134 of record CM030012.1, read on the forward strand.
CATAATGCCTTTATGTACAGAAAGGTATAATTATGACCAAATTGTTAGTAGTAATAACAGTTTATATGATCATTTCACTTCGACCAATACACCTGTATCTCAGATTTACTTAAAATATTAAATCTAAAGATCAGGAAATGTTGAGTGCAGTTTTAAAAAGTTAGAAAACATTCTTATAACAATAGTTAGTTAACAGTGGTGTTAGCATCATTTATAGTTTAACAGTGCTTGCCATAAAATCTTTCATTAAGAGTATTGCACCGTTTTTTTCCAGCAGAATTGTAGCAGGTGTCACTTTATTAACAAACACAAAGACTGTGCTTGTTTGTTAGGAGAGAGTCATAAAAGAGTCTTTAATGTTGGTTTTTTTTAAGTTGTCTCAAGCACAAAGGCTCAATGTGTTAGCAAAATGTGACTTACTGAACCCAAATATGTTATCTGCTTTTCTCCTTTTACCTCTCAATACAAAATTTTCTTATTTAAGTGCAGGTATAATACACCTATAACAATCTGATCAAAGTAGGAAATTAAATACAGTCTTTCAAATCTTTCTTTACTCAGTTAGGAACTATAAAAAATGACTATAAGTTCAAATATACCACTTGTACCCGAGAACTGCAAAATAAGCACAAAGAGTGATTATTCCTGTGAAACCTCCAGTCATGTAAAGGATTGATCAGTTAGCACGCAAGTAGATTTGTGTCAGTGGGGAACTAAACTGTGTATTAAAGTATTTGTAGGATGAGGCCTTTTTACTTATGCAAGTAACTTTTACAATTCACAAGAGTTAGGGTATCTTATGTTTAATAGTAGATGGTCAAGTATTCTCCAGTACAGTATTAATAAATCTGGGTGCCTCAAGTGTTTCTGACAGTTTCAACAAAAAAAATATTCAAAAGCAGAGTTTATAAGTAACATCGAAACAGGCTGCATAGTGTATTGGAGAGTGTTGATCTCAGTGCTGTCATTTAAGAGAAAACTGGGGGAATACAGAAGTATTTTATATGGAGAGCATACTCTGAAATTCGGGAGGACTTTGTTATCCTCATGTCTGCTTTAGAAGAAAAATGCAATAAACATGAACCTCTACTGTTATGAAGCTTTTTTTTTAAATGGAATATTTAAATATTTGATGGAATATTTAAAAAATGTTTACTCGTACTAAAAACTGATGCATTTTCTTAAAGGGAAGAACATGCCATGATCTTGAGGAAACTCAAGTATTTCAGTTGGGACTAATCAATACCAGCTAAGAATTAAGAAATTACCCTGTATTCACTGTGTCATAGAGAAAGCAGATATATTATTCTGTCTTTTAGGGTGATTCTATTTGTCCATGTGTGTATATATTCTTTTTTTTCTAGGATGCTTTGGATGCTATATTAATATTTATACTATTGGAAACAGATAATAGATTAGTGTCATGTTTCATAATATAGTTAACAATTCTTTTAGTGGGTGATGAAGAAAGAACTCTGATCAGTTTGGCTTAGATATTGCATGTGGTAGAAAGATAGATGCTTTCATCCATTTGGAGTAACATCCAAGAAACATGATATAGATAACACAGTAACAAAAATAAATCTGTGTATTCAAAGTTTTTCATATGTAAAATAAGCTGAAAGACTATAGGAACTGAGCAGATTCCAGCCTTTGAGAGGATTTGTTAGAGAAATAACAAATACTATCATTTACAAAAAAAATCCCTCTGTTGCTTTCTTTCCTCAAAATATCTTGTGGTGTATCTAGGAGACAAAGAATTTTATAAATCATCTTCACACTTGCTTTTTTAATATTAAGTGTTTTTCTGAGTAAGAGGAGCAGATAGTAAAAACCAGGTCCAATAAACAATCAAATTATTCACTTTCAGATTTTCTTTAACCACTTAATCTGTACCCAACCACCCCTAATGCTTTTGGTTTGGAATACACAATAAGATGATGGTGGTATACTTCCTTTTCTGCAACACAGTGGTTTGTTCTTTATCTTTCCCTACTTGAATTTATTTTTGGTGCCTTTATTGTCTTTTACTTCATGTATTTCACTCAGATATTATTTTTCTCTAGCAAAAAAAGATTGCCTTCCATTCACAGTTCATTCTCTTCATCAGTGTGACCAATTTGACAATTTCTCATTCATCATAGACATTGTAAATCCCATCTCTAGAGCTGTCTTTGCAGTCCAAGTCTCTATTAATTCTCTTTTTGTGAAAGGAATCCCAGACCCTCCTGTTTCCTGCAAGTCTACTGCCGTATCAACAGGACCATTTAAAGCGTGAGCTCAATAAGTTTGTGGAAGTAATCTTATTTATATCCTGCCATTAACTAATTTAGTTTTCACCTTCAGTAAGTTCTAGAATTGATCTACCTTTTGTGGCTAGTCTAAAGTCTCTATTTTTATATGCTGATATGTTAAATTTTCTGATGAATCGAATCTCAGCTATAATTACAGTCTTCACTGAATACCTCAGTAGGATGTGTCAGCAGAGAAGGTGAATTACATTCTGAATCATGCCAGGCTCATATCTCTCACTCTCTAATAGCATCTCTCATGGACATATCTTTCTCAGTTCTGCCAGAAATTTTCATCAGTTACTGTCTTGTCTTGCTTCGGACATTTCCTCTTCGTGTGATATTGTCAACTATTCCTAACATTGGGAGAGCGTAGCCCTGTAACAGCAGCTGTGTAGTTAAGTTTGATGTGGTCCTCTTGCCAAGGGAAAGTATCTCTTCTTTCCCATCCTGTCTTTTTTTTATTGATTTTTAGCATGTTACATTAGTAGGGGCCATCTCGAAGGCTCTGTTCCAAAGTCATAAATATCTTTCACATGACTCAGCACCGTCAAGGTCAGCTCCTTCACATTTTAACACTGCCTATATTAAACCCTGATGTATTGCTACAGAAGTTCAGCAAGCTATTTCAGTTTTATATGTAAATCAAATTAGATTTGTTTTGCCTCCTGGTGTTATTTTGCCACTATTTAAATTGGTAAGAGAACTCTGTAGAGCAGAAGTGTCATTGCAGTCAATTTTTAGAACACTTAAGCTAAGTTTTGGGTTGAATGTCAGTCTGTCTACAGATAATGTCATAGGTTCGAGGGGTTTGTTCTGAATTTTGAAATATTTAAATACTCCATGAAACAGTTTTACTTGTCTCCACCAAGTAACTGCGAGGCAAACTGCCAGAGTTTATTGTACTAATCATTTGTCTCTACAGTTGGTGAGGAAACAAAGACATTCTGCCATATTAATGGGGAAACATCTGCCCTTCAAAAGAGAGAAGTCTGATTAAATAAAAGAGAATAACTTATATTGTCAGTACGAGAAAGAGTGTGGAATAATTAGTGGGAAATTATAGGTCAGGTGTAGGGTTTCTGTGACATTTTTGGTGCCTTTTATTAATCCTGCCAGGTTTTGCCAAAATGTAGGCATAGATAAGAACTTAAGTTTAAACTCTCAGTATTAGCTAGACCTGCCAAAGACATCTGAGAGATTCAAAACTAAACAATTAAAAAATTCATTTATTATGATCTTTGTAGCAGGATTCCCATTACAAAATTATGAAGTAATACCTTGTCTTTCTCCACAGTCACAATAGGAAACCTTTTCCCTCACATACTATATTATGCAAGACAAAATGAATTAAATGCATGTTTATGATAATTGTGTTATTTATTTTACTTAGAAGTGGAGAGGTGATGGAATGAGAAACAAATATTTTGAATAGATGTTTTTGTAGAGTAAATGAAAGCAGTGCTGAGTGTATGAATAAGTCATAGTAAAAACAGTTCAGACACTTATTTTCGACATACATAGCCTTATTTTGCCTAATATGAACATTAGGTATGTCTTCTGCTTATATTATGCCCTGAATATGTCGTCAAAAAGTCGTCTTCTGAATAAACTTGCCTAAATTACGGATACAAGGACACAGCATATTTTAAAATATGTTTTTAAAAGCATGCAGAGTAGAAGTGACATTGAAACACATTCCATGCATCTATTAATTTCATTTGCTTTATTAGTTTTTGAAAGTTGAGAGATGGCTTCAAAATTGTGTATAATAATGTTCAGTATTAAGCAGTAAAATAGGCAGAGGCTTTGTTTTTCACTTTGCTGGTGGTTTTGCACTCTATTTTAAAAGAGGGAGCCACTTCAGTAATGCAACTTCTATCGAATGTGGATATCCATCACTAGCTTCCCCACTGCCATCAACCAGACTGAGCCCATCAGCCTGCATTATTACTATAAAAAAGAAGTTGCAGCTTTAGGCATTGAAAACAGGGAGTTTTCTCACTGAATGCTGACCCATGTGCAAATATGCGCAGCCTGATTTGAAAACCACTTATGTAGAGAACTGCTTGCCTACATTACCTTGTGAACTTTGACATGAAACATGTTTTTAACAATGTAGTTGTAATCATTCAAAAGTCTGCAACACCTAAAGACCAAAGCACATCTCAGCACATTGATAGTCCTAAGTAGTGTAAATAGTACAAATGCATAGATGTGGGGTATTTTGAGTATATGCAAAGGTGTTATGGGTGGCACTTCTTTGAAATAAAAGTAGACCTGTCTAAAACTATAGCTCCAAGTAGTTTATACATACAAGTTTTTAGCATTCAGATGTGCCGGTGCTTGATTTCTAACATTCACTGAAAAGATGATTGAGATACATAAGTGATTGGTTTAAAAATATGTAAAGCAAGAGAAATATACAGCAAAGTGCTTGCATTATAGTAACTTTGACTATAAATCACTTATTCACATTCACCTGTAATTTGCAGTCATCCAGATCTGGGTGATGTTGAGAAAATAACGTCCAATTATTTTCAAGGTGGTTCCCTGCACCTCTTTGTCTCCCTCATCCTGTGGGGTTATCAGTTGACTCTGTTTCCTTGTTGGAAATGGATGCCAGTCTTCCTACTCAAATGAGTATCCGACACATCCTTCTACATAGATGTCCCCTTAAACGTCAACCTTATGGTATACAAGGCTTAAAACATTTCTTAGATATTACAAGTCTCCACACCAAATTTCACAGTTCTGTATTTATTTGAATTCAAATTCATTTTACTGCTCTAGCTGATAAACCTTTATTCATTGAAAAGACTTCTCACAACTGGTTTAATCTTTGACATAAAATAATGGTATGATAAAATGACTTAAAAGCAATCTGGGCTGTTAAACTTCAGCAATTTCCATTGATGTATTGTTATAGATATGGAGTGCATTTGTTTTATTTTTAATTCTTGGTTGCATTATCAGTGTTTGATAAAAGCTTGTGTTCCCAGTGATTTCTTACGAAGCTTGCATAAGTATGCAAAAGAAATTAATAAAAACTTGACAAAAGCCTAATCTAATGTTATATCTAAATAAATCATTCCTGGCCCAATATGTATACAATTCTTCTATACAATTTTGGTTTGTGTTTATACTATACATGAAATTAGAAGGAAAATTTCTAGTCTTTTATTTTCGTACCAGTCTGAGATTTTTTAAATTGCTTCACTTGAATTGTTGTATCGGGGTTCTCCACTGCTCGAACCATTTAAGCAGTCCAACGCTGTTTGGCTATAATCTTACATAGAAGAAAAGCAGAAGAGTAAAACATCTTTTTTTACTAGTTCAGAGATCAGTCAAAACAGAATGGGATCAGTGAAATACCTTTTCTACAATCATCTGTTATAAATTCAGATAAATAAGTGTGAGCACCTATATCCTTGTGAACGTGGATGCTAGGCAGGTACTTAATTGCCCAACAGCATGTTGTGTCCCTTTGTATGTGAAACACAGCATACATATCTATATATACACATACTGCTGAAGGAGCTTAGCTAGTGTTAATTATATATTCAAAATAAAATTAGAATGTCTTTCACGTAAATGTTTTGTGTTTTGATCCTGGGTGAGTCTTAACACAAATAGAGATGACCATGCAGGTACACATAGTCAAATTTTAAAAGCTGACAGAATGGTTCATGCATGTATGAGTTACCATACAATATCGAAATCTTTTTGATGACCCACCTATATACGCTGAATTACTGATCTGTAGTCATTTTGCTGTTCTATAATAAATTGCTACCATAGCAACCTTATAGTGCTGTGGAACAGCATCCTCCCAGATCTAAGCCAACATGTATTCAGTTACAAATCAATGAAGATAATTTAATAAAAAGTTTGTAAAAATCAGTAAAGTTCATCCATTTCTTAATTCAGTTAGAGGTTGTCCTTACTGACTATTACAGTACTAAAATTATATGTTTTGCACTGTAGCTGTCTTTGTTCTTAGTGTTTATTTAACATATAGAAGGCATTAATTAGAGTCCAGAAGTCCAGCTGAGAGCATCCCACTATGCAGGAAAAGGGAGATGCCATTTTTGGAACTGAGCAACAGTAATGTGAGAAGTGCTAAAAGGTATGTTTTTAGCATCTAGGTTAAATATTGTTTTCTCACCTTCCCACGTGCATTACATTTCAGTTGTCAGTTTATTACTTTGCTGTGGATGTCTGTTAAAGTAAGAATTAAAGTCAATGATTGTTCCTGCAAGTGAAGCTTTTTCCATTCATGGAAGCTATTTTTTTCTCAAAAATTGAGACTGGTGGTGGCAGACACCTTAGGCACAGCCACCTGGGCCATAATGCTGATCCAGAATATTTTTCATAGATGCCATAGACACTTTTCCTGAATCTATATTTTGTCTGCTTATCGATTGCTTGACTATTCTGAGATCAGTATCGAATATGAAATGTATGATACTTTTTGGAGATAAAAGATTTCTTTCACTGTCTTTTGGAAGAGACCCTAGGAGGAGGTGGTGGGATATTTTGAATCAGATTGCTTAAAGTGATTTGCAGCTACCAATTCCAAATTTCCAAGGAGCTCAGCTGCCATTTGTACAAACCTAAAGGAACTGGCTGTATTTACAAGTACTCAGTAGCTCTTAAAAGCAATGAAATATGATGGCTATTTCATACTGCAACTTTCTAATGTCGTCAGAAAAGTTGAATAATTATCTCCTATGAACATTAGATCATGCTAACAGATTCTGATTAACAATTGAAATTAAAATTTTTGCACAATTTACAGTATGGACGGACAGTGAAGATGCTGTAAATAAACAGTAAACTGTGTTAACCTATACATTCCTGAATATTTTATGCAAACAGGCAGTATTTGAAAATCCATTACAAAATTGGCGATTTCTTCTAGGAGCACATAGGTGTCCCTCAACGTTAAGCATACAGCACATCAAAATAAAGACCAAAATATACTCTATATATTATTTTTAAATAGCAAACTCTTAATGAATTTGTGTTGTCTCTAACTTGAAGTCAAAATGTAATTGTAGGATTCTGTTTGAATCTGTTGTGCTAAGAAAAAAACAAATACAAACTTTTCTCATTCTTGTCTGTTATGAGTGTTACTCCTTTCATTTACTTAAAATTGCAGGTACTTCAGACAAACTATGCTCCTAACTTTTGATGTCATGTCCATGCAAGGCGATTTTTTTGCTTTGTGTGTGAGGTGTGACATGAGCAGGTGTCTAGAAGGATGAAGTTACAAAATAATGCTAGTAAAATTATGTATTCTTATGTTTCCATGGGTGTATGATAGAGGTGGGTGGGTTTTCCCTTGTGCTTCCCCTGATTCCTTCTATTTATGACTTCTGCTGCACATATGCTTATCATTGTTCACAGGTTATTCATACCAAACCTACTTAGATGCTCTTTTCTACATATCCAGTACTGATATGAGATACATCTGTTATTATTGTATTAAAATAAAGTCAGCAGAAAAGTGTTAAGTGGTTGCTAAATTGGCTGTGCCAAAATAATTGTGATCTTGGCAACACCAGTAATAATTTTCTACAAGCAATCCATAGTAATGCAAATTATGAAATTATTTTTAAAATAACCATAATGGAGGATGAAAGAGAAATGGCAAAATTTATCATTATGTTATATATTTTTACACCTATGTGCACTACACCTTATGCCTACTCTTCTAATTAGTTTTTCTTTATTTTCAAGTGTTTGTGGGAAGAGAGAAGTGAGGGCGTATCTGCTAGAGGAACAGTAGGCTCAGAGTAGGAGTTGTCATGCCCACACATACTGCTGCTGATCCTACTTCATCCCACTAACTGCTGTATTTTCATTATAAGCTTGGATTCTGTTTCCCTCTTTATTACAAGGATGTTACAGTTCTTTATTCTTCACTGACAGCTGGCAACAGGTAATGCTGGCTCTTATTTTGTTCGCTCTAGTCAAGCACATTTGCTTCCAAATATAACCATGTTTTGTTTGCTGTATTTTGTTCTTGGTGTGGTTGAATGCCATCCTTGGAAAGATGTGCATTGAGCTAGTATTGAATAAGTGGCTTGCCTTCGGCATTCATGAGTAAATTCTGTAGTTTTTGTTTCAAGGCTTTGACATGTCATCAAGTGTAAATCTATTCTAATGCCAAAATCCCTCTTGATGTCTGATGCCAATCAGTAGCTTTTCATCTTGAAAAAGGTAGTGAATAATTTGCCCTGTGGATATTACACAGATACCATATATGGCAAGAAGCAAAGAGAGGGGAATCCCATACCCATTTTTTTAATTCAAATAATCATGTTCAACCAGTTTGCTTTCCTAAATACCATTGGTAGTCTGGTACATTTTCTCGCTTTCAAGTGAATATTGAATACTTGTCTAATTTGCATATTTTCGATGTGTGGAAACAATATGCTCTTTCTGCTGTAGTATTTTATTTCATGAGCAGTAGCCAACATGCTGAAATATGTGAATTATATTACATTTGTTATTTTAATAGGAAGCTCAAATCTTTTACCTCCTTCAGCTTCATTAGTGGCTTTTTTATAAAAAAAAAAAAAAGGAACGGAAAGGCATTTACTATATAGGAAGGTCAACATTTTCTTTGTGAATGCAGTTTGCACCCATGATTTTGAATTTCAATGAACTGTAAGCCTTAAGAGTGTTGAATTAAAGGCATAAAACACTGTAGTTCACTCACGAGCTCAAAAGTATGTAATTTCTTTCCTTAGAAAGGAGGCCTACTGAAAACCTAATGAATGTGTTTATGTAGTTGAATGGCACTCATATAGTTTATACTCAGAAGAAAGAAGCAATGGAGCTTTGTATTTAACTCCTTTTCAGTCTCAAATATTACAAGATTTTAGGGTGCATGGGGACTATTGTGATGTCTAATCTGACCTCCTGTGTAATACAGGTCATAGTACTTTGCACAGTAATTCCTGCATCAGGGCAGATAAATTCTTCAGCTGTAGTGAACATTTTGTACTGAGTTTGATTGGTTTAAGCTGCTGCCTTATCCTAAGTCTCATATTAGTAATATTAGTAATACCAATACAGTGAGGTATTTTCCTTATACTTTGTAATAACGTTTAACCTTTCACCCAAAGTTACTCAAAACAGCTTGCGTGCCTTAATTAAAATTTAAGATACAATTATTTTAAAATGACAAGTCATATCATTTCCGATGTCGTTACTCAGGAATAGAATTTAAACTCATAATCTTTTGGTTTAACTAATATGTCATAAAAACACTCATTAGCTGATTCACTAACTAGTGATGATTTTAGGCTGAAAAATCTAATCATAATTATAGTAAGTTAATTTTGTCAGGTTTAAGAGTTACTTAAAATTACAGTGAACCCAAACTGATATTTAAAGATATTTGCTGCTTGAATATTGGGGTTCAGGTTCTCATTCTGAAATCTTCAGGCGTGCTGCACTGCATACTGCTGTGCGTGTATGGACTGCCTTCATGCATAAGAGATCCCAAAGAACTTTAACAACTATGTTTACATGGGAAATCATCCATGTATTTTTTAATTGCAGCATTCATTGAGGAATGAAACGCAATAGCTGTCCAAGCCCTCAAACCTCAAAGTTTATTTTGGAAAAATGTAAAAACTATTTCATCCAAATAAAATATTTGTTAGCATTAAAGAAGGCAAAGATGAATTAATTATTAAGATTTTGCTAGATCAGGGTTAATAGCTGACCTCTTCAGAAATGGACTCTCTAATACCCCATGACAGGTGAACTCTAAATCTTGTATCTCATCTAAAAGATCCAATGGTAGGATTAATAATCTGACACCTAACTACTAAAAAGTAGCCAAATAACATATTCAATTTTCCATTCAGTTTTCTTCCCTGTGGTAAATTCGTCACCTGCTTTCAGTTAATGTCAAGATATTGTCAATGTTTGTTACAGTTTTGGTGTCTATATAACAAACTGCGATAGATTTAGCGATGCGGCAGTGACTATAGCATAAATGAAAAATACTGTATTCTAAATCTGGTTTCTCCAGTGCTATAGTTTTATAGGAAACAATATATGATATCTCTCTTCACGGAACTATTTCACTGTAATACCGTTATAAACATCAAAATAGTATTTGTAACGGTAGAGTCAAGTAGGGACCAAGGAGCCGTAGGGACCTGTGAGTACACAAATAGAGCAAGCAGATATTCTTTGCTCTCTCCTGACAGCACCTGGCAGAGAATAAACACTTAACATGCAAGTAAAAAAAGATAAAGCAATGACCACCAAATGTCATATTAATGTCATTATTAATATCCTGCTGGGTTTATTTGGAGGGAGAAGAACTTAAAGGGTAAGCTAAATTAAGACAAAACCAGGAAAAAAAGCATTGAGCACAAAAAGATGCTGGCAGTGGGGCAACAGGGAAGACAACATAGATGTTAAGTGAAAATGAGGTTGGGACTAAGGAAGGGAGAAGGTTGGAGCAAACTGCACAAGGCAGAGGAATACCAGGCAAACCTACAGAAAGTTCTTTTTATTGTCTGAATCTCCCTACTTTGGCTGTTTCTGCATCTTTGCCTGCAGTTTCAAGGTCTAGCTAGGTCTGGCTAGTTTATTCTTCCCTTTTTGCTCTCCCTTCTTGGGTCCCTGTGTTGTGGAATATACATGGGCAGAGCAAAAGCAATCTCTGGTTTGGCTGCTTCTGCTAAAATTGAGTCTACTAACTTCTAGGTAAATCTCTCTCTCTCTCTTTTTTTTTTTTTTGGTGAAGTGCTTTTCAACTCTGAATGTATTTGTGGGTGCGGGTAGAACGCATTGCCTCCTCTCTGCTTGCCTTGCAGTCACTAGAGTTCTCAGTACACTGAAGAATTCGGTTCAGGCTCTGTACCCGAAAGTATGTCTCATGTCTAGTGAAAGTAAAATAGAGGAATATCAACTCCACCGTGGATTGGACTTGTTACCCTGGGTTGGGCTTTTTTTTTGCAAGAAATCAATTATTCACTGCTGTATTAAAACTATGGTTGAATCTTTGTCCAAGGCTGTACCTAACTTTCCATTCTTGTGGCAAGATGCTGAAAATTTAATAGCAAGGCAAGTCTGGCATTAACCAAATTCCTTCAACTCATTTTAGCCCTGTAAGTCAGGGATCTTTCATGCTGTTAGTAACATGTTAAAGTGTCTTTTCCATTTAGCCTGGTAAATTTTTCTATAGTATTTGCTTTCTGACAGAAAGGAATCTGTGATAGAGATGTCCCACCACCCTTCCTCTGTAGTCAACTTCTGATCTGGATCTTTGCTTCTAACAACTTCTGTTTAAAAAGCATATTGAGCTGTAGAGGGCTACTTCAGTGAAGACCGGCTGTGTGGCAGGTGACCTACAATTTTTATACAACAGAACTCAAGCGTGTCAACAGCAGTTAAAATGCTAGATGATCTTAGTGTAATTTACCATGCATTTTGCTAAAAACCAGGATAAGTTAAGCTGGGCAGAAGTCTGGGTTTCTGTGGCTAGATTTTTGCCAGTGTGTCACTGGTGATGAGACAAGAGATCTCTGTCACAGTACTGGAAAAACTGGGGTTTCTAAATCCTGGCTGAGTATCTTAGTTACTGGGCCATTCTCTATTGGAGTAATTTATTGAGTAGATTTATCAGAGAACAACCTAGGTTTGTGTGAAAAATGAACAGGGTGATAGCAATTAGGGTCCAAATAAGGAATATAAACTACCTAAATGAAGGTGTCTCTGATGAGCTAGAGGCATAAATATTGAATGTAGGAAAAAGAGAATGACCAGAGGTGATAGTTTTTGCAGTGGAAACGTAGATTACATACCGCAGGAGTTATGTTTAGAATGAACTATTAGATTTCCTTGGACTGAAAGGGTTTTTTACAAGGTTAGATTAAATTTAAATATATATTAATCTAGTTCCCACCTTCATATAAAACAATTTGATAAATAACAGTTAAGTAATTACTTATTTTTTAACTTATTTTTAACATTTGATCATCAAATAGATCTACTTTCTTCAGTCCAAAGGTCAGATTTAAAATACAGATTACTGCTTGTAGTCAGGGTTGGGTTCTCAAAAGGCCTCACCTGGCATTGCTGAGTGACTGTGATGAAGCTGCTTTCAATGAAATAGAGCATGGACATAATCTGAAATCTGGATGTACATGTTGTGTTTGGATTCTTTATTTTTCCCCTGTACCACTGCAGGAAAAGGACATACGCTATGAAAGCCTGTGGTCTCCAGTAACACTGCTCGGCTGCTAAAACCAATTATAGGGAATGGTTGCTGGGCAATCAGGCGTCAAGTAAACTGAGATCCTTTAGCTTTCCCATACTTATCTTGATTAATGATTTAGCTAGTCATAAAATACAGTGTATTTGTAGTTTAGATAGAATACTTAATGTTTTTCAGGGGAAATAAAAAATGTGTCTCATCCATAACAGCCTTTCTTCTGGTTGAAATAGGCTGTAATTAATATTATAAATAAAATCAAATTGATATAAATCTCTAGTATGTTTTAATGGCAAAAGCTTTTATGTTTACCATGACAATTAATACAGAAAGTATCAAACTTTTCATCATTAGCAGTTCTTTTTGTTGACGCTTTATGAATATTTTTTTTGCAAAAGCAAGTTACCTGCTTCTCAATTATTTGTTTTCAGCAATAGCAAGGTCTGATCCAACTTTGATTAGCATTCACAGAAGGCTTTCCACGTGCTGCATAGCACAAAGGTTGGGGTCTGAGAGTCAAAAGCTATTTAAGAAAGCCAAACTATAATGTGATGGTATCAAATTTCTTTTCTTCCTTGGTTTAGCCACATACTATCTAAGTATCTGGTTTTCAGTAGGGAAATATGGAGCAGTTTCTTTCAAACTGTGCCAAGACATTCTTTCAAAATAAATAGTAATATACCAAGGTAATACCTTTGGTATTCCGTTTGAACAAATGCAAAAGTCAGAGCCAAAACTGTCCTTACCAAGTTCTGTAAATATACGAAAAGATAGAACAATGGTAGCCACATACATGAGGCACAAATTGCCTTCAAAGTGTCCATGTAAATTTTCCCACAAAAATATGAAAGTGACATTCATTCACAATGTCAGAAGAATATTATTTTTATGCTTTGGCTCTACAGGCTTAACACATGCACTAACTTCTTTATGATTTGTTCTATCTTAGGGCTATTTTCAGCGTAATCTTTTTATGGGGCTATATTATGTATAAAAATACAGTTTTCTTGACATAAAACATATGTTCATAGGACCATAAAAATGCTCCTTCTTTTGGGTGCCCAGGACCATTAATAATGTCTAAATTATTAAAAGACAAAATATTTTATTTTGTAGTTGGGAAAAGAGTTTCAAAGTTACCTCTTTTTTTAGATCATTATTCCTTCGTAGAGACCAAGAACAAAGTTTAGCTAGTGCTTAACTTAGCTAGCTAAGCTTAGCTGGATGGATTCATAACATTGCAAGAACGCTACACCTACATAATGCAAACAGATACATGTGTGTATATATATACTCTTTTTATAACCTTCAGAAAAAAAAGATTAACTACTTTAAATCGTTCAATTTTAGGTCTTTTATCCACTTATGAGAATTTGCTGTTTATTTATCTACTTCCTTAAAAAATGTCAGATGTTTTGCAAACACATTTTAAGACAAAGTCTTTCTTGTGAAATAATTGCAACTGAAGAAGACAATATGCTGAAGAAAAATGAGAAAATGGGAAACTAGAAAAACAAGTGGGCAATGATTTCAATATATTAAATTTTTTTTTGTGCAGTTAAGTATTATGTTATTATTAAAAAGTTAAAAATCCTTAGTGATTAATTCACTCTATGCTATAAAGAGGATAGACATTTACTGAACACCTTAAAAACTACATATTTTATTTATTAAGCATATAACAAGCTTTAGAACAAGTAGTAGTAGAACACCTGATAGCTTTCAGACAGGTAGTAGTAGCACTGAGTTTGAAGATCAGTGAAGAGCGATTCCTTTTTGTAACAGATGAAGATCTGCCTTTCATTTTCCATTGTGTAACGCTGAGGACCAGAAGAAAAGAAATACACATTTTACTGTTATAGTTGCCCCATAATTTCATACAAGAATTTTTTTCATTTGACATGCATCAAATAAAATCCACCACTAGCTTAGGAATCAAATTCATCTTATTGTTTACTATTTTCATTTTTCTCCATTATGAACCAAAGCAGTTGGCCAAGATTTTTCCAGCTAAGAGAAAAGTCAGTAATGAAGTCAGGAGTTTCTCAGTAATCTTGTTTAATTGATAACAAAATGACACGGTAACTTTTTAATTCTGCTTTTCAGAGGAAAAAAAAAAAAAGAAACTGTGCCTTCTTTATAAATAAGTTGGGTTTGGTTTGCATCACAGGAACACCTGAATTCTTTGCTCATTTTACCTCCTGAGGCACCACATCAAGACCACTCATATACCTACCTGCTTATACTGAAAAGGGGAGTGTTATTTAATGACCTTTTAATGAACACTTTATTCAATGAACATGATCTAAGAAACAGACAACAAAAGCTGTGCCGAGCTATGTCAGAGTTAAGGGGTGTGTACTTATCTTCAAGAAATTGCAGAGAAAATTTATTCTTCTTTAGCTTTTGAGTTAAAGTGGGGCAGCTGCAGAACCTGTTTCATCCTATTTTCATGGTTCTTCCATTCCAGTGCCTAGAAATAAGACTTGCCCTACCATTTGCTGTTAGGAGGTTTTTCTTAGCAGCAGGATGAGCTACCTCTCCCTCTGCTACTAGGTAGCTAGCCGCTTTGGGATTCGCAGCCTCAGAGATCCTACCTCAGTTCCTGCCACAAGCGTATGAGTCTCTCGGTGTGAGTCCCACTGCCACTGGAAGAATCTGGCCTTAGTGACACTTTCATTGGCATCTTGCGCAAAAGATGTTCCGAGAGATGGCAGTGACTGCAGACAGAAGTACCGGTAGCCTCTCCTCCCAACAGCTGAGGTTTTTGCAAGAGCTGGCCAGTTGTATAACTTTTTCCAGTTTTGCTTGTCAATGTGCAGTATATAATACGTGAATTTAGTAAAAGAAATTTTAAGCCAAAAGGGCTGCAGATTGGTTTTTAAAGCATATTTTTTTTGTATATAGAGTTCAGCATAGTGAGAATGATAAATATTTTTAAATGGTTTGAATTTTATTTTTACAATAACAGTTTATAAAAAGAGAGAAAGCATACTGTAAATTAAACTCCTACATATACACTGCTAAAGTTCTCTGCTTGTAGAGCTTTCATCTAGTTTGTCTTCTCAAAAATGTCTTGAAATTCTGCAAATAAAACAACATTCTTTAACAAGAATTAAATCATAACAGGCAAAGAAAAAATTTTAAATAATACCATTCATGTTCGTATTCTTAGAGAAATGATATCTGAAACTGGTTTCTTACACAGAAAGCATTTTCTGCACCCTGTAGTGTCAAAATGCAACAACTAAAATAATGATTTGATTTTATACACAGGTCAGTGAATAATCCATAGCTGTATTTCTGCAGTGTTCTTCAAATTTCCTCAGTTCTTTTGATTATGTCCATCTTTTTTTCTCATGTTTAATACTTGAAGAAAAAGAAAATGAAACCAAATCTTTTCCTTGAGCATAAACTAGTATTATTGTTCTTGTCTGTCACTCAATATGTGAAATGGGTAACTTCCTTCTACCATTAAAGTGACTTTCAACTAATTGCTTGGCAGAAATTTATGGGCAGGGTGAAAGCCACAAGCTAGCTTTGTGTCATACAGATTCAATGTTTCCTGGAAAAAGAGGGAAAGTAGTGCCAAAAAGGCAAAAACTTAATTTCATGGGGTTTTTGCTGTATATGTAAAACCCCATATTTTAATACATGCATACAGAAAATTCTAAATTGGACAAAATAATAATAAAGAAATTTTGGTTAGCAACAGGGAGACAGTATAATTATTTCTCATGTTCAGTATTTTATTTTGGAGGGAAAAATTAGGTAAGCATTTCATGCACTTATAAATAATGTTTGTCTCCTTTTAATGAGACATATCTTAATTTCATTATTCTTTGTGTAGTTTCCAGTTCCCTTTATTTTTATGTCTTTCTTGTTAGAACAAAATTTAAAAATAACTTTGTGAAGTAACCTAACTAGCTGATAGACTTCAGTTTCATTCCATTTGTTTGCTTGTTTTTTTATGCAAGTGAATAAATCTGTTTTCTCTGTTCAAATTTCCTTGCAAGTTTCTGCACAAGAAAAATTTTTCAAAGTAATCCATAGAGTAGTTCTATTCTTCATCTTGAAAGAAAACAAATCAGTAGGAGGCTGGTCCAGAAAACTTTAGCTGTCAATTCAGCTTCCTAGTAGAACCTTTTCAGATCCTCAACCTGTTTTTGTGTCTGATGATTGTCCCAAAATACGGAGTATTCTTTCTGCTGGTCTAACCTCAAGACAGCAAGTAGAATCTAGATGAAAAAAAAAAAATGGCATTAAATAGCCAAAAACCACAAGAGACATTCATTGGTGAGGTAGATCAATGAGGCTCCTCTTGTTGCCTGATTAAAAAGACACAAATGCTCTGCCAGTGGCATTCTCCAACAATCTTCAGTGAGTAAAGACCTAGAAATTAGCTGCCCAAAGTAACTCCGGTTGTATGTAGAAGCGTTGTTTGGTTTGCATTTCTCTTTCATCCCCAAATTAATGTAACATGAAAGAACCATATGAAAAACAAATGATAATTCATTTCATTCTAATAACATTTTCTGTTTGAAAAAGATTAATAAGAGTGCGGAAAACAAATCTGAGTGATGACATGTAGAGGGAGAAATACCTCAGGAATAAAGGGTACATAAACGGAGCTATTGAAAGATTCGTATCTTACAAAATATATTAATGTGGGTGAGGATAAAAAAGAATGAAGGATAGTTTGGGAATTTCTATTTCATTTTCTGAAGTATATTTTCAGCCTTCAGGCTAAGATACTCTGTCCTGTAGATGGGGTTTTTATCTTACTTGTTTAGGCTATAAAGTGTGACAGTGTGTCGTTTTTGGTTGAAAGAGGCAAAATAAGGAAAAAATTGAGTTCTTTTCCTTCTTCATGTTCTTAGGATATCTGTTTAACAGAAACTGTGTTTTCTTGATTCAATATCTTTTTTTTTTGTCAAAAATATGGAAATGTACAGGTTCCATTTTGATGATGGAGACCCAACTAAGCAGCCCAGGATACTGTGTGCCAATCCATAGAGCAGAGGCTTGAAAGAAAAGGTCGTTGTCAATTTGTTTAAAAGAGAAGGACAACTTTCTCTCCAAAGCTTGTCTCTTTTCCTGAACATTCACAGGGAAATAATCTTTTAATACCTTTATACACAGCAGTCATCTTCCCAACTAGTTCCACATCTTAAAAATAAATTCTGTGTTATTAAATTTGTTAGTAACAACAAGTAAATTTGCAACTGAAGTATTAAAATATACTTAAAATGCCTCAAAAAATGCTTTGTGTTCAATTCTGAGCTAGGGAAAAGCCAAGGGTGCTGATTTCACCTTTTTTTTTTTTACGATTGGTGCTTATTTTCACTTTTACTTCTTTGTGGGAGTTCCCTCTTCTTACCTAAAAGGCCAGTATCTTCAAAAATTTTTGCTATTTTCAGATGTCCTGTGAAGGTGGATTTCATTGGAGAAAGAAACAGTCCTTTTTGAACTGGCAGACTTAATCTTTCTTGTCACATCCAATAGATACCTCTTGATATGTCAAAATAGACCTTGAGGTCCCAACGTGGCACTGACATCCCCAAGCATAGCTCCTCGTCTTGTAGATCTCCTTGAGTGTAGTCAGTGGCTTTCTTCTGAAATCAATGATCATTTTCGGTCTAAAGTTTTTAACTCTATTTAGTGTCGGTGTCTGTTTTTATAAAGTGATTGATACATACTAAAAATAGTAGAAGTGCAAAAGAGCAGGAAGTGTAGCAGTCACTGATTAGTAAGTCAGTGACTCTGAAAATGCAAAGTAAGAGGAGCTCATAAGTTGAAGGTTACTGTATAATTGCTGTTAATAGGAATATGCAAATCTTGCAACAAATTTACTGTATTTTTTTTCCTTCAATTTCTTGTGACTTGTATAGGAGTGTAGTTTGGAAATGGGAGGTTTAACCAAAATACAGTGTCAACTACTTAAAAAGAGTGAAATCTAGAGTGCATTATTTGGGGAAAGTTTTTTATTAGCTAGGCAATAATTGAGTATTTTTTTGAAATAGTTGGTTTCTTAATGTGTTCTCCGTAACTTGGAGTTGGCCACGTCCTCTGTAAGTTCTGCTATCCTTAACACGCTGGAGAAAAAGGAAAGAATGACCCAAGATAAACACATGAAGACTTTCTCAGGTTAGAAGCTCCAGCATTTGGTGCTGCATGCCCTACTTAGCAATGTCTCACTGTGTATGTGATAAGATTGTTTTAGGCTCTTCATGACTCACTACTCACTTTTTCAAAGCGTCAGATATTTATGCTATACCAAGAGGGAGGAAAAGTCCTGGATAATTAGCTCTGTTTACTTTGATTAATAATTTTACTCATATACTAAGTGAAAAGTTCTGCTTACTTTGATTAATAACTTTTCCTATATACTAAGTGAAAGTATTTTTCCTTAGGTGACATAGGTAGGGCAAAATATTTCCCTTTTCATGTCCAATTTGGTTAACTTCTATTATGAAGGATGTTCTTTTTCCAGCAATTACTCCATCTCTTACTTTTTTCAGTTCCTAGTAAGAAAGTGCTGCATACTACTGGAGTCTATCCACTGACTAGCATAGTGCATTTTGCTAAAAATAGTAAGTTGGAAGTTTTTACCGGGACTCAACTATTAAGCAAGAGTGGTGCCAAAGTTTATAAGGAAGTTTGGGGCTGGAATGCAAAGCAGGAAGATGGGGGATGAACTGGATTTCTAACGCTGATATTTAGTTGGAAGGTTAACTTTTTTTAACCTGATATTCTATATGGTACCTGGCAGTTATTTTTAAAGTGGCAGATTTTTGGCAACTACCTGATGTTTCTGAGGCTGTAACATGTAATAGTAACAGAGAAGGAATGATTCTTTCAGAAGTAGGATCTTCTAACAAACTCAAGTAAAATAAACAAGCTGTTTGCTTCAGTAAAACTAGTTTAAATTCCAAAATCGGGCTCTCACTTACTATGTGGTACTCATGAAAATATCCTCCTCTTTTGTTTTTATTATAACCGAGTTGATATATTCTTGAATGGAGTCCAGTCCTTCCAGCAAAGGTGTTTTCCTAGTATACTTTCGGATGCAAGTTGCATTTTCCCTGAGTAACTCATCTAGCTTGTAGTAATGAATGACTTTGTAGAACTTACAGAGCTACCTTTAAAAACAGAAAATTTAAATCTTGGTGTTATCCACACAGCTTTCAGGATTGCAAAGAGAATACAGACATGCTGTTTTTCTCACAGAGTTTGGCTGAGTTTAACTGTATATGCACGTTAGGTTACGTGGACCCTTATAATTTCAGATTTGCTTATAAAGTAGTAAATGAATGCATCACCCAAAATGTATTGTGCACTATAATTGTGCGGTGGTTAGTTCACATTAAGTTTCAATTAGACGAGAATGTGACAGGAGCGTTTAATTAGTCAATAAATATCTGTCACTGGAAGTTGACAACCTGGAAAGTAGTCTGCTTTGGCGGTTGTTATCCAGCACAAGTTCTGTCAGGCAGTATGTGTCATTAGATGTTGTGCAAGACCTCACCTTAAACTGGAACACTTCAGAGTGAATGGTTTTAACTTTGATTCTCATTCTGCTGTTAACGATATGTTGACAAGAAGGGTGGAATTTTTTAATAAGAAAAAATAAAATTATAAAAGTCTTAAGTAACAAGCAGCCTGTGTTGTCTATGTCTTATTATGTAACTTATCAAACTGTCTTTTTCCTCTACATGTGATGTGTGATATGCTTAGGACTTAATCACCCAAAGTTGTTAAGTAGAAATTAATTAAAAGTGTGTAATGATGTGTTTCTTAGAAATAATTGGTGTGATTAAAAATCCAACTTTAATAACACAGTGGCATCAAAAAGTTTTTCAGTCATTTTACTTATATTTGTTTTTTAAAAAAGTTAAAATACTGTTTTTTAAAACTACATTGCATTAATTTAAATAATTACATTTTCCTTATTACATTATTACATTTCCTAATTACATTAGTGCCTGACTATTTTCCATCTTGCATGTACATAATTACAGTCATATGAAATAAAGTTAGAAACATACGACCTCTTCAGAAGTAAGGATTTCAGTAATAGATCTTGATTCTTAAATCTGTGCTATCTGAGTTCATGAGTAGTGGGAACTCCCCTAGGTAAAATTTTAAAAAACAAGCACTGACTGTAACTGTCTTTTCATTTTTTGTTTCTATTTGTTGAAGAGCTACCCTGGTATCTGTTTAAAGACACATGCTATAACAGTCGTATTTAATGTTGAAATATATTGTCATTGTGCTTTGCGGTTTTTCAATGATAAGTTATAGCTGTGGTTTTGCTTTTTGGGTTTTTTACATGAGTGGAGATGCCTTCACCCCACGGGCTTTGCCTGCAATGTATTGTACCTTTTGCAAGTGCGCTTTCAAAGTGCTGATCTCTAGTGGGGATTTTTTGCCTGTGCTGCCCTATTCTCCATAGGTAAGCAGTCTCATGACTTCAGGAAATGGACCACATATGTTGTAAGACACCTTGGAGAGGTGCTGGTGGTATTCAGGAGAAGCGTGATTGCTCTGGGAGTGAGGGGCACTCAGCTTTAACGAGTGCTAGAAAACGTTCGTCTGGTTAGAGCTGGCTAAAGCCAAAGGCAGCAGTCAGCAGAGTCATCAGTGACTGAAACTACAATACACCTCTGACTCTGCATCTTGTGGAAGAGGCCATTGCCATAGCCATGAGTATATGGGACTAATTATCCATTTACTCTTCTCACCAATAATTGTGGCTGTTACTGGCCCTGGAATGGAAGGAAGAAAGGTAGCCGAGGAGGAAGAGGCAAGGCTGAAATTGCTTGAAACTCTCCATCATTTATGGAGTTGTTCTGCCTTCAGATTTTGAATTTGGGAATCTTTCGCTGGTGCGGTCTTTTTTTTTTCCCCTGGTAGATAAGGACATGACAGGAACTTCATCCTCTTCTCTTCATCAGACCCCCTGTGTAGAAGCTGGGGAATAAAAGAGGCCAAGAGGAAATAGTTGGCAGTTTTCCTCCCCTTGAAGGATACTCTTAAGGAGGGTGTAGCATCAAGTGGGATAAAACAGCAATACATTTATAAAGGGAGTGTTGGAGGACGAAGAAGAGGTTGGTGAATGGGGATGTATTGGAATGAGATCAATAAATACAGAATTTAGCATTACAGTGAAGAATGAAAAGTTATCAATGTTCTAGGGGAAAGTATTAACTTAGAGCTAAAGAAACTATCACGAAGAGTAAGGAGAAGCAGTTAGATAATCAGAAATAAAGAACTGAGACCTAAACTAGTATCAATGAAGTGTTTCTCGTGGAAGCTACATACAGAAGATTCATTTCTTTTACATCTCCGAAGAAAATAAGATAAATGTCATGCACCAGAAATCAAGGGAAAAACACGTTAGTTATCAGTTGTACATGGAGCAAATCCTTTCCCATGTTTATTCTTGCAGCTGAAATCCTGAGCTAGTTCAGGAGCCTGTTTCAAGACTTTTCTAGATTTCTGTTGCCATAGTAAAATCCAGTTCTAGCTGCTAATGAAACTGTCAGGTCGGCTTCCTCCTAGAAAACACATTATTCCACAAATGAACATGGGATTAACCCCCTGATAAGTAACACCAAGGTATTTCTTTGGCCTTCCCTGCCCTTTGCTGAATATGGATCAGAAGATCAGACAAAAGGAAAGGTATTCTCCTGGTAACAATCACTTCCACTCATGTTACAGAAAACTCAGAAGAGCAATACACCTACTTTCCTAGCAATAAGCTCTTTTAAAAAGACTCATACAATTTTTCCCACAATACTGACAATTCTAGTTGTATTAGTTAATTTCCACATCCTTGTTCTTCTACCAGTGAGAGACATTTCTGCATTTAAAGTTTAAATATTCCCTTGCATGGTATACATCCATGCCTGTCTGACTTGCCTTACTTGATGCCTAAACATCAGCTGAAGCTATTTATAAGGGATTCAAATAGAAGTGTTATCCTGTTCACATCAGACAAGATTTTCCTTGTCTAGTAATGAGCAGCTTTGGCAAGGATGAAAAAATGTTAAGTTAAATTTGGCAAGCTTTTTCTTATTTGAAATTCTTTCTCTTCCAAGAGGTTTGTATGGCTGTTACGCAGAATCCTACATAATTTTCCTGAATCACCATTGCCATATCCAAATTTAGCCTGTCATGGTGTAGAATTTACCTGTAAAGTGAACTAACCCAAAACTGTTGTTCTCACCGTTTTAACAATATTCACTATTCCATTGGATTTAAATATATTTATTATTGTGTGAGTTGCAAAGTACCTGTGTTTCTTAAGATGAAAAAAACGTCAGGTTCTCCATGTTTTTCATGACCCGCTTTTTCCTGTTTTATTCTGTTGCCCAGTGGGTTTGTAATTATTTTCTTTTTTTGTTTTTTGTTTTTTTTCCCCAGCTGGCAGCACTGACAGTAGTTCTTTATTTATCATCCTTTCCCCACAGCTGGAGAATACATCCTCTAGGCTATTCTGTAATTGTTTAACCCAATAAAGTATTGCTTGAATATATTGCTAATCAATAGATGCTCATCACTTACGGGTTAATCCAGTTTGGTGCTAGATCTTCCCTTCCTACTGAAAACCCACCAGAAGAGGTAGTGCAGAAGAGAAATGAGAGCTGACAAAGAAGTGCGTGAACCTGACCTTCAAATATTTCAAAGTAGTTGCTCCCTTGGATGGGAGTGGTTCAGAGGTGCGCTGAGCAGAAACGGAGCTGAGCCTCTCAGCTTCACAGGTTTTGTGGACCTCTGATACAGAAGAGATTTTGTCCT